>JAPDNY010000005.1:15486711-16026711 GCA_029375565.1 Gekko gecko | reverse complement strand
TGCCCCCAATGCAATGACAGCACCCAGAAGTGACATCATCACCTTGGGGGAACACTGCACGGTGACGTTCTGGTTTTACCATAGAGTTTTGCCCCAAAACCAGAGCGTCACTGTGCAATGCCCCAGAAATGATGACATCACTTCTGGGTGACACGATTGCATCGGGGATGTCCTGGAATGCCCCCCCCCAATCCGCCTGCCAGCACAACGAGGCAACCTGGCAACCCTACCACAGCTGGAAGTTTGGGGACCCCTGCCTTAAGCAAAAAGCTGCACCCTGTAAAAGAGGTTACCTCACCAGGTCATGAAGTTTCTATGATGTAAACTTAGGGCTGATTTTAAATCTCCCAGCTCTAATCTCCCAATTGCCAAATCCTCGTTTCAGTTCCAATTGTGCAAATCAAACCTGCAATCCTTTGGTTTAGCACCACTTTTGGTTTCTATGTCCAGAAATTCCCTATGATATGTATGCCTTATTTGACATTATTTCTGCTTCAGTAAACCAGCATGGTCTTTTCTCTATATGATCTGCATAACTGATGTCCACAGCTGTCATTCGTATTGTGCCCACAAAACACACACGAATCCACAAAACTGAGAATGAACCCCCCCCAAAAAAAACATGTGAACTGTGGGGGATTGGACCACTGGCTAGAGGCTGCCAACCGCCAGGCAGTGGCTGGAGATCTCCCGCTCTTACAACTGATCTCCAGGCAACACAGATCTGTTCACCTGGGGAAAATGGCTGCTTTGGAAGGTGGAGTCTATGGCATTGAAGTCCCTCCCAAACTCCACCCTCCTCAGGCTCCACTCCCAAAATTTCCTAGCCCATATCTGGCAACCCAACCAGTGACCCACCTAGACCACTATTCAGATTCCCACAGTAGCCAACTAGCTGTTCTCATGAGCCAACAAGCAGAACACAAGAGGCTAAGACCTTCCCTTGGTGTTTCCTCTTAGCACTGGTACTCAGACGCTTACTACCTCCAACAGGGCCATATTAACCCATGGCCGGGCCTCTAGGCTTTCAGGTATTTCAGGGGGCCTCTGGCACTTCAGTCTTTCACCCCACTACAGCTGACAGCCTGACCCTGGTACAGGAGGTACTAGACCGTAATACATAGCCCTATATCCATTTTGAGGGTCTCCTGAAAAATTCTATTCACAATTTTTTATATAGTTATTTTTATTGCCTGAGTAGAACTCTTCAGGAAAGCTCATTTTTGGGGTATGACTGTTTAATACTGTAATATTTTAAGAACATAAGAACGTAAGAGAAGCCAGTGTTGGATCAGGCCAATGGCCCATCCAGTCCAACACTCTGTGTCACACAGTGGCCAAAAATACCAGGTGCCATCAGGAGGTCCAGCAGTGGGGCCAGGACACTAGAAGCTCTCCCACTGTTTCCCTCCCCCCAAGCACCAAGAATACAGAGCATCACTGGCCCCAGACCGAGAGTTCCTATCTATACCTTGTGGCTAACAGCCACTGATGGACCTCTGCTCCATATGTTTATCCAAGTGAATAAAATTTTCAAGTGAATAAATTTTTATTTATTAAAAATACATAATTTATGGATAACTGTTTTAATATAAGAGACAATTCGTTTCACTGCAATAAGGAAGCAGCTAATTATCTTATTGATAGAGGTTATATATTACAGGCTGTTTATGAAGAGAAAATAACAGTGCCTCAGCAAAATAAATAAATAATTAAAAAATGGCGGGCCCCTAGTCCCTGCAGTGCCCCGAGGCTTCAGCCTAGTCAGCCTTATGGATAATACAGCCCTGCCTCTGGATGTGAACATTTTCGTTATGGTAACTAATGCAAAAAGGAACAACACAGAGAAGATCTGGTCATACCTAACTGAAATCCACCAATTAATGTTCATTCATCTATACAGGTCGGAAGGTGTCTAAGGTGTCCAATATGGTGGAAGACAGGAGGGCCTGGCGTGATGTGGTCCATGGGGTCGCGAAGAGTCGGACTCGACTGTGCAACTGAACAGCAACAACAAAAAAGAAGGTGCTGGGTTTTGCTATGTCCGACAACCCTGTGAGGTGGGTTAGGATGAGAGAGAACAACTTGCCCACGGTCACTCACGGAGCTCCATGGCAGAACAGAGACTTAAATCGGGGTCTCCACAGTCCTATTCCAAGTCTCTAGCAACTGCACCATTATGACTCTCCAGCCTCTTGTTTACTCCTCCTTTAAGTGCTATGAGCTGGTGATGGGAGGGGGGGTTAGGTGAAAAGATGGGAGCGCTTTAAATCTTGTGCTAAAGCAGAAGGCAGAGATTGCACGGTGACAAATGTCTCCACCATCCACCTTTTTAAAAAACCTGGCCCTCCTCCTGTGACATTAACAGCCGTTTTGACAGGCAGGAATCCATCAGATGAAGCGTGTGTGCTTATTCTGATAAAAGCACCAATCTGCTTAATTCCTCTGGTTTCAGACTAAAGTTAAATATACACGAGGTCCCTGCCGGGGTGTGTGTGTGTGTGTGTGCGCAGAATGGCAGCTCTGCAGTCAGGGTTGCCAGCTCTGGACAGTGAGATTCCTGGAGATTTCGAGAGTGGGACCTGGGAAGGGGAGAGACCCCAGTGGGGCACGATGCCGTAGGGCCCACCCTCCAAAGCAGCCATGTTGCCCTGAGGAACTGATCTCTTTTACCTGGAGATCGGTTGTAATTCCAGGAGATCTCCAGCCACCGCCTGGAGACTGGCCACCCTATTTGCCATGAGCTATGGCTCTTTACAGACTGGCCACCCTATTTGCCACTAGCTATGGCTCTTTACAGACTGGCCACCCTATTTGCCACGAGCTATGGCTCTTTACAGACTGGCCACCCTATTTGCCACGAGCTATGGCTCTTTACTGACTGGCCACCAATGTTCCCTCTAAGCTGTGGGGTCTTGTGAGCAAAAATTCTACTTTGTGAGCCACTGGCATTAAAGTTGTGAGTGAACAATTTGGCTACTGCATAAACTAGTTTGTTCTGGAGCCATCCTTCCTGAGCAAAGACAAAAATGTGTGAGCCGGAGGCTAAAAAACTGTGAGCTAGCTCACTCTAACTCAGCTTAGAGGGAATATTGCTGGCCACCCTATTTGCCACGAGCTATGGCTCTTTACAGACTGGCCACCCTATTTGCCACTCGGCTCTTTACATACTCTTAGGAAGTCGGAAAGTCTGTAATATCCTTTTAAAGACCAAAGTGCAGTCCTGAAGTCTTCGTTTATTAACGCTGCTCAAGTATAGACTTGACTTTTTGAAGGGTTTTACTGGAAACTAGAGCCCTGGCATCTCGGATGTTAATTATTCTCTGATGAGTCCTCAGGCTGGCGAACCAAAAGTAATCAAGCAAACAAAAATCTCCCTCTACTTGGCAGTCTGGACTCCAATATTCTCCTCTTCCTGTGAGCTCTGGACACCTCTGGTCATCAAAGACAGCATACGTGCGGAGAGGGGAGGAAGGGATCACAGTCTAGAGCAGGGGTGTCGAACTCATTTGTTACGAGGGCCGGATCTGACATAAATGAGACCTTGTTGGGCCGGGCCATGGGTGTCATAAAAGGCAATGCCAGGTAGCGGAGATATAAACTTTACAAAGGACACAAACACAAAGGTTTTTTCCTTCTTCTTAAAATACACACATGCTTAAAACATTGGCACTCTTGCAATATTTTGCTTATTTAACAGTGTCTGATAACTGACACCTCTGGCTCTGAATTACTGCATCAAAATGCCTGTGCTGTTGCAGTCTTGAGTATGCTGTTCAGGTGTGTGTATCTGTAAGCCGCAAACCTACAATGACGCAGCAGCAGCGGCAGAACTGGAAGAAGCAGCAGAAGACAGTTCTACTGCGGGCCTGACAGAAGCCCTCCAGGGTCCTGATCCGCTCCCCGGGTCTCACATTTGACACCCCTGGTCTAGAGTCACACCAAGTAATTTTAAGAGTAGAATTTAGCCTTAAGATCATAGATCAACAGTCCTTTGTACGTCCCAAGGGTAGCCAAAATTCTTTGCTTCAGTTCAGGGAGCACATTTAGGATTTTATCCTCTCCCAGGTAGAGAAATCCCCATAACTGGTAAGTTAGCGCACATAAATGGACACCATAGAATCATAGACTTGGAAGGGACCTCCAGAGACATCTAGTCCAACTCCCTGCTCAATGCAGAGAATTCACAAATACCTCCCCCCACATACCCCCAGTGACCTCTGCTCTATGCCCAGAAGAGGGCAAAAAAAAAGCCCTCCAGGATCCCCGGCCAAACTGGCCTGGAGAAGAACTGCTTCCTGACCCCAAAGTGGCGATCAGCATTTCCCTGGGTGTGTAAGAAAGGGCCACGAGAACAAAGCACTGAGGCAACCCTTCCTGCCCTCCCTTCTCGTGATCTACCTGAGTTCACAGAGTCAGTCCTGCTGTCAGATGGCCATTGAGCCTCTGTTTGAAAACCTCCCAAGAAGGAGAGCCCACCACCTCCTGGGGAAGCCTGTTCCACTGAGGAACCGCTCTAACTGGCAGGAAGTTCTTCCTAATGTTTAGCTGAAAACTCTTTTGATTCAATTTCAACCCGTTGGTCCTGGTCCATCCTTCTGTTGATACCTTCCTGCACCATAACTTGCACAATAATTTACAGAGATGGGGGGGAAAGCAGAATTAAGTTTAACGTAGCATGCAAAAGTTGGGATCTGCAAGACTTCCCTTGAAAGAGGTAACAATGACAGCCTTATCAAAATGATTTGAGCTTCCCTGGAAACCCCTCTGCCTATTCTTCCCAGACCTATTGGCATTCTTTCGGCCCCAGACATTTTGCTTGAGTGGAACACACACAAACACACACACACACACACACAAACCAGTAGTTTCAGATTTCATTTTCAGGTGAGATTTGGGTAGAAGCAGGGCTCTTTTTGTAGCAGGAACTCCTTTGCATATTAGGCGACACACCCCTGATGTAGCCAATCCTCCAAGAGCTTACAGAGCTCTTCTTACAGGGGCTACTGTAAGCTCTGGGAGGATTGGCTGCATTAGGAGTGTGTCATCTAACAGGCAAAGGAGTTCCTGCTACAAAAAGAGCCCTGGGTAGAAGTGAATGATGGGCAGAATTTCAGTCTCTGGTAGTGGGTCAGACTCCTACCCATCCACTCCAGTTATCTTCAGAGGCTCTGCTTCGGTTGTCCCGGCCTTCTGATGCCAGACAGGTGGCAAACCGAGAAAGGATCTTCTCAGTCATGATGCCAAAAATGCTTACCATCTGCCGGCGGGGGGCTCCACGTGGCTCCCTGAGATCTTCTGACATGCCTGCCATGATGGCATCACCTGGAAGTGACATCATTGCACCAGGCAGGCCGTGCAGGGATGCTCTAGCATTTGGCCAAAAACTCTATGGTTATCATAGAGTTTTAGCCAAATGCTAGAACGTCTCCCATGAATCGCGCCAGGCACATCGGGTGTGGTGGGGCTTATCAGGGTTGGGGCTCCCCCCGCTGGCCAGCAGTGGATTGGGCCCCCCAAAATCAGGGGAACCCCGCCTCCATCAGGGGGATGGCAACCATCAGTGGCTATTAGCCACAAGGTATAGATGGGAACTCTCAGTCTGGGGCAAGTGATGCTCTGTATTCTTGGTGCTTGGGGGGGGTCAACAGTGGGAGGGCTTCTAGTGTCCTAGCCCCACTGATGGACCTCCTGGTGGTACCTGGTATTTCTGGCCACTGTGTGACGGACTGGATGGGCCAGTGGCCTGATCTGCCTTCTCTTATGTTCAGAGATAATCAGGTCACACTGAGTCCTATCCAGGAATTCCACAACCTGGTATAAAGACAGAAGATGGGCATGATTAAATCAACATAGATACATTAATGTAATCCCTGTGTTTGATGACCTTCAAAAATGGAAGTTCTTCAGCTCTTCCATTCATGACCTTACATGCTCCGTTATGCAACTTGCCTGCATTTAAACTATCACCTGTTGTCCGTGATGATCATGAGTAACATCTGGATTCCAAGCTCCTGCCATACCTCATTGTTAAATATTTGAACGGGTATTGTCTTGTCCGTCACTCTTTTTTGAATTCTGACTAACGTTAGCAAAAAATGGGACTTGCGTCTCATGGCCGATGCATCTGTATTTTTAGAAACACACATTTCTCCACCTCCTCCTGACTCCTGCGTGACACCTGGGCTTTCGTGCACACATCCTTCCCAGGTATTCAAAGATACTTCTCCACCTTTCCTTTGACATCTGGAGAGCTCCTGCGACATGGGACCCTGGACTCCCTGGAACTGGGACACGATCTCCTCAAGGCCACTTTTTACTGGGGGGGGGGGAGAGGCATGAATAAAGGAAAAGCAGTTTTGAATTCCACATATGCTATCCTTTTTACAAAATTTGGAAAGAGGATTGATCATCGACGAACGATTTTAGATCAAGGTGGGTAGCCACGTCGGTCGGCAGCAGAAGAACAGGAGCTGAGTCCATCACTACCTTAAAGACCAACGAGATATTCCAGGGTGCAAAATTTATTTGCATTTATTTAAGACATTCATCAGCCGCCTTTCAGCCTTGTAGGGACTCAAGGCAGCTTACAATGTCAATAATAATAAAATAGGGTCAAAGAATCACAATGGTGGAAGGGGACCTACAGGCCACCTAGTCCAACCCCCTGCTCAATGCAGGATTACCCTACAGATATAAATACATACGAACCACTAGTTGAAATCAGTAATCTAAAACTGTCAGTAGGCAGAAGTACTAACCAAATGTCATCATGAATAAAAGTGTCTTCAGCTGCTGCCTAAAGATCAAGAGCGAGGGAACCAGGTGCACCTCCCAGGGGAGGTTGTTCTGTGATTGTGGGGCTGCCACTGAATAGGCCCTGCCTCATTTACCCACTGGGCAAGCTTCTTTGCTTGATGGGACAGTCAAGTGGGCTGTTCCTTGTGATCTTAGTTCCTGGACTTTCAAGGGTCAAGGCTCCCACTGTCAGGTACCTTAATCAGACTCTCTTGAAAGCTTATACCCTGCGAAATTGTGTTGGTCTAGAAAATGCTACAGGACTCACCCTGGTCTGGATAGCCCAGGCAAGCCCGATCTCATCAGATCTCAGAAGCTAAGCAGGGCCAACACTCACAACTACTTGGAAGGGACCTCCAAGGAATACCAGGGCTGGGACGCAGAGGCAGGAAACTAAGCCACCTCTCTGAAAAACATCCAAGTCCCCAGTAGGGGTTGCCAGAAGTCACCATGACTTCCAGGTTCATGAGCACACACAAACACACACAATACCCCCCCCCAAAAAAAAGGTACAGGATTCAAATCTTGATTGTACAATGGAAGAAGAAGAAGAAGAAGAAGAAGAAGAAGAAGAAGAAGAAGAAGAAGAAGAAGAAGAAGAAGAAGAAGAAGAAGAAGAAGAAGAAGAAGAAGAAGAAGAAGAGGAGGAGGAGGAGGAGGAGGAGGAGGAGGAGGAGGAGGGCGAGGACGAAATTGGATTTATACCATGTCCTTCACTCGGAGTCTCAGAGTGGCTTACAATCTCCTTTCCCTTCCCTTCCCACATCAGACACCCTGTGAGGCAGGTGGGGCCGAAAGAGCTCTGAGAGAACTGCTCTTGAAAGAACAGCTCTGCGAAAACTGTGACTGACCCAAGGTCACCCAACTGGCTGCATGGGGAGGAGCGGGGAATCAGACCTAATTCTCCCTGATTAGAGTCCACACTCCTAACCACTACACCAAACTGGGTCTCAAACATGGAACCGGGTCATGTGTGAACCAACTGTCAGAAGATGCAACATTCCAGCTTTGACACGATTGCTTTAAAGACAATTGTGCTGCTTCAGCACGGTGTGTACACAATACATAAAAAAGAAGACTCATCGCTCTAAGTGAGTCTTGGGCACCAAAAATGCCCAGCTTGTGGGGACGAGCTGTTCATCCAGCAGCCCTTGAGCCTATGACATCCCAATTCCCCCCCCCCCCCGCGCAGCCGCCACTCACCCTGAGTAGCCTGAAGCCGAACTCACAGTCAAAAGTCTGCCTCTAATTTTAGTTCCTTCTCTTGGCATATGTCATGTCCTAGATCACCGTGAGCCTTGAATTAATTCACTAAGACTCGGTATTAAGCTAGAGGACTGGCAGCTTTATTGGACGCAGCCGGCTTGGCAGGGAAATCTACCTGGAATGGGCTCGGAGACGCTCCTTGCCTGATCTTGTGTAAAAATAAAATAAAGGTGGGGAGGGGGGAGGGGTCGCTGGTTCTATTTTAAAGGGTGCAATGTCTCGGGGCGCTTGGGTGTCAAAATGGCACTAAGCGTTTCCCATTGTGCGGTGGTATTTGAAAGTGCTGACTACAATACTATAATTTAAGAGGGCATACCGAGGAAATTCCATGCCTGTCGGGGTCTGGTCCCAGTAAAGCAGTCATGGGCAAACCCCCCCCCAGGGCTAGAGCTATTTTGGTCCCAGTTCCAAAAGTGGACCCCTTCACACTGCCAAAAGACACTTGGAGTACAAGAAAGTCCAGATGCCTTTCCTCAGCCCCTCTTAAAGTAACAAAGAAGAGGAAGCAGAGATTGGGGTTTATACCCCGCCCTTCACTACCTGAAGGAGTCTCAAGGCAGCTTACAATCTCCTTTCCCTTCCCCTCCCCACAACAGACACCCTGTGAGGTAGGTGGGACTGAGAGAGCTCTTTCGAGGACTGCTCCTGAGAGAACAGCTCTGAGAGAACTTTTGACTGACCCAAAGTCACACCAGCAGCTGCATGTAGAGGAGTGGGGAATCAAACCTGGTTCTCCCAGATTAGAGTCCGCCCTCCTAACCGCTACACCAAACCCGGTCCCATTCCCCCCTTCTAACCTGCATGGTGGCACTGCCAGGTTGCCAGGTCCCCTTGGCCACCGTCAGGGGATGGGGAGATATGGTTGCCAGATGCAGGTTGGGAAACAACTGGAGATTTGGAAGTGGAGCCTGTGGAGAGCAGGGACCTCAATAGGGTACAATGCCACAGAGTCCCCCCTCCAAAGTATCCATTTTCTCCAGCGGACTGATCTCTGAACTCTGGAAATGAGCTCTAATTCCAGGGGTCCTCAGGTCCCATCTGGAGGCTGGCATCCCTATGGTACAGCTGGGGGGGCAGTGGTATGGATGGCAGAGAGGTCACTACCCCTCCTTGGGGCTTGCTGAGATGTTCTTTGTCCATAGAGGGTGCCAAGTTTGCTCTCAAACAACCAGGGAGCACATAATGAGAAAGACCTATATCCAAACATATGGTAGTCACAGATCTCCATGTCTTTCGGGGTATATAGTCCATAAAGTTATGGAGGAGGAGGAGGAGGAAACAAATACAGGAGACAAATCCATCTAGAATACTGTCAAACTTTTTTCCATCCAACTGCTGTCCTCTACATGCATGGTAATGACAGATGCTCTCTGTCTCTCACACAAAGAACATTCAACAACATGTACATGCATGCATGATTACGTGCAGTGCCCACGATCAAATCCAGGTAAGTACAAAGATATGCCTACATGCCCCATCGCCTCTGTGGTTCTATATTAAGATCACTTTATGACGTCCAATGCACTCCACATATATTATGTCAATAATATTTAATCAGCCCGGTAAGATAAGTCAGTGTGGAACTACATTAAGATGGGTTCATGGGCTGGGTGTAGAGACTGCTGACTTGGCGGATAAATTGCTGGCCTGGTGGGCAGTGTTCCCTCTAAGCTGCGTTAGTGTGAGCTAGCCCACAGGTTTTTTTAGCCTCCAGCTCAGAGATTTTTGCCTTTGCTCAGAAAGGGATGGCTCCAGAGCAAACTAATTTATGTGGTAGCTAAATCGCTGGCTCACAACTTCCATGCCAGTAGCTCACAAAGTGGAATTTTTGCTCACAAGACCCCCACAGCTTAGAGGGAGCATTGTTGGTGGGTGCCCCTGCCATCTGAGGCCAGGTGGGCGGTAACCCAAGAAAGGGCCTTTCTCAGACATGGCACCAAAGCTTTTGAACTCCCTCCCCACAGAGATTCAGCTGCTTCCTTCTATTGTTGGCTTCGGCCGGTGGGTGAAGATTTTTTTGTTGTTGTTCTATTTGCCATATGCCTAATAACTATGATCGGCCTCCTCCTTGGCTTTTGGTGCTATATGTTTTTTTTAAATTATATCATTGTATATATACGTTACTTAAACGTTTTCAGTGTTGAAACACTTCAATGTTTGATGCTTTGGGGGAACTATCTGGGTGGAAATATGACACATATGTGTCATGTGTGTCACGCCACTTCTGACTGATGGTGACCCTCGCCAGGAATGGCCTCCGGAACATCTATTATTAAACAGCCTTGCTCAGATCTTGGCACACTGAAGGCCACGACTTCCTTTATCGAGTCAATCCACCTCTCATTGGGTCTTCTTTCCCTACCTTTCCCCACTTTTCCTAGCATCATTGTCTTTTCCAGCAAGTCTCGTTTTCTCATTATGTGACCGGAACACGATAGCCTCAGTTCAGTCACTTTGTCAGTTTAGGCGCCAAATAAATGTTTTAAATAAATAAATAAAATAAGCTGCCTATGACAAAGATGACCATCTGCCAGGACTTTGTTTTTTAGCATCAAATTATATGGCACCGTATCCATCACAGAGTATGTCCCTGGACATGCCCTAGGTCATAAGAACATAAGAGAAGCCAATGTTGGATCGGGCCAATGGCCCATCCGGTCCAACTCTCTGTCACACAGTGGCCAGAAATACCAGGTGCCATCAGGAGGTCCACCAGTGGGGCCAGGACACTAGAAGCCCTCCCCACTGTTGCCATCCCCCCCCACGCTGTTACCTTCCCACCGGAGCGGTACCTATTTATCTACTTGCAATTTCTTGCTTTTGAACTGCTGGGTTATACCTTGTGGCTAATAGCCACTGATGGACCTCTGCTCCATATGTCTATCCAATTCCCTCCTGAAGGCGTCCATGCTTGTAGCCGCCACCCTCTCCTATGGCAGTGAATTCCATGTGTTAATCACTATAAGAACATAAGGTCCTTGGGCATACCTAATTGTATAGAACTGTATCCATCATAGAGTATGCCCTGGGGCATACACTCTGAAGCAAAGAACAGCTTAACAGATCTTTGAACGGATCTTCGGAACTGCTCAGCAAGATGAAGCCATCAAAGTGGACAAAAACCTTCCAAGCATCGGGGGGGGGGGGGGGTGGATTGTTGTCACAGAGACAGAAAGGGATCCTTTTTGGCACAGGAAACAAAACAGACGTATCCACAAGACAGTCAGAGGAAAGGATCCCAGAGAGATCACCCAAAGCACCAACAGTGTTCACAAATGTGTGATTTAAGAGATGCTGGCAGTTCGGCCCAACAGGTGGAAGGTCAACATCTCCTCCTCTTGACTGGCATGTATAATTACGATGCACATTTGTGAGCATAAGAAGCATAAGATCAGGAGCATTAGCCACTCAGCAGAAATTGCAGATGTGCCTCCTGCTGAACCTCTAAGTTAAGAGTATATCGAGCCAACAGTTGAGCAGAAAGTTTAGCCTTGGATCACCAGGAACAGGGCCTTAGACTACTGACTCTGTTAAGCTTCTAACTCTAATATTCTGCAAAGTGCCTCGCAGGTCGATGGTTCTGTCTTAATAATAATTAATAATTGTAACACTTGTCACAAAGTTGTCATCATTGCTCAAAACAGCACTCCGGTTCTTGGTGAGATGCATTTGATAAAGCCCAGCTCAACTGGTCACAGAAGACTCTCCTTCAGACAGTCTCTTCAGCTATCTCATCCTACTTGCGGGCTTCCTCGAGGCAGCTGCTTGGCTGCTGTGCAAACAGAAAGCTGGGCTTGATGGGCCTTTGGCTGGATCCAGCACGGCTCTTCAACGTTCTTATGTGGCTGTTCCCCCGGTCGCTCACAATACCGTCAGGAAATCTTCTAGCAGGGTTGGTTGCTGCTGAGTCATGGTTAGCCACTCTTGCTGCTGAAGTTCTTCCAAAGTTGCTAAACGGTTATACGGCGGCAACCCATGAGGCCTTTTGATATTCTGTCTTCTATAGCAGAGGAATAGGGTTGCCAGGTTCCTTCGTTGCTCCGGCAGGAGGAGGTTGGGGGTGTTCTGGAGTGGGCAGGGACACCCCAAGCTCCGCCCCCAAGAGTGACCAACTTCCCGGCCGCCCCACTCCTTCCTCTCCTGCCTGATTTAAAGAGCTTCAGCTGATTGGCAGGGACCACGTGGCCCGCCGACCAGCTGGAGGGCTCCTCAAATCTAGCGGGAGGGAGGGAGCAGTTGCAAGCCGCATGCCGGGCTCACAAAAAGACCCTTTGGTGGCCCCAGCGTCCTCAACGTGCCTACGTCACTTCCGGGTCACAATGAAAGGCACATCAGTGATGTCGCTGAAACATCAGGTGAGACTCCCAGCTCTCTGTAAGCCCACTCCCTATTTCCTGCCAGCTGCCCATAGAGTCCTGACAACACTACCCTGCCCCCTTTGGTGCAGTGGTTAAGTGCGCGGACTCTGATCTGGGAGAACCGGGTTTGATTCCCCACTCCTCCACTTGCACCTGCTGGATGACTTTGGGAAAGGCATAGTTCTGGCACAGCTGTTCTTGAAAAAAGAGCAGTTTCTGTCAGAGCTCTCTCAGCCCCACGTATCTCACAGGTTGTCTGTTGTGGGGAGGGGAAGGGAGTTTGTAAGCCGCTCTGAGACTCCCTTGGGTAGTGAAGGGCGGGGTATAAATCCAATCTCCTCCTCCTCCTCCTCTTCTTCTTCTAAATGTATTTCCCTAACTGTGGTATCTTGAACAGACTTCACCACAACCACTATTATGTATGTTTTTGGGCCCACCCTTGCCCCTCATTACTCAAAGTTCCATTTGTGAGTTCCTGTCTCTCAGAGTTCCAGTCCTGAACTAAGAAGACAGAAGGACGGAATGGGAGTGAAGGGTGGGGGGAGGAAAGACAGAATCGTTGCACTGATTTTTTTAAAAAAAGTTGGAAAAGAAGGAAGAAAGGCTACAACAATGAAGAAGGAGGAGAAGGAGAAGGAGGAGGAGAAGGAGAAGGAGGAGAAGAGGAGGAGGAGGAGAAGGAGAGAAGGAGGAGGAGGAGAGGAGGAGGAGAAGAAGAAGAAGGCGAAGAAGAGGAGGAGGAGAAGGAGAAGGAGAAGGAGAGAAGGAGAAGAAGAGGAGGAGGAGAGAAGGAGAAGGCAAAGAAGAGGAGGAGGAGAAGGAGGAGAAGAAGAAGAGGAGGAAAAGGAGAAGGAGAGAAGGAGAAGGAGAAGAAGAGGAGGAGGAGAAGGAGAAGGAGAGAAGGAGGAGGAGGAGAAGGAGAGAAGGAGGAGGAGGAGGAGAAGAAGAGGAGGAGGAGGAGATTGGATTTATACCCCACCCTTCACTGAACGAGAGAAAAGAAGAAAAAGTGGGGCAGATATGAAATTAGAGGGTAACACAACCAGAGAGCAAGATAAATATAACCCCCCAAAGGGGGGGGATCTCTTTTATCACTGGGGGGGGGAAGTCTTCCTGCTTTCCAAACCCTCCACATGACTAATGCCACACCAGGGTGGATAAAACCTCTCCGGCGCGTTACACAAACAAAGCATAACTTGGGCCTGGGCAAACAAAGGCCCTAAGTAACAGTGATTGAATTCATCTTAAAACAACAAATCAATTCTCCCCTATTAATGCCCTAAATACCAGCGTAGGAAGCGCTGTCCTTTCCTAATAAACAGCCATGTGTTCAATTACTGTCTGTTTTCCCCCAACTACTGCTCTCTTCAGTAATTATGGCGAGCAATGCGTTCTACACTGACATTATATTAATGCGCTGGGAGGGGGAGACCTTAAATACGAATTAAATCAAGGCTAAACATTTCAGCAAGCTTTGCGCGGTGTCGCCCGAGTGCTAACAGCACATTACTTAGAAGGAAGCACAGAGGGGGTTTTCTCTTCAAGCGGGTGCCTCTTTCCCCTCTCCGATTAATAAAGCAAGCCGGGGTTGGGGGGCGGGGGGAGAGAAGGAAGGGGAGGGGGGGCGAGAGACAGGATAACAAAAAGCCAGTATGGGGGGGAGGGAAATAAAAGTCTAAAAATGAAACAAAACCTCCGCGACAAGGCAGCGTCACCCCAGAAGCGGAGCGCGGTTAACCTTCCCTATTAGATCTCTGGATGCCGTTTTATCCGACAGAAAAAAAAGAGGGGGGACGCTCGTCAATAGCATCTCATAAACGGTGCGCATGTTATCAAATCGATTTGGACGGACGGTAATAATAATTGAAAGAGGGAAGGCGGGAGGGGAAGGCAGGAGTGGGGAGGAAACTCCCGGCAAGGAGCCAGGTACCAAAGGAAAACAGCAAACAGAAAACTTTCTGTTGCTTTCCTTTTTTAAATAATAATTCTGAGACAAAAGCCCAAGGAGAGGAGATCAAGAATAAAAGTGCCTCGCCCTCTGCACAACACGCCAAAGCCATATTCTGTTTTAACTGAATTATTGAATCGCACCTAGTAAACAAGCGGAACAATAGGAGCGATGAAAGCCGTGCGGGCTCCCAGTGCTCTCTCTCTACCCCTTTTCTTTTCATTTTCCGGGCATCCCTACTGCAAAGTTTGCATTGGGATATTAAAATAACAAACAGCCATGGGGTGTGGGGGGGATGAAATAGCACGGGGGGGGGGGTACCGCGAGACAATGTTTCTCCACCACTCAGGAATGCTGGCCTCCAGTGGGGCTTGGGGAATCTCCCAGGATTTCAGCTCAATCTCCCCACAACTGAGATCAGTCCCCCTGGAAAGAGTGGATGCTTTGGAGGAATGGACTCTGTGGGGCAGGTTACCTTGTCCTCCCCAGACACGGCTCCCAAATCTCCAGGAGTGTCCCAAGGGGGAGCTGGCAACCCCAGAGGCTGCCCCTGCCGGGGATGGGGACACACCAGGCAACCTGCACCAAATAGATCCTCAGGCTGACAGATCTCAGTTAGTTTGGTGCAGTGGCCAGGAGGCCGGACTCTAATCTGGGAGGACCGGGTTTGATTCCCCACGTCTCCGCATGCAGCTGCTGGTGTGACCCCGGGTCAGTCACAAGTTCTCTCAGAGCTGTTCTCTCACCAGCAGTTCTCAGAGAGAGCTCTGTCAGCCCCACCTACCTCACAAGGTGTCTGTTGTGGGGAGGGGGAGGGAAAGGAGATTGGAAGCCACTCCGAGACTCCAAGTGAAAGGAGGGGTATAAACTGTGTTCCCTCTAAGCTGAGTTAGTGTGAGCTGGCTCACAGTTTTTTAGCCTCCGGCTCGCACGTTTTTGTCTTAGCTCAGGAAGAATGGCTCCACAGCAAACTAATTTATGCAGCAGCTAAACTGCTCGCTCACAACCTTAATGCCAGTAGCTCACAAAGTAGAATTTTTGCTCACGCGACTCCACAGCTTAGAGGGAGCATTGGGTATAAATCCAATCTCCTCCTCCTCCCCCTCCTCCTTCCCTGATCCTCCCAGGTCTACCTGGAACTGATTCCCTGATACCTCCACAAAGAGGATGACCAGATCGCTTCTTGTGATCAATTGATGAGTGGAGTGGGGTCCCATCCAAGAAGAAGAACCTTGCTGGATCGGATTAAGTGTGTTTGTTTCCCTGACTTTCCTTCCCAGTGGGAACCCCCAAAGCGGTTCACAAGATTCTCGCCTTCTTCAGCTTATCCTCACAACCACCTTGTGGGGTAGGTTATGTGTGAAGAGAGTACGCAGGGCGAAGCTTGTCTCCCTCTCTTATGATACTAGAACCTGGGGTCATCCGCTGAAGCGGAAGGGTGGGAGATTCTCAGGGCTCTTTTTGTAGCAGGGACTCCTTTGCATATTAGGCGACACACCCCTAATGTAGCCAATCCTCCAAGAGCTTACAGAGCTCTTCTCACAGGGGCTACCATAAGCTCTGGGAGGATTGGCTACATCAGGGGTGTGTCGCCTAATATGCAAAAGAGTCCCTGCTACAAAAAGAGCCCTGGAATCATTCTGGACAGATAAAAGGAAGTACTCGCTGCCACAGGATGTAGCGGTGGCTATCAGCTTGGAAGGCTTTAGAAGGGAGTGGGCAAATCCAGGGAGGATTTACAGATTTATTTATATATTTATTTATTTATTATTTCAATTTGTATCCCACCTTGCCACAGAACTGGCTCAAGGCGGCTAACAACATTAAAAGCAATAAAACAGTAAATACAGTAAAATACAATAAAATATAAATACGACTGCCTAAAAATCTAACAAGGACAGTACTAATGATAGACTGTACTAATGATGATGGTGGCGTATACAGACAAAGGCAATAACCAGCCGATGTTTCATGCGGGCCGTGGTGTATTCCGGCGGCGCATTCGCCAGTGGCACATTCGCCAGTGACCCGTTCATCAGGCGATATCTGGCCACTGACCAGTCTGGAAATCAGGGTCGCCAGCCTCCAGGTGGGGCCTGGATATCTCCCAGAATCACAACTGCTCCCCAGCTGAAAGAGATAATCTCATCTGGAGAAAATGGCATTGTACTGTGCTGATGTCCCACCCTTCCCAGACTTCACCCTCCCCCGTCTCCAGGAATATTCTAGCCCAGAGGTGGCAACCATATTTGGGACACCTCTACAATGAAATGACGACATGCAGTTTTCACACTGCAATAGGGAGAGCACGGATACCTCTCCCCTGTCCAACAAAGAGGAACAGCACCATATTGAGGGTGTTGCATAGAGGAAAGAGGCTAATCCAACCCTCCAGGTCATGTTCACCATTCCAGTTGTTCCCCCTCACTACAATCGTCTCTGTGGTGGTGGTGGTGGGAAATGCACTGCTATATGATACACTGTATTCTTGGTGCTTGGGGCAATAGTGGGAGGGCTTCTAGTGTCCTGGCCCCACTGGTGGACCTTCTGATGGCACCTGGTATTTTGGCAACTGTGTGATGCAGAGTATTGGACTGGATGGGCCATTGGCCTGATCCAACACTGGCTTCTCTTATGTTCTTAACTCTCAGTCTAGGGTCAGTGATGCACTATATTCTTGGTGCTTGGGGGTGGGGAGTCAACAGTGGGAGGGCTTCTAGTGTCCTGGCCCCACTGCTGGACCTCCTGATGGCACCTGGTGTTTTTGGCCACTGTGTGACACAGAGTGTTGGACTGGATGGGCCACTGGCCTGATTCGACATTGGCTTCTCTTATGTCCTTATGTTCTTATGATACCTATTATTTTCCTTACGGTACAAAAAACCGCTTAAAGGGAAGGGGAGATTTTGATTTGGAAAACAAGATGGGAGAAAGGTTTACGGAGGGTTGTTTTAAGCATTTTTTAAAAAAGAGAAGGATTGGATGATTACTTTCATTTACTGGAGACGTGGGACAGGCTTCTACGTATGTAAGTGCCATCAAATTGCGGGCGAACAACTTACAGCGACCCCAGCACAGGGCTTTCAAGGCAAGTGAGAAGCAGAGGTGGTTTGCCATGGCCTTCCTCTGCAGAGCCTTCCTTGGTGGTCTCTCATCCAAGCCTTATGGTGACCCCAGCAAGGGGCTTTCCAGGCAAGTGAGAAGCAGAGGTGGTTTGCCATGGCCTTCCTCTGCAGAGCCTTCCTTGGTGGCCTCCCATCCGAGTACCAAGCCTAGTTAGCTCTAACGAGACAGGGCTGAACCATGCCGCCTCCCCTCCCCTCTGTGGTCTGGAGATGAGCTGTAGTCCTGGGAGATCCCCAGGTTCCACCTGGAGGCTGGCATCCCTAGGGCTAGACACGAACACAGGAGACCCGTAAGCTGATCTGGATTCATACCTAGTTTGCATGAGCGGCGGCGTGCTCCGTGCCTTCCCTACAGTGGAGCCAATGGCCTGCAAGGAGCCCAGCGGAGCAGGCTTGGCCGGGAAAGGCAGAACGACAAAGGGCCGTTTTAATCAACCAGCTAGCCCAGGCCTTTATCCAAGCTCTTAGCCTCTGCCTGCCGCTCTCCTCTTCTCATTTGGCTGGCGTTCCTCCCCACTTGTCCCGCCTATCGAACGGGGCAGTTAGGAAAGGGGCCCAGGGAGCTGTTCCAGCCCGCGGCGATCCGGGCACAGGTGGCCAAGGAAACTTTCAAGTGAGCCCTCGGCTCGGCGCGGTGCCGTCCGTGCCTCCTCTCCGAGCCTCTCCTATTAGGCGCCGAGAAGACCCAAGCACCCGCTCGAGCTCAGCCGAGCAGGCCTCTTTAATTAGGGCAAGCGCTTGATAGCCACTTCGGCCTGCTCAAAAACACACACAGCCGCGCAGGCCTGGGAGGTCTGATTAATTTTAATATGCACGGTCGTGACAATTGCCTCGGGTGGACGAGAGGCAATGGAGGGGCTCTGGTGTGTGTGTGTGTTTTGAAGGCGGAGTGGGGGGGGGTTTGAGTATCCTTCTCGATCGCTGATAAACAGGCCTGGGCGAAACGGTGCTGAGACGAGCGAGCCGCTATGGGCCAGGAGCCGCAGACGGTTCAAAGGCAGGACGAGAGGCTGGCGAAACAGGTGGCTCCCTCTTCACTCCCAGATAAATGGCATCCCCTAAAAGCTGCAGAGGGGGTGAGGTGGGGGGAACAACGACGATGCTTGTACCATCTGTGGCGCTTATTCGTATATTAACATGCCAGGTCAGGGGTGCTGCCGCAGAAGACCACCCGGGAGACGAGGAGAGCAAATGGACTCTGGCAAAAAGGCAGTCAATGGGAAAGGAGATACCAGCAGGTCAGCGTCTTAGAGGGATGCTCGAGATCTGGGAAAGATGCTTCTAGGGACATCAGATTCCAGGCGGGGCCTGGGGATCTCTCAGAATTACAGCTCCTCTCCAGACTACAGAGATCAGTTTCCCTTGGAGAAAATGGATGCTTTGGAGGGTAGGATCTGTGGCATTGTACCCCACTGAGGTCCCTGTCCTCCCTAAGGTTCCACCCCCATATCTCCAGGAGTTTCTCAACCTGGAGCTGGCAGCCCAAGAGGCTTCTCATCATAGGGGGAAAGAATGCCCAGTGACCACTGGTTATTTCCTGCAAGACAGTGAAGGGCCACCAGAAAAAGATCACACTTGCAAAGTGTCCAGAGTGCGTCACATGCGTCATTTTTACGGGCACCCTGTGGAAAGGTGAGGCTAGAAAGGGCTAGCAACTCCAGACTGGGAAATAACCGGAGATTGGGGGGGTGGGGAGGATGAAGATTGGGGAGGGAGAGTTTCGGGGAGGGACCTCGGCAGGGTGTAATAACACAGAGCCCACCTCCCCCAAAGCAGCCATTTTCTTCAGGGGAACGGATCTCCGTAGTCCGGAGATCAGCTGCAATTCTGGCAGATCTCCAGGTCCTACCTGGAGTTTGGCATGCATACAGAAGGGGATTTGGGCTTCTCTGTGCTGCTTTCTTGACTCAAAATGGTCCAGGAAGGGCATGTTTATTTATTTATTTATTTGCTTGCCTGCTTACTTTATTTAAGGGTCCCAGGTCTCCTCATCTCTCTGGTGGGGGGATTTGGGGGTGTCCTGGGGGTGGGTGGGGCTCCAAGCCCTGTCCCAAGCCCCACCCCCCAAGAACAACCACCCACCCCCAAAAATACCTTATCGGTATATTGGTATTTGGAATTATCAGGAATACCAAAAATTTTGGGGGGTTCAATATAGCCTACCCCCCCAAAAAAAAATCCCCAATTTTTGGACCCTCCTAGTATTTCTTCACACAGCACCTAGTCCTAGTTAATTTGGGGAACTTGCTGACACAAAACATGTCTATGGCTGCCAACTTGGAAGACTTTAAAAGGGGAGTGGACAAATTGACGGGGGACGGGGCTATCCATGGCTATTAATCCTAAAGGATATCTACTCCCTCTAGTACCAGAGACAGTAAAGGTAAAGGTGAAGATTTCCCTTGCTCGAAAGCCAATCAAATCCGACTCTAGGGTTGCAGTGCTCATCTCCGTTTCCAAGCCAAAGAGCCAGCGCTGTCTGAAGACATTTCCGTGGTCATGAGGCCGGCATGACTACACGCTAAGGCGCACGGAACGCTGTTATCTTCCCACCGAAGCGGTCCCTATTTATCTACTTGCAATTTCTTGCTTTCGAACTGCTAGCTTGGCAGGAGCTAGGGCCAGAGATGGGAGCTCACTCCCTCACGCGGCATTCGGGTCTGCAGCTCAGTGTCTTAACCTCTGAGCCACCGTGACCTCCAGAGACAGTAGGTGTTATGTACGCAGACCGCCACTAGGGGTCTGCGGATAAAGTAAGGAGCTTGGGTCCCAAACACAATGGGACCTCGGATCCTAGACCACCTAGTGTCCACCAATAGGCCATCTGGCTGGAAATTCAAACCCTCCAGTGGGACCGTGGGTGTACTGGGTGGGGTGTATATAGTTGGCCCTTACGGGGCCAGTTTTTCAGTCTTGTGTGTAAAGTATAATAAACGCGTCTGAATGCATGTCATAGTCCAAGTCTCCATGCAGTGAATCCAGTACTTCACAGTAGGCCTCTTTAAATCAATGTCCGGGGAACACAGGCAGGATAATGCTATTGCTGTCTTCCTGTTTGTGGACTTCCCAGACGTGGCTGCTGGACTAGATAGCCCTTTGGTCTGATCCAGCATGGCTCATATATTCTTATGTTCTATCTAATGCCCAGTTTTAAACCTTCTCCACTCCAGCTAACTTATGCAAGACTTTATCTATTTCCCCGTCGAGTTGCCAGCCTCCAGGTGCCGTCTGGACATCTCCTGCTATTAACAACTGATCTCCAGCTGACCAAGACCAGTTCTCCTGGAGAACATGGCTGCTTCGGTGGGTGGGCTCTACGACATCATACCCTGCTGAAGTCCCTCCCCAGGCTTTGCCCCTGCAAATCTTCAGTTATTTCCCAAACCAGAGCTGCTAACTCTATTCTCCTGCAATGGAAAGTAAAACTGTATAGAACTGAACAGAGGCTGGGTTCCCGATCACTGTCAGAACATCACGACTCACTTAAGAAATCAGGCTTGCTGGCACACTGCAGCAGCCAACATCCCTAATTAATATCCCTAAATTCCATTGTGATGAACAGCCAAACCACAAGAAACCGTTCTCCCGCTATCACAAAGAGGTGAAAGAAAAGTTTTCCTGCGAACGCTCTCACTTTTGACCACTCTGGCTTCTTTTCTCTTTTCTTTTGCACTTAAGGAAGCTGTATCAGCATTCCTTGATGCCTTTTTATCAACCGGGAAAAAACAAAACCTCCAAAGCGGCCAACCTTTGAGGATCTAAAGCATGAGCCATTTGGAAAAGATTCTAAGCAACATGGGAGGCTATGGCAGGTGGGGGAGCCCCACCATCTACTGAAATCAACTTTTGGATTACCACTATTAAATTATCGGGGGGGGAGACCCTTGAAGGTGAGAAACAAGCAAAGCACTTTGAGTCAGGAACAGCTGGCACGGCTTCAGACTAGCCCCTTCTTATAACGTTAAAACTCTGGCTAACAAAGATTTCTGCCGGCGCGACGCTAAAAGGATTCCTTCCACACCGCCACGGTTCACGCACTGCTTTCTTCCCTTTCTGTACCCCACCCCCTTTTAATCATCAGTCGGGCGTTTGCGCAGCTCCATATGGTGGCGTGTTTGAAAGAAGGCGCTCAGAGGTGAGGCGCGACTTGCTCTACCAAGAGAGCTGTGAGTTGCGGTGGGGGTATTTGATGGGGATGTACTACACAGAGGGACGGGTTAGCAAGGTGCGCGGGTGATACCGTTCCCCGGCAGTGGGAGAGAGGGAGGGAACTAAACTTGAAAGCTCCGGACCACGCAGTCCCCTTGTTTGCCCTTCAGTAGAAAAGCCTCTTTAGTGAAGGCCGCCGAAAAAGGACAGTGAAGTACCAAACAACATTCGAAACTCTGCCAATTAGAGTATCCTGAGGCTTTTCCTCAGGTTTCGACTTACATATTTCTCCCCCTCTTTTTGTTCTTTCTCCATCTCGTCAGATGTGCTTTAAAGAACAAAGCAAAAACGAGGGGGGGGAATCACAACGACCGAGGAACTTGCTGTTTCAAAGGGTCTTCTCTTGTTGTGTCCATTAATGACCGCCTTTGGGACATTTGTGGCTTACGGAAGAGACAGGCCTCTTGATTCCCCTAACAAGAGATGGTGATTTTAAAAAGTTTGATCGTATTAGGGGGACACAGGCAGTTCATAATTCATAGGGTTGCCAGCTCCAGGTTGGGAAATTCCTGGAGATTTGGGGGATGGAGGCTGGGGAGAGAAGAGATAGGGTTGCCGACCATTGGAGATCTGGCTCGAGATTGCCTGCTGTTACAACTGATCTCTGCGAAACAGACAGATCTCCTGGAGAAAACAGCCACTTTGGAATGTGGACACTATGGCGTTATAGGCCACTGAAGTCCCTCCCCTCTCCAAACCCCGCCTTCCTCAAGCTCCACCTCCAAAATCTCCAGGTATTTCCCAACTTGGAGCTGGCAACCCTAGGTGGGGATGTCAGCAGGGTGCAATGTCATGGAGGCCACCTTCAGAAACAGCCATTTTCTCCAGGGGGATGGATCTCTGTAGCCTGGAGAACAATCAAAATTCTTCTTCGCCCACCCCATGGATGTTAGCAATTTATGAATGTCCAAATCTGAGATTATTATGGTATCGTAGTTCAAGTGTTAGGGCTGCGGTGGCTCAAGTGGTTAAGATGCTGAACTGCAGGCCGGAAGGTCGGTAGTTCAGCTGTTCAAGACCTGAGTGCTGCATGACGGAGTGAGCTCCCATCTCTGGCCCCAGTTCCTGCCAACCTAGCAGTTCGAAAGCAAGAAATTGCAAGTAGATAAACAGGTACCACTTCGGTGGGAAGGAGACGGTGTTCCGTGTGCCTTGGCATTTAGTCATGCCGGCCACATGACCACGGAGATGTCTTTGGATAGTGCTGGCTCTTCGGCCTGGAAACGGAGATGAGCACCGCCCTCTAGAGTTGAACTCGACTAGCTTTTGAGCAAGGGAAACCTTTACCTTTACCAAGTTTGAGTACTGGACTATGATACGGGAGACTCCAGGTTCCATTCCCCATTCTGTCACAAAATCTTGTCAGGAGACCTCAGGCCAGTCACATCCTCTCAGCCTAACCCACCTTGCAGGGTTGTTGTGAAGATAAAATTGAGGATAAGAGAATGCTGTAAGCCACTTTGGGTCCCCATTGGGGAAAAAGGAAGCATTTGTTAATTTTTGTTAAGTAAAATAAATTAAGTGAAATAAAAATAAATTAAGTAGGAGATCCCCCCCACCAGATATGAGAACGTATATAGTCTTCTGATTTATAATGTGAATGTATCTTGTCAGATCTTGTCAGATGTTGGAAGCTAAGCAGGGTTGGCCCTGGTCAGTATTTGGATGGGAGACCTCCAAGGAATACCAGGGTTGTGACTTGGAGGCAGGCAATGTCAGACCACCTCTGAACGTCAAGCTGTGACTTGACAGCAAACAAACAAACATCAAAACACAACAACATTACGTCTCGCTGGGCTGTGATAGTAAAGGTAAAGGTTTCCCTCGCTCGAAAGCCAGTTGAATCCGACTCTAGGGTTGCAGTGCTCATCTCCATTTCCAAGCCGAAGAGCCAGCGCTGTCCAAAGACGTTTCCGTGGTCATGGGGCTGGCATGACTAAACACCAAGATGCACGGAACGCTGTAACCTTCCCACCAAAGTGGTACCTATTTATCTACTTGCAATTTCTTGCTTTTGAACTGCTAGGTTGGCAGGAGCTGGAACTAGAGAAGGGAGCTCACTCCGTCACGCGGCACTCTCGGGTCTCGAACTGCTGAACTACTGACCTTCCACAGCCTGCAGTTCAGCATCTTAACCACTTGAGCCACCACAGCTCCTTGGGCTGTGATAGGACTTTATTAAGACTAAGCTGCTGTCCCACATTCCTTAATCTTTCCCTGAATTAAATAATATGCAGTGTGTTATCAATGCCCAGGTATGTCAGAGGCAAGAGGGGAGATACATGTAAAATGAAGGAACTGAAAGCTAAGGCAAACCCCTCATGTGCTGCACTTTGCTCCAGATTTGGAAAGAAGAAAAGAAAGCAACAGGAACCTCTGACTGCATCAGCTGCATTTCGGAACCGAAACTGGTAAATTCAGAATGCCGAATTTCTGGGAGAGGCTTGCATAAGGGACATCTGGGAAGCCACTCTACCTGGGAAGAGGAGAGGGGAGAAACATACCCAATGCCCCGCTGGGAATTTTGCTGGATGGGGATGGGGGTGAACTTATTGGGAGATGAGATGGAAGATGCTGGAAATAAACGCAACATGCCTACGTCACCCAGGAAAATCACATAGGGGGATGTCGGGGGCTACGCTCTGGTTTGTGGGCAACACCTCTATGGTAGAAGACAGCCAGTTTGGTGTAGTGGTTAAGTGCGTGGACTCTAATCTGGGAGAACCAGGTTTGATTCCCCACTCCTCCACTTGCACCTGCTGGATGACCTTGGGCAAGCCGTAGTTCTGATAAGAGCTGGTCTTGAAAAAAGAGCAGTTTCTGTCAAGAGCTCTCTCAGCCCCACCTATCTCACAGGGTGTCTGTTGTGGGGAAGGGAAGGGAAAGGAGTTTGTAAGCTGCTCTGAGACACCTTTGGGTAGTGAAGGGTGGGGTATAAATTCAATCTCCTCTTCTTCGTCTTCTTCTTCTTCATCTTCTTCTTCTTCTACCATAGAGTTTTGCCCCCAAAACAGAGCGTCATCCCCCCACTTCACTCCAAATCGGCTGTCGGGGCAATGAACTGGCTCCAGGGCAGAGCTCATTCTCCTGGAACCGACAGGGAAGTTCACATCAGTCCACGCAAGCAAGACAAATCAGTGCATTTGCCAGATATGGATTCATTCTGTACAGTGTCCCCCAATAGTAACAAACTGGGTAATTTGACACTGTGATGGTGGATGCATGGATGTGCTGACGGCACTGACCCCTGTGCTCAAAGTCAGGCAAGATTTTGAGAACAAACCCTGAGCCATCTCAAGAACAAGAGGAGGGAGAGGTGGCAAGTGATAACGTAGCAATATCTTGCATTGTGGGAGAGGCTTGCATTTATATGTAGGCACTTGGTGCCCTGAGTAAGCTGCCCTGAGCCCGTTCGCGGGGAGGGCAGGGTAGAAATATAATAATAATAATAATAATAATAATAATAATAATAATAATAATAATAATAATAATAATAATAATAATAATAATAATAATAATAAATTGTCAGGTGCGATGAAGATCACCTATCTTAGTGGTTGCACAATTTTAAAAAAAAAAAACAGATCAATCAACCTGCAATAAAACTTCACAGTCTTTGTGCCTGCTGCATGGAAAGAGACCTTGGGAGCTATGCAGAAGTAACATTCCACCCAAGGTCTTTTTGACCCTGGAGGGAAATAAACACCCTTTTTAATAGTAGCCCAAATGGAGGTGGTAATTCCAGAAATAAAAAACAAAACAAAACAAAAACCCAACACAAAAACCAAATTCCAAGCACAAAACCATGCTTCGGAAGTTAAAACCAAACAAAAGAACTTAACTCTCCACGGAGAGAAGTGGAACAATAATTAGTATATGATTGCACTTAAAAAAAAAAATCCCCTCCTTTCTGTGCTTTGGAAAAGCTGCACTGTGAGTTTAAAGAAATCTTCCTGAATGCACATAGAAATCAGGGGCCACACATTACGATCCTGCACTCCAATCAAACTAATCATCTCAGGGAGGGAAAAGAAGAAGAATAAAAGGTCTCTTTTTGGCTTTTCCTTATGTCAAGCCCAGCATCTTCAAAGAGACTTCTAGTTCCCTTTTAGGGCCAGAGATAAATCCTTTACTATCCTCTGATATCTTAAGGAAATAGCAAGAGGGAGGGAAACTATGCCCTTAGCTCATCCCGCTAATGACTGTAGCTGTGAGAACAATACCCAGGCCGACGGGGAGCCCTCTGACTAAGGACCAGAGGTTTGTCACAGCCTACGAGGCTTCTCCAAACCCACTCCGTTATCTTCATTAGCGTACACCAGAGATAGAAGAGGACTGAATCGCCTTTTGAAATAAAAGTTAGAAAGGAGAGGATGTTTCATATGCTATAAAGCCATGCAACTTCAGTAACGGATTTATGCCTTGGGGGGGGAGAGAATGAGCAAGTATCAGTGCGTACTGCACCAGTGCCAAATCGAACTCTGCTGCTTATTTATTAATTTAACTTTTACCCCGACCTCCCGCCGAGGCGGCTCAGGGTGGCTTACATAAAACCAGTACACATTTCAATATAGAACATAATTTCATCTCAATATAAATACAATTTAAAACCATTTGTATATCATTGGCGGCGCAGTATGACAAAGTGCATCCAAAGCATCTTCCACGATGCAACCACTTTCAAATTGATTCAACTGGCAGATCGGCACAGGCCCCAGACGGTTTCTCGGTTTTCAAGCAAGTTGGGCTGAAATGTCTTTCCCGTACTGCTTTCATGAGGTAGCTGTATTTGGGGGACATCTTTATCTGCAGGACAGGGCTATTTTTGGGCAGGAACGCACAGGAACGGAGTTCCGGCCGGCTCCCGAGTTGGCCACGCCCAGCAGGAACCATTAGCATAACAGGCCACACCCAACAGCAGAAACTCATTAGGATTGGCTACATGAGGGGTGTGTGGCCTAACATGCAAAGGAGTTCCTGCTCCAAAAAAAGCCCTGGGTTTACAAACAAGGTAAACAGAATAAGAAGCAAAAGTTGGGTGTGGCTGGATGACCACACTTCTGGTAACATGGGGGTGTGGCCTAATATGCTAATGAGCTGTGCTGTCAGGGGTGTGGCCTATTATGCTAATGAGCTCCTGCTGGGCTTTTTCTACAACAAAAGCCCTACTGCAGGATCGTAGAGTGCTTCCATGTAGGGTGGCGTGATCACATTGCATAGCCTCCATCTCAGAAGAAAGTGGAGGTGGTGGTGGGAAGTGTCATCGAGTCGCAACTGACTTACGGCAAACCTATAGGGTTTTCCGGGCAAGAGGTGTTCTGAGGGGGATTTGCTATTGTCTGTGTTGTGACCCTGGACTTCCGAGACGGAGGCTATGCAACGTGATCATGCCGCCATATGCAGAAGCGCTCTCTGATCCTGCAGATAAAGATGCTCCCAAGTACAGCTACCTCATGGCAGGAGTACAGAGAAGACAGTACAATGCTGGCATATATCGAACAGCTAGAACAGGAGTGTCAAACAGGAAGCCCGGGGGCCGGAATCAGCCCATCCAGGGCTCTAACGTGGTCCATGAGCAACGAGTGCAAGCGAGGGAACTGGAGACTGCTTTGGGGGGAGTGGGCAAAGCCACTTTGATTGTGGCTTCAACATGGAGGAACAAGCTCATCTGCAGCAGTCAAGCAGCGTGGGAGCCTCTGCCCAGGGCTGCACCGTTGGCTCTCCAGTCCACCCATACGGTTTTTCCTTTGCAACCCTTCCCAGCCCACGAGGCCTTGCAGTGAGGATGCACCAACTTGTACCTTACCAGCTGCTGTCCTTTATACAGTTTATATCTCCATTACCTGGCATTATATTTTATGGTACACATGGCTCGGCCTGACAAAGTGACATTTATGTCAGATCCGGCCCTTGTAACAAATGAGTTCGACAACACCCCTGAGCTAGAACACACAGAGACACAGAGATGAACAGCCAACTCACAGGATCCTATCAACTAAGAAAACAGTGAGGTCCTGTTAGACCAGACTCTGTGATTGAATCAGCCCCAACCCAACCCTAGACTGCTCTCTGGGAGGAATCGGAGGGAATTCCGATGAGGCTCACTACCCACTTTAAATTACTTTTCCCCCACAGGTGTGCTTGGGGACCACAGACACCAAGGTTAAATAAAAGGTAGTGGAAGGCAAGACCGGAAAACAGCTTGTGGGTTCTACTCCTCAGAGATCTCAAACACTAATTGAATACTGATATTATTCAGTCCCTAGGAGGAGAGAAGGGCACTCAGTCCTAAATGGGATAGAACAGGGAGAACCAGATGATTTCCCAACCAGTGAGCCTTTTGCTAATCAGCTAGCATCGAGAACACATCTGAACACCAATGTTTTCAGTGCTTTGTTTTCTCTGGATTTCATGCAAAGCTTGTGGCTTCAGAAAAGTTAAAGAAAGAGATAACAGGTAGATCACTTTTTAAAAAACCTTTCGAAAGGACAGAAAGCTCCCTGAACAGAGAAATACAGATGCTGCGAATGGTTATTATCAATGCAGGTGAGAAGTTGTATCTGAAGCTGATGAAGGAGAAAGCCTACACCAAGACCATTTTCGCAGTAGTGAAATTCCCTGCACCACGTTTTTAAAACCATGTGTTATGTGAAATTTTCTGCATTAGATTTTTCCTCACCAGGCCCAAAACCAAAGTTTTCTCCCTCTTACCCCTGCATTTTTGGAACCCCCAGTTTTAGCGAGTTCCGAAAATGCAGGTTAAGAAGGAGAAAACTTCGAGTTTGTGCGTGGTGAGGAAAATTCTACTGTGGAAAATTTCACATAATGAAATTTCACATAAAAACATCAATGCGGGGAATTTCACTACTGCGGAAATTGTCCAAGGTAGTTTGATTGCCTCGATGGTACCTACGATGAAGCAAACACTGCAACGGGGATTTGGGCCAGTATCTCAGGTGCATAAATACAAGCCACTTATAATGCCTGTCTCTGTTCTGTCTGGATTATAATGTTATCACTATTTCCAACAGCAATGGGCTCACCTCTGTGTGGATAAAAAAATCAGTGCAATGGAGCCAGCCACAACTATTGCCTAGGGTTCTGTCAACCCAGCAGAACTCCTTGAAGAAAAAGAAGAAGAAGAGATTGGATTTATACCCCGCCCTTCACTACCCAAAGGAGTCTCAGAGCGGCTTACAAACTCCTTTCCCTTCCCCACCCCACAACAGACACCCTGTGAGGTAGGTGGGGCTGAGAGAGCTCTGACAGAAACTGCTCTTTTTCAAGAACAGCTGTGCCAGAACTATGGCTTGCCCAAGGTCATCCAGCCAGGTGCAAGTGGAGGAGTGGGGAATCAAACCCAGTTCTCCCAAATTAGGGTCCACACACTTTACCATTATACCAAACTGTCTTTTGACACCAAACTCGTCCCCTTGTTAATTTTTTTAAAAGTGTGTGTCTGTATATGCCAAATTATCAGCAATGTCTTTGTTTGTTGCACTATGTTGCACAGAAACGGGGGAGGGGAGTAAGGAGATTGATCATTAAATGAGGGCACCAAAGCCGTGGTGATGGCAAGGAGGTGAAACAGGATGAAACTGGTGAGCAATAAATGGTGAGCAGCAGGAGGTGACAACATGGAGGGGGAACTATAGCCAGTGGTGTGGAAGGGGAAAATGCTTCTCCCCCCCACCCTCTCCCTCGAGTCCTCATAGCTGTACACTTTTTTAGCAATGCTTAGACTAGTTGATGGGGACCTGCAAACACATGAACATGCCTGTGACAACACCCCTGTCTAGGAAGTACTGAAAACCATAGAAATCACAACATGCCTCTCTAGGAAGCACTGAAGACCATAGACTTTTTGGCAATTCTTAGAGAGGCATGATGTCACTTCTGGGGAACCCCAAGTCCCCACTCTACCCGGTCTGGCCCGGCAACCCTACTTAGAACAAATTTGAATCTTGGGATTCCCTCTTACTCTTGGAATGTTATGTGATGTTAAATTCTTCTGAGACGCATTAATACATGCGAGATTTGGAGATTCCATTTATAGAAATCAGTTGGTACAACACAGGATTGTATCTGTTTATAACTGAGATATATGGGATTTTTTTAAAAAAATATTTATTTATTTATTTATTTATTCACATTTATAGCCCGCCCTTCCCAAAAGCGGGGTCAAGGCGGGTAACAACATGTCATTTATACAAAATATATTAGTTAATGTAATAACACTGAAATTTTAAAAATAATCATAATTATTAAAACAGTGGTCACAGCTAATAACAATTTTTTTCCCCTTGTTGTGGGAGGTTCCTGGCCATAGCCAGTAGTTTTTAACAGAGTGACAAACACCTCAGGGAGGCCATATATGGACGTCCGCTGCCTCAGCCAAAGGCCTGGCGGAACAGCTCCGTCTTGCAGGCCCTGCAGAATTGAAGTAGATCCCGCAGGGCTCTGATCTCAATGGGGGGGGCATGTTTTTCATGAACAACCATTTATTTGGGAGCGGCAAAATCTCCCCCCCCCCCAAAAAAAAAAAAAAAATCTAGAAGAGGGAAACTTCAGGGGAAATTGCAAACACGCTATTTTCATAATCTGCCTGCTTCTTCTGCGGCTGCTATTGTCAATGTTAGAATGGCCATTGTTTTCTCCTTCTTCCCCTCCCTCCCTCCCTCCCTCCAAAGGGGGGAGGGATTTTCAAAATAGCCACTTTGTTCATGCCACTTTTCACCACTTGTCAATTTCATCTCCCCTCTCCGCCCCCCCCAACCCCAAAGCAGGTGCACCAATAAGATCCCTCTCTTCCCCTCTTCCAACTTCCCAACTTTTGTTATTGATTTTTTTTTTTTACGGTGGGGGGAGAGGCGAGAATGTGAAGGTGGGATAAAACCCACCTCATTTTCTATTCATTTTTTTTTTGTCTCCTCGATGGGGGAATGAGCTGAAGCATGAATATAGCACCCTCATAATGATTTAACTAGAGCTTAATGAAATTTTCATCACAACCTGCTGTTCATTTTAATGGCCTTTGAAAGACAATAGAACAATGGCTGGAGGGAAGAAAAGAGATTTTTTTTTTGCTGTTGCATACATTTGTTTAAAAGCCCCGACGTTCTGTAGTTTCTCCCCCCTCCCCCCTTCCCTCGTCTCTTCACAAAGCTGTAGGTCTTTTGTTTGTGCTATACATTTTCATCTGAGCAGAGCCGAGATAATGCATAAGCTCTGTTACCATTCTTGTGTCTTGCTGTAACCTTTGCTTAATGGAGTCTCTGGAGCATGCACGGCCTCCCACTCAACGCGGTATCTGCACAACCTGCCCCCCCACACACATCTCTCCTCCACCCCACCACCCCCGTCCTCCAATCATCTACTCCAGAGATGTGACGTGGGCTTCATCCCAAGGAAGTCCTTTCCAGGTGAAAAGTGTGAAATGGGCTTCCTTGCGGAGCCCGTAATGTCCGCGCAAATGCCAACGAGAGTGTTCCAATCTCTCTAATATGTCTCTTTATCGGGTGGTGGAAAGGGGGTAAGACGGAAGGGGCAGGGAAGGCGGGATAAACGGCCATTAAACAAAGCAGTTGTTTTCTAGCAGGGTCTTCCTGTGGGACCTCCTTCAGTAGCAACAGGCTAATTTACAACCGCATCACACATGCATGTGGGTACAAAGGCGTGCGCCGGCCTGGGTGTGCAGGCCCCCTTCGAAAAGTTTCTTGGCATGTCGAGTTTTTTCTTTTCTTTTCTTTTTTGGCCCCCCGAAGGGGAATTTTTTTATTTGCATTTCTATAAACTACAACAGAAAATAGGGGGGGTGGGCATCTACAAACTAAAGGATAAAGTAAAGAACCCTAACTAAAAACCCAAGTGTGGAGGTTATACAAACGCTTATACAATAGTTGTTACTCTTATTCTGTTACTATTTAGACTTGAAGAGTGCCACCAATCATTGCTTCAGTTGACAACCAGCTTATCTGACTAAACAAAAAGCAATTCCAAAGCTCAAAACCAAAGTTACAGCCTTTGAGAAATGTCGGCATCCTGTTTTACTCTTTCCGCCCCCCACACACACCATAAACAAAATTATTTTGGAACCAATGTTCCCTCAGCAAGAACATTAACACAATTAGTCTTCTTCCATCTTTTTGGATCTTCTTTCCCTATTCGCTTCTATCAGTCCGGACCTGTCCATTCATAATGTAAACCGAGTTCCTTTTTCCAGGGGTGTCCTCCGCCTTCTTGTTCGCCTTGAATCATAAGAGTCCTTCCTTTTATTGCATTATATGCATGCTCCTTGGAGAATCTAGCCATTCCCTGGGCAGGCAGATTTTATGAAGTTGGGGTAGCGAACCCTTTACTTCAGAAACCGCTTATCAATCAGCTTGCCCACCCATCCCCAACAAACTAAACTTTAGAGTCTCCATGCCATACATAGTCCTCTAAGATCAAGGGATTGCTCCTACTGAGTATAAACACTGTCCCTTTAAAAAGTACAGCCGCTTTAATTTTTTTCTTCCTTTTTTCTCTTACACAGAAACCCAGACCCATGGAGAAGAGGTCCTCAGGCTTGGCTTGATTTCGGCTTCCAGCTCTGGTCCAAGCAGAGAAAAACCAGAATACGAAACAGCAAAATATCTTAGCACACTGAGGGTTCTCAGTCCTTAAGATTACAGCCTGCAGACTGGTCAAAAATGAGCTACTATTCCTCTCGTGTGTCTAGGGTTGCCAACCTCTAGGTGGGGCCTGGAGATCTCATGATGAACACACAAAGCTGCCTTATACGGACTCAGACCTTTGGTCCATCGAGGTCAGTACTGTCTATTCAGAATGGCAGTGGCTCTTCAGGGTCTCAGGCAGAGAAAAGTCTTTCACATCACCTACTCCTTGGTGCTTTCAAGTGGAGATGCCGGGGGTTGAACCTGGGAACTTCTGTATGCCAAGCAGATGCTCTACCACTGAACCACACCTCCTCCTGGTATTACAACTCGTTCACAGACTATAGAGATCAGTTCCCCGGACTAAAATAAAATAGCTGCTTTGGAAATTCCCAATATGGAGTTGGCAACACTATCTGTGACCCTTCTTGTGCTCTCTGCTTGGCACAAATTGCTGTATAAAAAACTAGGGATGGGCATGAACCTAAAAATTCCAGTTTGTTTTGGGGCAGCGCCCAAACTAAACTGAGCCAAAATGCCCTGAATTGGTCAGCTGGGTTCCTCCTTTCTTCCGGCTGTATCTTGGAAATGGGGGGAATCACCTGGGAAGGTTGGCAGCGGGGGGAAGCAAAACTGACCAATGAAATGGCTTGCAGCAGACCCGCACCACTCAGCTGTTAAGTTTAAATGGTCCGGACAGCTGAAGCGAACCAGACAAAAGGCACCTTTCCCAAACAGTAGATCAGGATCTCCAAACTGGGCCAAGCTCATGCCAGATTTTGGCTCGAGAACTGGTTTGTCCCATTCCTATAAAAAAAACCCTGAAGACTTTTTTGGTTCTGTTTGGCATACCCCCTGGCTTTTGTTGTTATGCATCTATCTATCTATCTATCTATCTATCTATCTATCTATCTATCTATCTATCTATCTATCTATCTATCTATCTATCTATCTATCTCTGTATCCATCCATCCATCCATCCATCCATCCATCCATCCATCCATCCATCCATCTCTCTCTCTCTCTCCTCCCCCATATATATATATATATATATATATATATATATATATATATATATATATGTATATATCTGTATCCGTCCGTCCGTCCATCCGTCCGTCCGTCCATCCGTCCATCCGTCCATCCATCCATCCATCCATCCGTCCATCCATCCATCCATCTATCGTATATATAACTTTTTAAAAATGTTTTGATGTCGAAATGTTTGATATATGCCACCTTGGGGACTCTATTTGGGTGGGACAGAGGCACAGAAATGTTTTAAATCAATCAATAGATCCTGGGGACAGACTCTGGCTTAGTGGAAGAGCCTTTTCTTGGCATGCAGACGGCCCCAGGTTCAATCCCCAACATCTACTGTCAGAAGAATCAGGTGGTAGATTATGTGAAAGGCTCTGGAGAGCTGCTGCTGGTCTGAGTAGACAACACTGAACCTGATGGACCAATGACCTAATTCAGTATATGGCAGCTTCATGTGCATTCAATCAGATCCTGATTTAGATGCTGCTGCTGCTGCCACCAGCTCACTGGTGGGAGAGGCATAGCCAGATTTGGTGTATTTCAGTGGCTGGAGAGCTAGGCCTGGACAGGACAGATAGGAGTTCCAGTCCCTAGTGGAGATGAACCTTGAGCCACCATTATGTGGCTCCAATTTTTTCCCACAGGGTTATTGTGAGATTAACATAGATTTACCCAGTATCCACACTGCTCTGATATTCTTGGAAGAATGGCTTGCTGAAAGTGTCTTTGATACATAGGTAGGTTGTGGTGTTTCTCATATGTACAGGGGATCATAGTCCTATATGGCTAGGGGATCATAGTCCTATATGGCCCAACTTTGTTGAACCTGCAGGAAGATGTTGGAAAGATACCCGTGTCTACTCTAGTTTATTTGGGGAGAGCACCAGGAAAAAAAATGAGTCAAAACCAAGCAATGAAGTAAATTACAAATTAAAATGTCACTGGAATTGGATGACATCTATGCAGGAGTCCCCGCAGAGCTGAAATGTGAAGCTGTCGGTCTTCTTTGGTGAAATGTGTACTGACGCTAACACTGGCCTCCTACCCTTGAGGACTGGAAGGCAGCCAACGTAACACCCATATGTAAGAAACGATCCAGGGAGAGCCAAAATATTATGGACCCATTAGCTTAATTTTTGTTCCCCGTAGATTTGTGGACAACAGATGGGACGATAATGGCAGAGGATTGAAAGAGGGAAAGGACTGAAAGAGGGAGACTATTCCCACAATTAAAACATTTTAAAGGGGAAATCTTACGCCTGTTCCTCAGTTGCTACCTTTGGCGTGGAAACTGAGCACGAAATATATTGAAGAGAGTCTGTTTCTTAGCTTGAAAAAATGTGAACCTGAATATTCAGCCTCCCATTCACAATCTCCTGGAGTTAGGCCATGCTATTTCACAGATGGATGTGAAAGTTGAGGATAAGTTGACCCAGCACTATATATAGAAAATCCATATTGCATTTGCCTTGAAATAACCTGCAGTTAAAAGATGGTTTACATCTGAGAGGAAACAAAGTAAGCAAAGTATTTTGTAGGAGGGAAAATGCTGCAGAAATGATAAAAAATACTACCATACTGTTCAGACTTGGTCCAGAAGTGGGAGGATACTTATGGTGGTATCTGTTCTTAAAATCGTCCGTCCTTAGCCCACGGAAAGAACAGAGGTTCAACTTCTCATAAAATATTCCGGGTGAAATACTCTCAAATGGGTTACCTGTGGCATTAGCCAACCCAAGGTTTTTTTACACTGATAGGTTTGCCATTCCATCTTGGCCTTTCTCCTAAAGCTACTCAGTTGTTATCACCAGGCTCCCCCGCCCCCCATCGGTTTCAAGAACATTAATAACCCAAGAGGATGTAGGAAGGAAGCGATCTCTACTGCTCCAGTCACCATGGTGATTCGTTTTCTCCAAACAAATTTAGATGGTCCAAACAGCTGACAAATACCGTTGGATTTCAGCCAAAGCTCCATGAGATGAGGCTGGACTGGTGCTAACAATGGTGTGAAAAATTCTCAAGACTTTCAGAGTCTATTTTTGTTTAATTCACAATCCATCATCCATTGTGATGGGACTGCATTTTCTTGAGACCTTATTTTCACACAACCAACGGGTGTTTTGGGTTCCTCTTACAACATTGGCTTTCTTTCCCAAGCGTCCGTGGCCAGAAAGTCAAGATAAAAGGAAAGGATGAGATGAACATACAAAACAGCATCTATCTGTTTGGTGTAGTGGTAAAGTGCGCGGACTCTAATATGGGGGAACCGGGTTTGATTCCCCCACTCCTCCACTTGCACCTGGCTGGATGACCTTGGGCAAGCCGTAGTTCTATCAGAGCTGTCCTTGAAAAGAGCAGTTTCTGTCAGAGCTCTCTCAGCCCCACCTACCTCACAGGGTCTCTGTTGTGGGGAGGGGGAGGGAAAGGAGTTTGTAAGCCGCTCTGAGACACCTTTGGGTAGTGAAGGGTGGGGTATAAATCCAATCTCTTCTTCTTCTTCTTCTTCTTCATCTTGCTCAAAAGAAGAGGTTATCAAGTGAAGAGGAAGAAGAGATTAGATTTATAACCCACCCTTCACTACCTGAAAGAGTCTCAGAGCCAGGGTAAAAGGCCAATCCCGCCCCCCTAACAGACACCCTGTGAGGAAGGTGGGGCTGAGAGAGCTCTAAGAGAACTGCTCTTGAGAGAACAGCTCTGAGAGAACTGGTAATTGACCCGTGTCACACCAGCAGCTGCATGTGGAGGAGTGGGGAATCAAACCCGGTTCTCCCAGATTCAGGTCTGCACTCCTAACCACTACAACAAACTGGCTCTCAGTGGCCCCAGTGAGCCTCCACAAGAGAAAACAAAACGAACCAACCTAGAAAGTATTACTGAAGGTCCTTCGTGACCTCTCTGTGTTAATCACTTTGAGCCAGAATCACTTCTCAGAAGGTTCTTGGCCCCTGTATCCATCAGAGAGCAATTCTCGCTGGAAGAAGAGAAGGACCATGAAGTTACCAGAGCCCCCAAATAGCAGGGGAAGTTCAGAGGTGTTTGAAACCCCAGAATATTATCACACTCCTCAGAGTTTGCATTGGAGAAGGTAAAAGGCAAACTTTCAGGGCATTAAGTAATGCTTTCGGGTAATCACAGTGGTCTGCAGAGAAGAGTTAAATCCGAGCCCAGTAGCAATTTACAGACCCAACAAGATTTTCAGATACCTAAGAATATCAAAACATAAGAGAAGCCAATGTTGGATCAGGCCAATGGCCCATCCAGTCCAACACTCTGTCATACAGTGGCCAAAACCCAGGTGCCATCAGAAGGTCCACTATTGGGGCCAGAACACTAGAAGCCCTCCCACGGTTGCCTCCCCCCCAAGCACCAAGAATACAGAGCATCACTTGGCCCAGATGTCCTATGTATACCTTGGGGCTACTGATGGATCTCTAATTCCCTCTTGAAGAAGTGAGCAGTGACTCACAAAAAGCTCCTACCCTGCAACAAATTTTGTTAGTCTTTAAGGTGCTGCTGGACTCTTGCTCTTCTCAGGGAAACTTGTGGGATCTTCTAAGAATGTTGTCAGAATATACAAGAAGGCAAGCCAAGAGTGAAGATAAGCACGGAGCAACTGTGTTCCTGAATATCACAGGACTTGGATGCGGCTAACCTAGTCTGGGAGGCAACCTATGAAAGGGGGATGCAACTTTAGTATTCTGAAGAAAAGTGAAACATTAGAACAAGATAATTTCGTAAGAGGGCTGGGAAGGGAAGGTGAGTTATTTGAAGAATTTTTACCGCTGGAAAATATGAACTGCTTAAACTGGGTTTGCAATAAACAATTGTGCAATACGGAAACTGGGAGAATTTCACGGCATCTCTGGAAACCCTCAATGGTTCTCAAGGGAGGCCAGCCTCCAAGAGCATGGGGAAGGGAAGCGTGAGGTGAGGAATTCATGTGATACGTCACACAAGTGACTCCTGGAAGGTATTTTTTTGATAGCACTTGTAGAAATCTTAACGTGGTGTGTCAAAATCCAAAGCTTCTTATCATTACGGGCTGAAACACAACTCGATCACAGTATTTTCTTAATGGTTCCTTTCAGTCAGCGTTGACCAACTAAGCTGAGCTGTTTTCCATTTGTTCCTAGGGCTTGTGTCTTGTGTATTTTATAAGAATACACATGGACCGCTATCACTGGGTGTGATCACATGAGCAGTTCGGCCCCTCTGGATTAAATGGGTGCAGTCAAACAGCCACACCTGTCAGGAATTCCCCAGGTATACTCGCCCCGTTGTAGGATGTTTTATTGTTGTTCAGTCGCACAGTCGAGTCCAACTCTTCGCGACCCCATGGACCAGATCATGCCAGACCCTCCTGTCTTCCGCTGTCCGCTGAAGTTTGCTCAATTTCATGTTCGTTGCATCGATGACGCTGTCTAACCATCTCATCCTTTGCCGTCCCCTTCTTCTTTGACCTTCAATCTTTCCCAGCATCAGGGTCTTCTCCAGTGAGTGCTCCCTTCTCATTTGGTGGCCAAAGTATTTGAGCTTTGTAGGATGACTTGTAGGATGACTTGGGGCCAAATTAAAAAGGCACCACATCAGAAGTGATATTTTGGGTTCCCTACACACTCATTAGGAGCTGCAGTGGCTCAAGTGGTTAAGACGCTGAACTGCAGGCTGTGGAAGGTCAGTAATTCAGCAGTTCGAGACCCGAGACTGCCGCATGACGGAGTGAGCTCCCGTCTCTAGTTCCAGCTCCTGCCAACCTAGCAGTTCGAAAGCAAGAAATTGCAAGTAGATAAATAGGTACCACTTCGGTGGGAAGGTAACAGCGTTCCGTGTGCCTTGGTGTTTAGTCATGCCGGCCACATGACCACGGAAACGTCTTCAGACAGCGCTGGCTCTTCGGCTTTGAAACAGAGATGAGCACCACAACCCTAGAGTCGGATTCGACTGGCTTTCGAGCAAGGGAACCTTTACCTTTACTTTACACACTCATTACGCATGGCCGGATGTCTGAAAGCGGGGGAGTGCGGACAAAACGGATTGGCAGTCTGAACACGCAGATCCGTTTCCGCCGCTGGGGTGGGCGGTTTGCCTATATGTGCTCATGTATGTGTGCACATGAGTGTATGTGCATATGTGCACACACATGAGCACATATGTGTGCACATAAGCACGTATGCATCCACCTGCATTTTAAAAAACAACCAGGCAGTGCACTCTGAGGCTGAGGCAGTGCAGTAATATAGATGCTTGACTAGGGGGATGTACTGTCTGGATGATATGCCCCACAACATTTTAAACCAGTACAATTAAGAGGTAGGGCCATAGCGTGCTAAACTGCCAGTTTGATCACACCCACTGACATCCTATGACTTTTCCCCTGTAGCTAGTTTCACAGGGCAGTCATGTTGGTCTGCAGTAGAACAGCTAACTTTGAGTCCAGGAGAACCTTAATGAGATTTTGGGGGGTTATTAGCTTTCAAGACCACCCCCCCCCCAGATCTCGTTGGTCTCTAAGGTGCAACTGGACTTTAACCTAGCTATTTCCCCCTATAATCATTTGAAGCTGCCTTAATACCAAATCAATCCATTGGTTCATTGGGCTCAGATTTACCTGCTGTTAAGTGACAGCAGTTCTTGAGGGTCCGAAGTGCACAGAAGTCTTTGGTGGCAGTGTCACTCTTAGTAGTGGATTCAGATCTTAAAAGCAGAAGAACAGAAGAGAGGCCAATGTTGGATCAGGCCAGTGGCCCATCCAGTCTAACATTCTGTGTCACACAGAGGCCGAAAACACCAGGTTTCTTGATGGACAAATTACTCCAGCATTGATGATACAAGGATGCCAACATCCGGGTGAGATAGAGAATGTAGAACTGGAACTCTCTTAGAACTTACTTGTAAGTTGGAAACAATGATAAAAGCAACCAATACTTGGCATCTGTGTCTCAGTGTTTCCACACGTACAGGTGGGTATCCATGTTAGTCTGAAGCAATAGTCCAGCGGCACCTTTAAGACCAACAACGTTTAATGCTGGGTACGAGCACTGGTGTGCATGCCTCTGAAGAAGTGTGCTTGCACACAAAAGCTTATTCCTAGAATTAAGCTTTGTGGGTTTTAGAGGTGCCACTGGACTCCAACCTTGTTCCACTGGTGCAGTTAGTTTTAAAAGAGGATGTGATGAGTATATGTGTGCACCTGGTTTCTGGCCACTGGATGGGCCATTGGCCTGATCCAACATGGCTTCTCCTGGGTTCTTCTTATGCATATGCTGAGATACATTAAAGGCATACATCCATAATAAGGCAAGTTGAGGTGGCTGCCTCAGGTGACAGATTGCGGGGTCCGTCTGCCCACCATCCCTGGAGCCAAAGGGAATAATCCTTGTTAAATCCTCGCTCCCCCAGGGTCTCTTTAAAAGCCAACACACAAACTCGTGAAAGATTCCTTCTTCTCATGACAGCCCAGCTACCATTTCTGATTTTCTGTCACCAGGGCAACGAAGATGGTGGCCAGACTCTCATGAGAGGAAGTACTCTGGTGAGATTTTTGGCAGTCTAACAGGGTCTGCGCAGCTCGCCACTCTGCTTTTACAGACAGGTGAGGAAGGAAAGAAGTCAAGGGCGTGGTGGTAGCGGTGGGGTGGTGGCAACAGTAAGGTGCAGTGATGGTGGCTACTACCACCCCTTCAGATGGCAAAACAGCTACTGCTGTACATGGTCACATATTTATGACATCCATGAATCCTCTCTTTGTCCAAAGTAATCCAAACAACACGCAAAATTAAAACCGCCAACAGAATTCAATGAAAACTAAAACCCAATAGAACCTAACTCTGTAATCAGAAATATGACTTGGCTAAAGGTTTCTTAAACTATTAAAGTAAAGTAACCTCTCTCTCTCTCTCCTCTCTCTCTCTCTCTCTCTCTCTCTCTCTCTCTCTCTCTCTCTCTCTCTCTCTCTGATATGAAGTCAACTAAATCCATGGACATACATCTCTAATGCTGGTATGGTGGGGAAAGACAGGAAGATTCTGTTGAATGCAGATGTGCAATGGGTATAGAATCGGCAATTTCTTTCTGTATTTAGAAGGCAACCTAACAAGCCATTAACGAAGAAAAAGGACCAGATGAAACCTTATTAATAGCTGCCAAGATGGTCATTGTCATTAAATGGAAAGATCTTAACTCACTTCATTTTAACTTGTGGTATGCTGAGGTCTGGGAACTGTATGCGATGGAGAAAACTGCAGATAGTATGGGCATGTTTAAAAACACAGGAAGCCATGTTGACATAATGAATAAATGGCTCCCACTTCCAAAAGGCATCATTTCTACCTAATTCGACCTCGAGATCCCAAATTCCACAACGTTTTTATGGAAAAAGTTAATTATATGTAACAATATATATAGTTTTACGAACAGTCTGGAAGAGCTCTACGGAATAACACCGATCTATACTACTGTTACTGTATGTAACCTTTTGAGTTTTGAGCTGCTAAGCCTAGTGATTGCTCTCACGTAAGTCGTTGTGTGTTCTTCATGATTTATATTGATTTTGTTGCGAAAAGCTGAAATGGTTGTTGTTATATGAAAATTTAATAAAAAATATATATGTTTTTAAAAAATGAAGAAAAAGGACTGAGGTGAGAGATTCCAAGGTGCTCACCCAGGTTGGAGACAGGTCAGTAAGGATTTCGTCCTTGGAGAACCTTGCCAAGATGTCAGAGGAAGGGAAAACCGCAACCGCTTCCTACGGCCTTACCTTCTGGTTCATTCTTGATCAGCTCCTCCATTTTCCTCTGCTTCAGAGTGTCCACCACATCCGCTAGGCTGCCTTTGCGCCTTTCGGGGGTCCCCAGGGCCGTGCTGGATAAGGATTCTCCACTTTGCCGCCCACCTTCTTCTGCCTTCGAGGGTGAGGTAGATGAGTTGTGCGGGGCGAATGAAGACATCATTTTATTGCCATCGACTTCCTGAAAGGGAAGTGAGACCAGATGAAACACCTCTTTAAAACACACACATCTAGAAAACCCCCGGCACGCGCGCCACCACAAAGAGAAAGAAGACATCGCAATCCTTTGTACTTGGAGTTTATCGCTGTTTGCTCCTCTGTCAAAACCTTTAAAAGGAGGGGGAAAGGAGAAGAAGAAAAGAAACAGAGCTTCAAAAACATGGAGAACAAAGCCATTCCATCAAGGATAAACTAAGATTACAGGCTGGAGTGAAAAAAAAGATTAATGTTCAGGAGAGAAATTATATATACAGAAATGTATACAGAGAAACATATTTTAAATGAGAACGGTTAACATTCGCAGCGTTTCCAGTAACAACAGTATGGATTACCTTTAAATGTTTATTCCTTTATTGGTTTTGATGTTCAACCTTTGAGGGATTTTTCTTTGCTTAAGAAACATTCATTTCCCTCTTTGTCCCCCCCCCCATAAGTGGTTAATGTCGGGACAACTGTTTGCTCATGGAAATGAAAATAATTACCGAATAGTAAGCATTTTGGACAAGACGGTGACGGTACGCATTACTCACCCCTCCCCTCACAACGAATCAATCATTTTCAATATCTAACTTTTCTTTATTTATTGGATTCTTGAGATATTTCTAGTTCGTTCTTTTTAATGCCTTTCCATCTACCTCCCCTTTTTTAAATATATATATAAAAGACCCTTTTAAAAACAAGGCTTCTCACATAAAGGTGGTCCCTAATGATGCTTGCAGGTGACAAGCCCAATGACCCAGGGGCATGCTTTCTTCCAAGAAAGGTGAGATCCGGCTCTCATTAAAACCACCGAGAATCTTCTTAATGGATCTGACTCTCAACAGCCCCGTTCTGGTCTGTCCGGATGGCAGTGCCTTTCTTCACACCTTTGCAGATTTCAAACGTATTTCCCCCCCCCCCGTCCCTCACCTTCCATTTCTCTTCTTTTCTCTATCCCTCCCCTTCCTTGGACAATCTTTTAGTTTCTTGATGTTTGTTTATCTGAAACAATCTCTTTTGCTGCTGGGGATAAAAAGAGCATACATGGTGTGGTGGTTAAAGTGTCAAAAGAACATAACAGAAGCCAATGTTGGATCAGGCCAATGGTCCATCCAGTCTAACACTCTGTGCCACACAGTGGCCAAAAATACCAGGTGCCATCAGGAGGTCCCACCAGTGGGGCCAGGGGACTAGAAGCACTCCCACTGTTGCCCCCCCCCAAGCACCAAGAATACAGAGCATCATTTGCCTGATCTGGGACATCCAGGTAGTAATTCCCACTTATGCCATGGAAGCTCACTGGGTAACTTTGGGCTGGGCACGTACTCTCAGCCTGGCATATCTTACAGGGCTGTTGTGAGGATAAAAAGGAAGTGAGGAGAACATTGTAAGCTGCTCTGGGTCCCCAGTGGGTTAGAATGGTGGGATATAAATAAATAAATAATCACGTACATCTGAGGGGGAAGGATGTTGCCTACGAAAGGTAGCGCCACAATGGATTTGGTAAGTCAGTCAGCTAGGCCGATTGGGGTCATTGAGGGTAATGCTCTAGTTTTTGGACGAAACTCTATGGTAGATTCAGCCTCAAACCATAGAGCTTTGCCCAAAAAACCAGAGTGTCACCCCACCCACCCCCGACATCACCAATGTGCCAACCTCACTTCTGGGTGACGTAGGCACATCACGTTTATTTCTGGTGATGTTGCTGTTTGAGGGGAATTTCCTTCCACTGGCCAGCTGGGGGGGGGGGGAGAGCTTGCAAAACTGGGAGATTCCCCCAGCCCCAACTGGGGAAGGGCAACCCTGCCGAGACCCCAGAGAGCTGCAGCCAGTCAGAGTAGTCAATACTGACCTTGACAGACCAACAGTCTGAGTCAATGTTAGGCAGTTTCCTACATTCATGTGACAGACACAGAACAGGTCACATTGACATTAGCAAGAGTATCACTTATTTACTTACTTACTTTATATATATATATATATCCCACCTTTCACCCTTACAGGGACCCAAAGCCGTTTACATCATTCTCCTCTCCTTCGTTTTATTCTCACAACCCTTTGAGGTAGGTTAGGATGAGTGTGTATGACTGGCCCAAGGTCACCTGGAGGGGCTTCCAAAGCAATAGTGCAAATTCGAAACTGGATTTCCCAGATCGTAGGCGAACACTTTAACCACCACGTCCCTCAGCCCTGCCATGGCAGACTGAGAGAATTCACTCTCCATCAGGCTGACCAGACACACACCATGATAATTCAATTTTTAAAAAGCCGTTGCCTTTGCTTCACTACAGTCACTTCATAGCACCATATTCTCTTCCCTCCTCCTGCCATTACCAGGCAAGCAAGGCATTGGAAAGCCTTCTGCTCTTAAAACCAAAAGCCAACATTTCCCAAAAGGCAGAGATTGGAGAGATGTCAAGAAACAACCTGCCCGTCTTCCTAGGTGCTGGTGTCCGGGATTTGTAAACTTGCAAGAAACTCTCTGAGCCAGTGTAGATCTGAAAACCTGATGTACAAATGCAGCCTTAAAGATGCGACAGCTACCCTTGGGTGGCTGCTGTCCTGACCTACACTGATAGTCCCAGTTTGGTGCAGTGGTTAAGTGCGCGGACTCTAATCTGGGAGAACCAGGTTTGATTCCCCACTCCTCCACTTGCACCTGCCGGATGACCTTGGGCAAGCCACAGTTCTGACAAGAGCTGTCCTTGAAAGGGCAGTTCTTGAAAGAGCTCTCTCAGCCCCATCTACCTCACAGGGTGTCTGCTGTGGGGAGGGGAAGGGATGGGAGTTTGTAAGCCGCTCTGAGACTCCCTTGGATAGTGACGGGCGGGGTATAAATCCAATCTCTTCTTCGTCTTTTATTTATTTATTTTATTTACTTATTTATTCATATCCTGCCCTTTTCTCAAATGGAGACCCAAAGAGGCTGACATCATTACTCTCCTCTGTGTTATCCTCACAACAGCCCTGTGAGGTGGGTTAGGCTGAGAGTGTGTGACTGGCCCAAGGTCGCCCAGCGAGCTTCCATGGCAGAGTGGGGATTCGAATCTGGAACTCCCAGATCCTAGTCCAGCATTTTAACCACTACACCGCACTGGCTCTCTTTAAGTCGGGGTGATCCCCAAATCCTATTAATGATGGTCACAAAACCCTTTTCATAAAGAGTCTTGATCACTGGGTTGCCAACTCTGGCCTGGGAAATTCCTGGAAACTTGGGGATGGAGTTTGTGGAGCAGAATTTGTGAAGGAATTTCAACTCATATCCATTTTATACCACAGGAACTGTACTCTGAAGCTGCCATTTTCTCCAGGGGAACCAATGTCTATAGTCTGGAGACGAGTTGGAATTCTAGGGGAACTCCAGATGTCACCTAGAAGTTGGAAATCCTAGGTCTGAGGCTGTACACTCTTTGAAGTCTTTCCCATTCCCCCTGCCCAAAACTGCACTCTTTTGCATCATAAAAAACCCAACAACAACGACAAAGGGATATCTGCAAAACTAGCCTTTTATTAAGCATTTTACAAAATTTATGCCCCTCCCCTTCTGCCCTCATCAGGGCCACTGAGGCAGCTAACAAATTAAAATGTACGTAATAAAGCCACATCTTAAAAACTGTTAATACCAACAAAACCCCCACTCCCAAATAGCTAAGATGCATTTAAAAAATTGGAAAAAAGCGTTAAAAACACTGGGCACAAAGGAGAGATCACTGAGGGGGAACCAAACCAATCCAAACCAAACATCTGTGGTCACACACCCTTACATAATCCACTTTTGGTGCAATTTCCAACTGGATTTTGCCAGTTCACACCGTGAAATCCAGTTGGAAAGTGCGCTGAAAGTGGATTGAAAGTGGATTATGTGTGACACAGCAAAAAAGAAGTTCCAAAACAATTTAAGCCCCCCACCCTTTCCACTTACAAAGGTGTTTATTTTAATTATATTGTTCATTCTGTACTGCAACGCAATGCACACTATGCCCAGATCCCCAGTTCTAACGTTTGCAGAAGTGTGCATTCATTTGGCTTTTAAAGACATTCCCCCTGGTGTCTGTGGACAGCAGGAAATGGTGGGGGGGGCACGGCATTCTCTCTTTAGACCTGAGGTTCTGCTCCATCAAGTTCTTTGCAAGATCATCGGAGCACAACTCCAGGTTCCAATAAAAGGCAACCGGTACGGTTCTGGAAGAATCTGCTCGTTCTTCATTTTCAGCCTCATTTCACCCATCTGTAAAATGAACGCTGCAAAAAACCCGGTTCCACAAGATTCCTGCAAATGGATTTTAAACTTCTGATGTGGTTTTGAATTCAATGGAATATGTCACAGATGGCACATGGTGGGTTACACAATCCCAACAGGGTGGTGCCAACCATCCTCCAAAGAGACTTCCGCCTACTGAAGCGGCTCCTCCTCCATCGGAACAACCACTTAAGTGGAAGGAAAACTACTTATGCTGGGGGATACTTGCAGGCTTGCACACTGGAGTGGGAGGACAGGGGTTGGGGCTCCACCCCGACACGGTTCTAACCCATCAAGGGTCAGGGAGGGGCAGTGGCCCAGTCATAGAGCATCTGCTTGGCGTGCAGAAGGTCCCAGGTTCAGCCCTGAGCATCTCCCCTTAAAAGGATCAAGTTGTAGATGGTGCGAAATACCTCAGCCTGAGACCCTGGACTGCTACTGCCAGTCTGAGTAGACAATACTGACCTTGAGGTACTGATGGTCTGACTCAGTATAGGGCAGCCATGTGTGTTCATTGGGGAGGGACCATGGCTAATTGGAAGAGCCTTGCACACAGAAGGTCCCAGGTTCAATGCCCAGCATCTCCGATTAAAAGGATCAGGTTGTAGGTGATGCGGAAGACCTCTGCCTGAGACCCTGGAGAGTCGGTGCCAGTCTGGGTAGACAACACTGACCTTGAGGAAGCACTGGAAAGATTCAGTATAAGGCAGCTTCATGCCTGACCCACCCATGAGCCAAGATATCACACGGCTTGAGTTGTTGAAACTAAAGAACCTGAGTAGTTATTTCTCCTTTGGATGCCAGAGGTAGGAAAACGTGCAAAGCAAGGAAGGCAGTTTCATTTTTTTCAAATGGTTTCTATAACACTGTGCAAGTTACACAGATTACTCAGCCGAGGAACCTTTTTTTTAGCACAGGCAGATTCAGAAACGCCCTTCCTCTAGGGTTGTCAACTCTGGGTTGGGGAATACCTGGGCATTTTGGGAGTGGAGTCTGAGGTAGGTGGGGGTTGAGGAGGAGAGGGAGCTCAGTGGTATATGACGTCATAAAGCCCACCCTCCAAAGCAGCCGTTTTCTCCAGGGGAACTGATCTCTGACTCCCGGGGATCAGTTGTAATAGCGGCAGATCTCCAGGCAGCACCAGGAGATTGACAACCCTACCTTCCTCAAAAATGTCTTTCTCTCTTCTTGTGGACTGGACTAGGGTTGCCATCCCCCTGGTCAGGGCAAAGGATCCCAGAATTTCAGGACCCCCAATCCACTGCTGGCCACTTGGCCATCGGGGGAAGCCCCACCTCCAAACAGCAGCATCCCATAGGGATGCCACTGATGCAATGGCATCACTCATAGTGACGTCGTCATGCTGGGGCCATCATGATGCTCTAGCATTTGGGGAGACTCTATGGTTACCAGAGAGTTGTTGCCTTGAACACTAGAGCGTCGTTGCACAACGGCCCCAGAATGATGACATGGCTACCAGTGATGTCATCACACCACATGTGCTTTGTGCACATGGCAGAAACATCCCAAACAGGAGCCGGGAGCCCCTCGCTGCGGGAAAGGTAAGACCTGGCAACCCTAGCCTGGACATTTCCTGTCCCCAACATGTAGTGCACAAATGCTCCCCCTTTCCATTGGGTGAGGTCACAATTCTGGCTCCTCCTCTTCCTGTCAAACACTAGGATGTATTTAGACAAACACTGAACGGCAAGATGTTGGTTTTTTTTCAAACATGGTGTTTATTTGTGACTAATTGCTGTGATTTTGGGCTGATTTAACTATCTTATTTAAATATCTTCCTGCTGAGCAGAGCAGCGGAACAGTAATGGGAGGAGGGAGCAGAATTCTAATCGCGCCTGCACGGAAAGCTGATTCCACTGCGCTACATTGCTAAATGTAGAGCGACTTGCTAAAAAGCCATGAAAGAATTGGCCAACATACCAACAGCTCATCAAAATCAAACCAATCCCAGTTTTGCAGCTGCTGAACAGGAGGTGAGCTGAACCAGCTGTGGGCATCTGAGTATCCCTAGTTGAGACAGGCAGTGACCTGGATGGCCCAGTCTGACCCAGGTTCTGGTGGGTCACCATGTTGGTCTGAAGCAACAGAACAAAGTTTGCCTCCAGTGGCACCTTTAAAGGGGGGGGGGTTAGATTCTGGGTACAAGCTTTCATGTGCATGCACACTTCTTCAGAAAATGCACCTGGAGAAGTGTGCATGCGCACAAAAGCTTGTACCCAGAATTAAACTGTGTTGGTCTTGACAGTGTCACTGGACTCAGTCTCATCAGACCATGGAAGCTAAGGAGGGAACAGAGGGGAGACCACCAAGAAAGCCCCAGGTTGCTATGCAGAGGCAGGCCATGGCAAACCACCTCTGTTCGTCTCTTACCTTCAAAACCCTACAGGGTCATCATAAGTTGGCCACAACTTGACGGCACTTTCCACCACCACTAGCCCTGACCGACAAGTCTAAAGATCAACAATATTGTGCATCCACTTCACTGAAACATTCTTCCAAAATGGTGGTCACGGGGAGCATTTGGTAAAGATACAACAAAAACCAGTGTGGTGTAGTGGTTAAAGGGCTGGAGCGGGATCTGGGAGACCCAGGTTCGAATCCTTGCTGTGCTATGGAAACTCACTGGGTGACCTTGGGCCAGTCACACACTCTCAGCCTAAACTACCTCACAGGGTTGTTGTGAGGATAAAACAGAGGAGAGGAGAATGATGTAAGCCACCTTGAGTCCCCATTACAGGAGAAAGGTGAACAAAACAACAACAACAGTAATAGTAGTATTAATAGTAGTAGTAGTAGTAGTAATAGTAGTAGTAATAATAATAATAATAATAATAAATTGATAAATAAAAACTGGCCTGAGTTTGTTAAAAAAAAGAAGACAAAATGACCATATCACAATTTTTGGGAGGTGGACACATGCCAAAATATAACAGGAACTTGCACAAGAGCATCGAGCATATTAGATGAATGAGATGAGCAAATTTTATGGCTCACGAGACTCGAGAGGCCAGTCACCTGCTCAAGATACAGGCCAGCCTTCCCCTCCCACTCCCTTTCCCAGAATATTTCCTTCCTCCGAAGGACCCATTCACCTGTTCCGGTTTGATTACATTTCAGCCTCTGGCAGCGTTAATCCTTCTAACAGTTTTAAGAGGCCAGCAGCTGTTCCCATGCACAGGACTCCTCAGGAGGTTGTTCAGTTCCCCCGTGAACCTGACACGAATGCTACGGCAACACCCCACACAACACTATTTTTTTAATACGAAAAATATCCAAAGGGCCCCTGTTCTGTTGTGAACTTGCCTCGTACTCACCACAGGTCTCCGTTCCTGACTCCTAAGGGCAGAAGGGAGTTCTCTTAGGTTCTGTCAGAGGAGGGGACAATGGCTTCCTTCCCCCTCCCGCCCCCACCCACACTAAGAAGAAAAGAGACTGACCCAAGAAGGGAGTGTTCCGAGTCCATCTGGAGCTAATCGCGGTGGAAGTTGTCATTCTAACTGCCACACGGGCCTTCCGCCGATGATGGAACATCCCCCACCCCGCCACCCCGTCCAAGGTTTAATGATAAAACAGGCTTCTGCCCTCTGAGGATGAGGTCAATAATCTTCCTTTGTTAATCTTGATGAAGCTTTGCTTAATCTAGCCCCCTTGTCACCTTGGTGATTGACAGGTAAAGTCATGCCACCAGACAATGGACTTTATCCTTGGCCCCCCAAAAACAGCTTCTCCGTTGCACAATTAATCGGCAGATCTCTCTGTTTCTCTTTCGAAGAGCGGAAATTGTGTGTGTGTGTGTGGGGGGGAGTTTGTAAGGCTTCCACGAAACAAGAAGGATATTTGCTCCTACTCTCTTTTTTCTCTGTATGCGTTTAAAGGTCTAACACGTTTCTGTTTGGAGATCTTTTCTTTCTCTCGTCTCCGTTTCCGGAAGCAACATTAAAATACCACTTCGAAGCACATGTTAGATATTAGTCAGAATGATTCCTATAGTGGGTTTTTTTTTGGGGGGGTCATTGTTTGAGCTCAAACTTTGCAGATTTAGGTTTACTCGTGCCAACAGCCATCCCAGAGATCCCCTCTAGAAGCCAAGAAGGAAACTGAGGCAGATGGAAACAACTGAAGAAATGCTAAAGATTTTACAATGAAGGAGGAAAAGGATGCCACCACCTTGATAGGAGGCAAAGGGTACCCCTATGTGGTACCATCAGGACAATGTGACCAGATTTAGAGAAGAAGAGAAGAGATTGGATTTATACCCTGCCCTTCACTCAGAGTCTCAGAGCGGCTCACAAACTCCTTTCCCTTCCCCTCCCCACGACAGGCATCCTGTGAGGTAGGCGGGGCTGAGAGAGCTCTGACAGAAAATGCTCTTTTTCCAGAGCAGCTGTGACAGAACTATGGCTTGCCCAAGGTCATCCAGCCAGGTGCAAGTGGAGGGGTGGGGAATCAAACCTGGTTCTCCCAGATTAAAGTCTGCGTTCTTAACCACTGCACCAAACTAGCTCTCAAAACAAAAATAGCCACAAGTCTTTGGATTTAAAACTGGAGGCATGTTGTTCTTATATGAAAAACTGTGAACTCTCACAAGCGGGGCAAAACTAGGGTTACCAATCCTCCAAATAGGACCCGGAGATTACCCTGAATTACAACTGATCTTCAGAGATCAGTTCCCCTGGAGAAAATGGCTATTTTGGAGGGTGGACTACACAGCCTTATTCCCTGCTGAAGTCCATTCCTCAAACCCCACCCTCCCTGGGCTCCAGAGCTAGATGTTAAGAAGCTCCTTTCCTTCACCCACTGCAAAGTGACCAGATTAGTATTTGGATGGGGGACCACCAAGGAAGACCAGGGTTGCTACACATAGGCAGGCAACAGCAAACCACCTGTGTTCTTCTCTTCCCTTGAAAACCTTACAGAGACGCCATAAGTCGGCTATAACTTGATGGCAAAACACATACACACAGAGAACTCAGGGGTAGACACAGCTGCACGTTTTCTGCTTAACAATGCAGGGTATCAATGAATCAATAAAATAAATAAATAAATAAAGTGTCACACAAACTTAAGAAGCTGCCTTATATAGAGTCAGAACATTGGTCTATCAAGGTCAATACTGCTTATTCTGATTGGCTCTCTGGGGTCTCAGGTCACATCACCAACAACCAGGGTTCCCAACCCGGCCTCAACAAATACCAGATTCTGGGGGTGGTGTCTGAGGAGGGCAGCGCTTGGGGTGGATGTGATTAACTTCCAGGTGATACTCTAGATTGCCTCCTTTGAACTCTTGGGGAAATTCCAAGAGTGCCACAACATGGACGCCATTTTTTCTCCTGATTCTCAATTTCTGAGGGAAGAAAGTTGGGACTGGAAACAGGTAATGCCCTGCTGCAGATGGGTACTACCTGATTTTTTAAAAAAATCTGTAGATGCTAGGGAATGAATGACAGTTGCCAGCCTTTAATCGGGTTGCCAGGTCCCCATGGGGGGCGGGGAAACCCCCACTCAAGAGGCCCATTCCTGCTGGCCCGGATTGGGTCGCCGGGGGAACCCCACCCCCAAAGTGTGTGACATCCGTGGTGTGAAGACGCCACCCGGAGGTGACGTCATCACGTCGGGCACGTTACTGGGGGACGCTCTATCATTCTAGGGAAAACTCTATGGTTTCCCTTCGAATGATTGTGGCCCCATCCCCAACGTGCCCAACGAGATGATGTCACTTCCGGGTAGACTACTGGCCGGGGACAGGACTCCCCCCACTTTCAGGTAATTTCCACTTGGAATTACAACTAATCTCCACACTACAAAGAACAGTCCCCCTGGAGAAAATGGCCACCTTGGAGGGTCAACTTGAGGGAACCATACCTCACTGAAGTCCCTCCGCAGGCTCCACTTCCCAATTTCCAGCAATTTCCCAACCCAGAGCTGGCAACTCTAGATTGAATATCCACACAAAAAGTGGATATTCTGTCACTGAGATATGGTCCCTCTCTGGGAAGTTACTTTTCACACATCTAGATAGCACTAGAGGAGCACTTGATAATCTGTATTAGAGTCACGTTCACAACAAGCTTAGGGAGCTATTCACCATTGTTTGTTCTGCTTTACAGAAGAAAAAAAACTAGGCTCGAAAGTTGACACTTGCCAAGGCCATACAATATCAAGGGGCAGAGAGGAACTGATCTCCTAAATAACAAGTTCAATTTTCTATCTGCTGCACTACGAGGGAAGCTGTTTTGCTGGCGAAACAGAAGAAACGTATTTTTCTCTTAGCGCTGTGTACATAAACCATGTGTTTCCACTGCTCGAAGAAGGTGAAATGAAGCAGCTGAAGAGAGACTGATGCTGAAGTGAGCCGAGAAGGGGGAAGGTTACAGCACGGGATTCTAGTCACAATACTATGCAAGGAGTGTAGCAGGCTGTGGAATATCAGGAGGGAGAGAAATGGATACACTATATTGGGACCAATGCTCCCTCTAAGCTGTGGAGTCTTCTGAGTAAAAATTCTACTTTGTGAGCTTCTGGCATTAAAGTTGTGAGTGAGCAATTTGGCTACTGCACAAATTACTTTGCTCTGGAGCCATCCTTCCTGAGGTAAGACAAAAATGTGTGAGCCGGAGGCTAAAAAACTGTGAGCTAGCCCACACTAACTCAGCTTAAAGGGAACACTGATTGGGACCCAGTCGGGCCCATAGCCAGAATTTTTGTTGTTGTTGTTCAGGGGGCATTTAAATTTTTAAGGGGGCAGTTAAATTACAGTTAAAATAATTTGCGTGTTTCTCAAAGGCTCATGGGAATGCTTTTGAAAGTCTCACCATGACTGGAGTAGCAGAAAGGGGGCTTGTTGGAGATGCATTGAAGGATCCACTCTTGAGTGCCCTTCGAAGCTTTCTTGCCCTGTGGAAGGGAACTCAAAAGCCATTTCAATACCTTCTGAAGCTGTCTTTTCCCAGGTCCCATGATGTCCCCAACCCCCCAGTTCCACAGTGGGAGGGAGAGGGAAGTTCAAGGCTGTGGTGGTGCTGCCAGCAGTTTGGTGTAGTGGTTAAGTGCGCAGACTCTAATCTGGGAGAATTGGGTTTGATTCCCCACTTCTCCACTTGCAGCTGCTGGATGACCTTAGGCAAGCCATAGTTCTCTCAGAGCTGTTCTCTCAAGAGCAGTTCATGAAAGAGCTCTCTCAGCCCCACCTACCTCACAGGGTGGCTGTTGTGGGGAGGGGAAGGGAAAGGAGTTTGTAAGCCACTCTGGGACTCCGAGTGAAGGGCGGGGTATAAATCTGATCTCCTCCTCCTCCTCAAAAATAAGGCTTCTAACATGGCTATTTGGGGGGCAGGACTTTTAATCAAGGGGGCAAGGCCCCCAGATGCCCCGCTGTAGCTATGGGCTAGGTCCAGTTTTCCAGAAGGACCTGGCCCAAGCTAAGATGGTCTGTAGATTTTCTATCAAAGCTGGGGCCCAGTGATAGAGCATCTGCTTGGCATGACGGAGGTCCCAGCTTCAATCCCCGTCATCTCCAGTTGAAAAGACCAAGCATTAGGTGATGTGAAAGACCTCAGTCTGAGAATCTGGAGGGCCACTGCCAGTCTTAGTAGACAATGCTGATCTTGATGGATGGTCTGATTCAATACAAGGCAGCTTCATGTGTATGCACAGGATGGGATTATGTAGGGGAACGTGTACCACATTTGTAATAGGGGCAGAGAAATTATTCTTAGGGCTTGGTGAAGACTAGAGATGTGTCCATCTGGCCCTGTGAATATTGGAGAAAAATCTACCCCATTGGCCTGGCCCTGCTTTCATACAGACTGAAGACCGAGAGCTTTCCCAACCTTGGTCCTCTGGGGTTTTCTCAAGGTCATGCCAGCTCTCTCATGCCCAGTAATGGAGCATCTATTTGTGGATTCTGGTGGGCCAGCAGGCTGTTTAAGGCACTGATCCACCTTGAGAGCCAGTTTGGTGTAGTGGCGAAGTGCGTGGACTTTAATCTGGGAGAATGGGCTTGATTTCCCACTCCTCCACTTGCAGCTGCTGGATGATGTTGGGCAAGCCATAGTTCTGTCAGAGCTGTCCTTGAAGGGGCAGTTTTTGAAAGAGCTCTCTCAGGCCCACCTACCTCACAGGGTGTCTGTTGTGGGGAGGGGAAGGGAAGGAGATTGTAAGCCACTCTGAGACTCTGAGTGAAGGGCAGGGTATAAATTCAACCTCTTCTTCTTGTCAGAACCACAGATTTCAAACGGAAGTCTGCCATGATGATTTGAGAGTCAAGTGTAATATAGTGGGTGCAGTTTATAGGGGTTGGAAAACTCCTGGAGATTTGGTGGTTGATCATAGGAAGGGCAGAGTCTGAGAAAGGGTGGGACCTCAGCAAAGTATGCTGCCATAAAGTCACCCTAGGCAACCGGTGGAGGGATGGGAGAACTTGTCATGAGAAAGAAAAAGGCCCAGGCCTCATAGCCTGCATCATACAGGAAGTGACATCAGCATGATGGGATGTTGCTGTGTCACTCTGGTATTTTGGCAAAAACTCTGTGGTAAAACTGTCTTGTACCATACAGTTTTTGCCCAAATACCAGAGTGACACAGCGACATCACATCATGCTGATGTCACTTCCTGTGTGATGCAGGCTATGAAGCCTGGGCCTTTCTCTTTCTCCTGACAAGTTCCCCCATCCCCCACCAGTTGCTCAGACATCACTGGTAAGTCCCCTTGCTGCCCAGCTGATGGGCAGCTGGGGGACAGGGCCCAGCGATGGGGGAACCCCGCCTCCACCAGGGTGTCTGACTACCCTAGTCCACCCTCCACAGCAGCCGTTTTCTCCAGGGGAACTGATCTCAGGAATCTGGAGACCAAATGTAACTCCAAGAGCTCTCCAGGCCCCCACCTGAAGGCTGGTAACCCTGCTTAGAGGAACAGAGAACATTGTAAGTGGGTGAGTACATTACAAGTGGGTGAGTTTGGGCTTCCATTGAAAAGTGGGGTTATAGTTCTATAAAAGTTTATGATGTAGAAAGGCGAGTAGCAGAGGCTGCCTAATCAACATTTCCAGCAAGCGTCCAAGATTTATTCAGACTCTGACAACACAAAGCTGGTTGAGAGGAATGGGAGAAAGCTGGTGACGTACAAGCCATCAAAGCCCGGCAAATGATAGCAGACGGTTAGATGGAGGGAGAGATGACTCTAGATGCAAAACTTCCTGGATCCAACACATTGTTAAGAGGACAGAACTTCACATTTCACTCAGGATTCCCCAAACACCAAGGACAATATTGTGGAGAATTTCTTTCTTATTCTTCCTGAGCTCCGTAGCTATACATCAACACCGAATTTTGGCTCTCAGTGCAGCCCTCGAATACGGGTGATCCCTCCAGTGTTTGTGTTTCCATGTCAAGGATTGTGGGTTTTAATAGACAGATTGTCTCATAGACATTTCCTTTCCCATTTATGATCATATCACACCTCCCAGTTTATGTCAACGGCAGTAATGGTTTATTTGAAATATATATATATATATCTTAGAGTGTATAACATTTGGCTCTTAGTCATGTTGTGATTTTTGTCCTGTTAAACATTAAATGGAGGTAAATTATAGGATTCTTTGGATCAGAGGGCTCTGGATGAAATGGGAGTGGTTTGGTTTCTTCTCTCTCTGAGGGTAAACAGATATTGCAGGGTTCCCAGCATTTTGAAAACCAGCCAAATCTGTGTCATCAGACAAAATCTACCAGTACTTTACTGCTTGCTGAAAAGAGCCCTCTTTTAAATGGACTCTGTTGTCTGAGAAACAGATTTATAATTATTTATTGTTTCCATTAATTATACTTCCAGTTGTCTTTATTTCTCCTTCGTCGCTTTGTGATTTGACCATTTCGTTCGCTGTTTGTAAGGATGGAGGGATTAATGACTTCTTAGTTTATTTTTATCCCAATCATTCTCTGAGGAGCTCACAGAGCGGCATACAGAGTTTCCCCTTTTCCCATCACAACAACCTAGTGAAATAGCAGAGGCTGAGAGAGTCTAAGACTCTCCTAGATAGCTTCATGGCAGAGTATGGATTTCAACCCAGATCCTAGCAAGATAACTTTAACTACTAGATGACACTGGCACTCATTAAGTCTAGGGTCACTTTTTTTTTTTTGCTTTTTTGTGTTTTTGCTTTTTTTACTGCTAAGCTTTTAAGTGGTATCAAATGATGTTTGTCTTTAAGGATGTTACAAGACAGACTTTTCAGCTTAGAGAAAAGATGACTGAGGTGGGGAAATGACAGAGATATATGAAATTATGGATGGGATGGAGAAAGTGGATACCAGGGTTCCGTCTAAGCTGAGTTAATGTGAGCTAGCTCACAGTTTTTTAGCCTCCAGCTCACATCTTTTTTTCTTGGCTCAGGAAGGATGGCTCCAGAGGAAAGTAATCTAGGCAGTAGCCAAATCACTCACTCATAAGAACATAAGAGAAGTCAATGTTGAATCAGGCCAATGGCCCATCTAGTCCAACACTCTGTCACACAGCGGCCAAAATATACCAGGTGCCATCAGGAGGTCCAGCAGTGGGGCCAGGACACTAGAAGCCCTCCCACTGTTGCCCCCTCCAGCACCAAGAATAGAGTGCATCACCTGCCCCAGACTGAGAGTTCCCATCTATACCCTGTGGCTAATAGCCACTGATGGACTTCTGCTCCATATGTTTATCTAATTCCCACTTGAAACTGTCCATGCTTGTAGCTGCCACCATCTCCTGTGGCAGTGAATTCCATATGTTAATCACTCTTTGGGTGAAGAAGTATTTCCTTTTATCTGTTCTAACCCGACTGCTCAGCAATTTCATGGAGTGCCCATGAGTTCTCGTATTGTGAGAAAGGGAGAAAAGTACTTCTTTCTCAACCTGCTCAATCCCATTCATAATCTTATAAATCTCGATCATGTCACCCCTCAGCCGTCATTTCTCTAAGCTGAAGAGCCCCAAGCATTTTAACCTTTCTTCATAGGGAAGGTGTTCCAACCCTTTTATCATTCTAGTAGCCTTTCTCTGCACTTTTTCCAATGCTATAATATCCTAAATATTATATTTAGGATATTAAAGGGAGGAAGGAAAGGAGTTTGTAAGCCACTCTGAGACACCTTTGGGCAGTGAATGGCGGGGTATAAATCCAAACTCTTCTTCTTCTTCTTTTTTGAGATGTGGTGACCAGAACTGTACACAGTATTCCAAATGAGGTTGCACCAATGATTTATACAGGGGCATGATGATACTGACTTATTTGTTTTCAATTCCCTTCGTAATAATCCCCAGCATAGCGTTGGCCTTCTTTATTGCAGCTACACACTGTCTAGACATTTTCATTGAGTTATCCACTACAACTCCAAGATCTCTCTCTTGGTCCGTCTCTGCCAGTTCAGACCCCATCGACGTGTATTTATATTTAGGATTTTTGGCTGCAATGTGCATCACTTTGCACTTGGCCACATTGAACCCCATTTGCCACGTTGACACCCACTCACCCATCATCACTCACAACTTTAATGCCGGTAACTCACAGAGTAGAATTTATCTCAAAAGACTCCACAGCTTAGAGGGAGCATTGGTGGATACCGAGAACTTTTCTCTCTCTCTTCCATAATAGTATGGGATATACTTCGGGGAGGGGCCATGGCTCAGTGGAAGAGCCTCTGCTTGGCATGCAGAAGATCCCAGGTTCAATCCCCAGCATCTGCAGTTGAAAGGACCAGGCAGTAGCTGATGTGAAAGACTTCTACCTGAGACCCTGGAGAGCCCCTGCAAGTCCGAGTAGACAGTACAGACTTCCATGTATCAATGGTTTAAGGCAGCTTCACGTGTTCCTGTGTACTAGAACTCTTCACGACCCCATGGACCAGATCATGCCAGGCCCTCCTGTCTTGGGACCATCTGATAAAACTGATGGGCGATAAATTCACAATGGACAACATGAAGTACTCATTCTTTCAACAGGTAATTTTTGTGGTAGAATTCACTGCCAATGAACATGCAAGGAAGGCTGGTATGGATGGCTTTACAAAGGGATTAGACAGATTAGAGATCAGGGCCCTGTGGGACCTTTTAGAGTTCCGCAGGGCCTGTAAAACTGAGCTCTTCCGTCAGGCTTTTGGGTGAGACAGTGGATGTCAAATATCATCTGGCCCCTCCTGTAACCATTCTGTTACCTCTCTGTTACCATCTACACCATGGTCTTCAATTTTCGAGGACACAGAATGATGACCACCTTGGTTTACCCAAGGTAGGATACTTATAATCTGGAATCCCTTATGGGATCTAGCCTAACATCAGGGCACCATTGTAATAGTTGTGATGTAGTTGTTGTAGATTTTCCGGGCTGCGTGGCTGTGGTCTTGCATTGTAGTACCTGGTGTTTCGCCAGCAGCTGTGACTGGCATCCTCAGAGGTATAACACAGAGAGATGGAGTACTCTCTGTGTCAATGTGAGTACTCCATCTTTCTCTGTTATACCACTGAGGATGCCAGTCACAGCTGCTGGCCAAACGCCAGGTCCTACAATGTCAAGAGCATGGCCGTACAGCCCGGAAAATCTACAGCAGCTAATGAACCTTGGCCGTGAAAGCCTTCGACAACATAGTTGTGATGCAGCTTGATCACTGTCGTTTAAGGGTTAACTTTATAGTTTTAATCTTGATTTTATTGTTTTATACTAATGTTGTAAACTGTCCTGAGACTGCCTGTGGGAAGAGCAGGATAGAAATTGAACCAAATAAATAAATAAGCAAATAAATAAATAAGATTAATGGATTAGAGATTCATCAGTGAACAGTAGCCACAATACCTGATGGGAACCCCGACATACCAGAATACCACATCTGAATACCAGTGTCAGGAAGCAATATGGAAGGAGGCGATCGGCCTCTGTTCTCTGTCCACTGGTATCCCACGACAGCGGGTTGGGAGCTGTGTACAATGGGATGTTGGACTAGATTGACTGCTGGTCTGATCCAGCAGGGCGCCTTTTAAGGCACTGACGATTCTGCAGGGTCAGTGGGCTGAATATACAAATCGGAATAAATAAATAAATATACAGAACATGGTCAACAATGGCTCTATCATTCCACCGTCAGCTTGGGATGAGAGCCACATCCATACTTCACCATCATCTGGTGCTATTGCCATTAATTAATTAATCTCAAGAGTTGGAAGGGATCACCAGGGTCATCTAGCCCAGTAGTTCTCATTCTTCTTGGTATCCTGACCCACCAGTCTGAATTTACTTGGTATGGTGAGCCATCCAGGGTTGGCCTGAGGTTTTTTTGGTGCCCTAGGCTAACTATGACCTGGGCACCCATCTCGTTCAGCATTCTATTTTCTACAATGGCTGACCAGATGTTTTTGAGAAATCGAGAAACATCGTGCAAAGGGTGCAGCTGCCCCCAGTATGAACTCCAAGTAAGTGGCATCCCAACATATACAATCTTTGCATATGGAGGTTACGTTCCAGCCTTTGACCACCCTCTCCTTCTCCATTACTCCTGCAAATCTCCCCTAAGCGTCTAAGAAACTCACATTTTACATGATCAACTTATATATGCATTGAAGAAGAAAAAAATGCCAACTACTGTGCAACTTGGAAGATGCTGTTTCCAGGGTCAGATCCTGGTTTCCAAACACAAAACAGAGCAATGGAAAGGGTGAAACAGCTCCTGTGACCTACTTACAGAGGTTTTACGACCCATTTTTGGGTCCCACCCACAGACTGGGAAACACTGATCTATCGCAACCCCTCTGCCAACACAGAAGCTACAGCTATAATATCCCCGACAAGTAGGGATCTGATCGATACTTCAAAACCTCCAACGACAAAGAATCCACAAACTCACAAGGGAGACTGTTCCGGTGTCAAAGACATCTCACTGCATACAAAGATGTTAACTACACTATTGTATAATCAAATAGCAACAGAGAACAGGAACAAGTGTAGTTAACAGACTCACTAATAACAAATTGCCAAAAGGCTAAAGAACATGTAATAGGAAGTAATATATACAAAGTGGTGACAATAGAAAAGTACAGAATGCAAACCATAGACAACTTGTGCATCAATACACTGCAACAGAAAAGTACAAAGTATGAACAATGGAGAACTATTATATAAATATGATGTAGGTTCAAGCTTCCAGTGTCTCACTGCCAGATAGGAACTCTTAGTCTGGGGCAGGTGATGCATTCTTTTCTTGGTGCTGGGGGGGGGCAGCAGTGGGAGGGCTTCTAGTGTCCTGACCCACTGCTGGACCTCCTGATGGCACCTGGTATTTTTGGCCACTGTGTGACAGAGTGTTGGACTAGATGGGCCATTGGCCTGATTCAACATTGGCTTCTCTTATGTTCTTATGTTCAGTCCCACTGGAAGCTTGAAGCTACCGGAGCTGATTACGTGTTGGAGACTGGCATCCAATTTTGTAACAAATTATTACTGTTCCCAATGCATGAGAGTAAGAGTATAAGCACAGAAGAGTATGATAACCACAGAAGCTTAAAGGGAACACCCTGATGAAGGATGAATTCTGAAACGTTGTAATCAAACATCCAGACACAACATCATATTTTTCTATTATTACCACTTTGTATACATTACTTTCTGTTCCGGAAGACATCTCACTGTCAGGAATTCTTCCTCATAATTTTCTTCTCTCACAACAGCCAGTGTAGTGTAGTGGTGACAAGTGTCAGACTAGGATCTGGGAAACCCAGTTTTGCATCCTCACTCTGCCATGGAAGCTGGCTGGGTCATCTTGGGACAGTCACGTTTTTGGCCTAACCTACATCGCAGGCTTGTTGTGGGGATAACATGGAGGAGAGGAGAACAATGTAAGCCACTTTGGGTCCCCACTGGGGAGAAAGGCAGGATATAACACACTGGAAAAGTGGGTGGATGTGAACGAGATGCAATTTAACAAGGATAAGTGCCGACTTCTACATCTGGGTCACAAAAATGAGGAACATGCATACTGGATGGGGGATACGCTTCTGGGTAGCAGTGTATGTGAACAAGATCTTGGGGTACGGGTGGACCATGAATTAAATATGAGAATCCAGTGTGATGCAGCGACAGAAAAGGCTAATGCAATCTTTGGATGTATCAACAAAGGCATAACATCCAAATCACAAGATGTGATAATCCTGCTGTCAGGCCGCACCTGGAGTATTGTGTGCAATTCTGGAGGCCTTGCTTCAAAAAGGACGTGGACAGAATGGAACGTGTGCAGAGGAGAGAGACAAGGATGATCCGGGGCCTGGTGACCAAGCCCTGTGAGGAAAGGCTGAGGAACTTGGGAGAGTTTACTTTGGGGAAGAGGAGGCTGAGGGGGAACAGGATTGCTCTCTTGAAGTCTTTGAAGGGCTGTCACTTAGACGAGGGCAGGGAGCTGTTCCTGTTGGCCCCGTAGGATAGGACTTGCAATCATGGCTTTAAACTAAGGGCAGGAAGGTACCGGCTGGATATTAGGGAAAAAACCCTTTTGTTCAGTCAGAGTTCTGCAACAGTGGAATCAGCCGCCTAGGGAGGTGGTGAGCTCCCCCTCACTGGCAGGCTTTTAAGCAGAGGCTGGACAGACACTTGTCAGGGATGCTCTAGGCTGATCCTGCATTGAGCAGGGGGTTGGACTAGAGGGCCTGGATGGCCCCTCCCAACTCTGTGTGATTCTATGCTTCTGTAAACAAAAGTAAAAGAAAACTCCTCTGGACAACACTGTAAACACACACGTTATTGCAGGGCAACTCTAAAACCCAAACCCTACAACATCACATTTAGCATCTTTACATGTAAGCTCAACAAATCAATTGGCCGTCGCTAACTTCCTGTCTGAGGACCACCCGCAAACGCATTACGGACCACAAATTACAACCTGATCGCCACCACTGACTTCAGCACAAGCTTCGTTTCTCCTCCCGCCCCTGTCCCCCCATCACCCTCCTGCAAACAGACTGGGCCTGGAGTCCTCGTTCCTTGACCTGAGCTCCTGCAGTCGCCTGCCTGTGGGTAATTACAAGCCAGAAAGCTACGAACGTAACTGCCCATCTGAGGAAAGTAATGAATGGATGGGCAGGGCTGCGGGTGCAATCTTGGAGGTCTGCACTGGGGGAAACACACACAAAAAACTCTGGATGGGTTTTCCAGTTATGAGGACTGGCCAGGTTGCATTTAATGATTTCTCTTCAGATTGCAGGTAAAATCGACCGGGTGCAGAAAAGACTTTCCCAGTTTCATCGCAGTGAGTTTTTTCCTTTTAAGCATTGTCGGCATGTGCCCATGCTCATGGGCTCCCTTAAAGAAAAAAAAAAGCCTGAAACTGACCAGGTCAGAGATGGGCTTTGGACGGGTTAATCAACTGATACGTCTGGAACAGGGCAGTGTTCCCTCTAAGCTGAGTCAGTGCGAGCCGGCTCACAGTTTTTTAGCCTCCGGCTCACGCATTTTTGTCTCAGCTCAGGAAGGGTGGCTCCAGAGCAAACTAATTTGTGCAGCAGCCAAATCGCTCGCTCAGAACTTTAATGCCAGTGGCTCACAAAGTAGAGTTTTTGCTCACAAGACTCCCCGGTTTAGAGGGAGCGTTGGAACAGGGGTGTCAAACATGCAGCCTGGGGGCGGGATCAGGCCCCCAGAGGGCTTCTCTCAGGCCCGCAGTGGAACTGGCTGCCTTCTGCTTCTTCTTCCAGTTCTGCTGCTGCGTCATTGTAGGTTTGCAGCTTACAGGTACACACCTGAACAGCATACTCAAGGTTGCAACAGCAAAGACATTTTGATGCAATAATTCAGCGCAAGAGGTGTCAGTTATCAGACCCAGTTAAATAAACAAAATATTGCAAGAGTGCTCATGTTTTAAACATGTTTTTATTTTAAGTTAAAAAAAACCCCTTCGTGTTTGTGTCCTTTATAAAGTTTACATCTTCACTACCTGAAATTACATTTTATGACGCACATGGCCCGGCCCAACAAGGTCTCATTTATGTCAAATCCGACCCCTCATAACAAATGAGTTAGACATCCCTGGCCTAGACCAATAGTTTTCAAGTCCCTTCCCAGACTTGGGAGTAACCACACCACAGGATCCAGTGAGCTCCAAGCACCTGACAGGAAATCACATGGGACCCCAGTCAAGTGACAGGAAGAGGAGGAGCCAGAGTTGTGATCTCACCAGTGTCAAAGCCAGGGCTGAGGCCAGCAGACCAAGAGAGCCAGGCACAAGAAACACAAGCTCACAAGCAGGAAAGGGGGCGGAGACACGGAGGAGACTTCTGCACCCGTGAGTGACCTCATCTCACTGTCTAGCTGCTCTTCCTAGAATATATCCAAAGAGAGAAGAAGACGAAGACAACAAAGAAGAAGTTGAAGATGATGATGATGACAAAGGAGGAAGAGGAGACTGGATTTATACCCCGCCCTTCACTCGTGGTTAAGAGCTGCGGATTTTGATCTGGAGAACTGGGTTTGATTCCCAGCTCCTCCACATGCAGCTGCTGGTGTGACCTTGGGCCAGTCTCAGTTCTCTCAGAGCTGTTTTCTCAAGAACAGTTCTCTCAGAGCTCTCTCGGCCCCACCTACCTCACAGGGTGTCTGTTACAGGGAGAGGAAGGGAAGGAGATTGTAAGCCACTCTGAGACTCTGAGTGAAGAGTGGGGTATAAATCCAATCTCCTCTTCTTCCTCCTCCTCCTCCTCTCCTCCTCCCACTAAACCAACTCTCCTTTACCCTCCTAAACCTACTGGTGGCTCAGTCCTGATACTGCACCATCACCTGCCATGAAACAACCTTATTTCTCCAAAAGAATGGCAGCAGGAAGCAGCAAGAAATGAAGGTTTGAACTAACCCTTTCACTTAGAGCACTGTTTCCCAACTTGTGGGCTGGAATCTAAAAATGGTGCGGAACCTCTGCAAGGGGGACATCGGCCAGCTCCCCCCGCCGACCACTCCTACCCTTTCTATTGCTCTCTTTAGTATTCTGGCAAGCAAGATGTAACCCTGACAACAGTATCTTCCAAGTCATACATTAGTTGTTGTTCTTTTGTTTCCCCGTGTCATGATCTGGGCTGTGCCACCGGAGGCTTACTAGGCCCAGGGAGCCTGGCTAGCAGTAGGGGAGGCTGGGCCTACAAACCCCAGAAGGCCTTGGGAAGTTTTGGCGCCAATTTTGACCAATAGGGAAGAAGAGGGCTGGGAAATAAAAGAACTGGTACAGGAGGAAAAGCTGTTCATCTTCCCAGGGAACAGGGCCAGAAGAGAGGCTGCTGGGGAAGAAAACCCTCATCCTGAGGGAAGGGTGAGTAGTCTAAGGCCACTTGAGATAGTGAGCTAGGGACAGTATATATTTAGACACGTTAGGGCATTTGATTTCTTTTCACCCACTTACTGTTATTATTCTGCACCTTGTTTGTTTGACCTCCTATAAAATAAACCTTTTCCTTGCTGTTCACTCTGCCTGGTCCTCAAGCCAAAAGGGAGCTCTGAAGGTCTCGGGAGGGTGCTCTGGGCCTTTTCAAGGGATCCTAAATGCAGAGTGGTGGCAGAGTCAGGTGACCTGAGCCCTGACACCCCTGCATAGAGATGCTGATCCAGTGAAATGTGTCCTGATGGTCACTAGAGTGGGTGAAAATCTGAGGGGGGATTAGAGGGACCAGTGGAGAAGGAGAGCATGGGCAAAGGCTGGAATGGATTAACGAATTATTGTATGGCATTGTGTGTAGAATAGCCAGGAGATCCTAGGATTGTCTGACAGCCGCAAGTTCTAGCTCTCAGTGTTGTGCTAGTGGTGAGCTAGACTTATTTTTAGGGCCTGAGAGAGCTCTGGGAGAACTGTGACTGGTCCAAGGTCACCCAGCTGTCTTCATGTGGAGGAGTGGGGAATTGAACCCGATTCCCCAGGCCAGAGTCTGCCGCTCTTAACCATGACACCAAACTGGCTCTCTAAAAGGCTGGAATGTAACCTCCATAGGCAAAGGCTGTGCCTGTCAGAATGCCACTTGCTTGGGGGCCATAGTGTGGGCAGCTGTGCCCCTTTGTTGGATTCTCCAAAACATCTGGCCAGCCACTATCAAAAAGGGAATGGTGAACTAGATACGTCCCCAGGTCATAGTTTGCCTAGGGCACCAAAGAATCTCGGTCCAGCCCTGGCTGGATCACGGCACCTAGTAGATTTAGACTTGTGGGTCAGCATACTGGATATGTTGGGAGATGCCGACTTAGAGGACCACAGTACCCACAGACGGTGTGCTTTTTAGGAAGCCGGCACTAAACCAATTAGACAAACTGAGGAGAAAGGGTGTGTGTTCCTCCCCACTCCTGGTAATCTCAAACTGTCCTTTGATACTTCATTTGACACTGTGCCTCATCTTAGCGTTCCTTTTTGCTGACCGAAACCGCTCCACGTCTGTGTGGGTTTGATGTCCTTTCAGGCCCTCCTCCCGCCAGCATTTAGCCCTGCCTTATACATATTTAGCTCTTTCAATCTTTTCTCCCCAAATGAGTTCTCCCAGCCCTTTCATCATTCCTCCTTCTCGCCTCCGAAATCCCTCCAATTTGTTGACATCTTTTGAGGTGTCTCGAAGACGATATTTTGCATGCAATCTGACCAGAAGCTATGAAGAGCGGGACAATTACCTCCTTGTTACCACCTCCTTTCTTTTCCCAGCTACGGAGGGACGCTCACTTCTCATTTGCTGTGTCGCACCTAAATCTTTTTCCCCCCTTCACTGTTACTCCTCTGCCAAGAGCCTCCTTTCCCTTTGATTATCTGTGTTTTGCATTATTTTCGCTTATTGGTATTAAACTGTAATTTTGCAGGCAACGGCCTCATTCCGTAATTCCCACTGATAACGTGTTTTTAACCTCTCTCCCTATTATTTCTCTCTTTAGACCAATGTGGAATTTAAAATGTGACGGATCCCCTTTTTGATCCATCTTCCCGCCACCAAAGGAAGCCAGCAGTCTCCCATACAATGTCCAGGGCAGCTATTCAACATATTTTAGAAGCCAGCTCTCTCCTTAACCATGGGCAATTTCATTCCTCCCACTGGAGAATCAATGAGGAGTTATTATTGCTGCATGCATCGCTCCTTAAAGGTAAAGGTAAAGGTTTCCCTTGCTCGAAAGCCAGTCGAATCCAACTCTAGGGTTGTGGTGCTCATCTCTGTTTCCAAGCCGAAGAGCCAGCGCTATCCGAAGATGTTTCCGTGGTCATGTGGCCGGCATGACTAAACACCAAGGTGCACGGAACGCTGTTACCTTCCCACCGAAGTGGTGCCTATTTATCTACTTGCAATTTCTTGCTTTTGAACTGCTAGGTTGGCAGGAGCTGGAACTAGAGACGGGAGCTCACTCCATCATGCGGCGCTTTCAGGTCTCGAACTGCTGAACTACTGACTTTCCACAGCTTGCATTTCAGCATCTTAACTACTTGAGCCACTGCAGCTCCTTGCGGAAACCCAAAAGGAGGCTTATGTCCATATGGGGCTGGAAAGTGCCGTCAAGTCATAGCTGACTTCTGGCGACCCCGTAGGGTTTCTAGGGCAAAAGATGTTCAGAGGTGGTTTGCCACTGCCTGCCTCTGCATAGCAATTCACTGCCACAGGAGGTGGTGGTGGCTACAAGCACGGACAGCTTCAAGAGGGAATCAGATAAGCATACGGAGCAGAGGACCATCAGTGGCTATTAGCCACAACGTATAGATAGGCTGTGGTGGCTCAAGTGGTTAAGATGTTGAACTGCAGATCGAAAGGTCGGTAGTTCAGCAGTTCAAGACCCGAGTGCCGCAAGACAGAGTGAGCTCCTGTCTCTGGCCCCAGCTCCTGCCAACCAAGCAGTTTGAAAGCAAGAAATTGCAAGTATATAAATAGGTACCACTTAGTGTTCCATGTGCCTTGGTGACTGGTCATGCCGGCCACATGACCACGGAAACATCTTTGGACAGCGCTGGCTCTTTGGCTTGGAAACAGAGATAAGCACCGCATCCCTAGAGTCAGATTCGACTGGCTTTTGAGCAAGGGAAACCTTTACCTATAGACAGGAATTCTCAGTCTGGGGAAAGGGATGCTCTGTATTCTTGGTGCTTGGGGGGGGCCACAGTGGGAGGGCTTCTAGTGTCCTGGCCTCACTGCTGGACCTCCTGATGGCCCCTGGTATTTTTGGCCATTGTGTGACACAGAGTGTTGGACTGGATGGGCCATTGGCCTGATCCAACATTGGCTTCTCTCTTATGTTCTTATGTTAACCAGGACCAACTCTGCTTAGCTTCTGAGATCAGATGAGACGGGGCTAGCCCGGGTCATCCAAGTCAGGGCTATGTCCATATAACCTCCGTGGAATTCCCTTATTATGAAATACCCAGTCCCCCTCCCACAAATTTTAGCTTTAAAAAATTGAAAATTAAGACTGTGGTGACATCCCAAATAAGTCATTTACCTACAAGTAAAGGCGATTCTAAGAAGGCTTGGCTTTCTTTGAGGATTTCCCCACTGCTGATGAGCAGTGTTCGGCTTCTTGGGCAGTACGAGGAGCTACAGAGAAATCTCCAAAGAAAGTTTATCCTCTTCGCGGGCCACCCTTGCTCATGTGCAAAGGGCTTGCTTGAACTGTAGCCATGAATGTCTGCTATGTGTTTTGAATGGCTTCTTTTGCATATGCAGGGAGTATTTTACCAGGGGAAGCATTCAAAGTTCAAGACGGAGGAGGAGGAGATTGGATTTATACCCCACCCTTCACTACCTGAAGGAGTCTCGGAGCGGCTTACAATCTCCTTTCCCTTCCCTCAACAGACACCCTGTGAGGAAGGTGGGGCTGATAAAGCTCTGAGAGAACTCCTCATGAGAGAACAGCTCTGAAAGAACTTGGAACTGACCCAAGGTCATACCAGCAGCTTCAAGTGGAGTGGGGAATCAAACCTGGTTCTCCCAGATTAGAGTTCACACTCCTAACCAATGCTCCCTCTAAGCTGTGGAATCTTGCGATCAAAAATTCTACTTGGTGAGCTACTGGCATTGAATTTGTAAGTGAGCAATTTGGCTACTGCATAAATTAGTTTGCTCTGGAGCCATCCCTTTCTGAGCTAAGACAAAAATGTGTGAGCTGGAGGCTAAAAAACTGTGAGCTAGCTCACACTAACTCAGCTTAAGAGGGAACACTGCTCCTAGCCATTGCACCAAACTGGCTCTCAACTAGATGCTGTTCTTTTAATGGCCCGGGGCCATAAGAGTGTCTGTGCAGCCCACTCAGTGACATCTCTCTTCACCCCCATCCCAACATGGCAGCCCCAGTTGTGGCAGGGTAGACAAAACACACCTTAATGGCCCAATGCTTTCCCTACTGCTGTGTATCGTTTGCCGTAATCCTGGATCCTGCTATGTAATTCTACCTCGGTTAATGCGTCATGTTAACACTAATGCTTTGCTCCAGTCCGAGTTCTTTAGATTTCTGCTTGGTTCTACAACCCAAATCCTATTTCAGTGTTTAATGAATGCTGATGGTACTATTGACTCACTCTGTGTAATTTGCGTGAGTTCCAGTGAGAGGTTTTTTAATCTTCTGGGCATGGAACAGGGGTCAGTGGGTGGGTGGGTGTGGGGGGGAGGTAGTTGTGAATTCCCTGCATTGTACAGGAGGTTGGTCTAGAAAAAGAAGAAGAAGAAGAAGAGATTGGCTTTATACCCTGCCCTTCACTCGGAGTCTCAGAGAGGCTTACAAACTCCTTTCCTTTCCCCTCCCCACAACAGACACCCTGTGAGGTAGGTGGGGCTGAGAGAGCTCTGACAGAGACTGCTCTTTTTTCAAGAACAGCTGTGCCAGAGCTTGTGACTGGCCCAAGGTCACATCAGCAGATGCAAGTGGAAGAGTGGGGAATCATACCCAGTTCTCCCAGATTAGAGTCCGTGCACTGAACCACTACGTCAAACTGACTAGATGAACCAGGAGGTCCCTTCCGACTCTATGATTCTACGAGAGAGGCAGACTACAAATACTGTAAATCAATATCAATCAATTTATGCTTCCCTCACAGCCTGGGATCCAAGGCAGCTTTCCGATCCTCAATACAACAAGATAGTAAAACTGAAATAAAATCTTAAAACAGAAATCTGCAAGTGAAGCAGGGTGGGGCTTGGGGATCCAGGCAGGGCCCGGGGATCTCTTCCAGGTGGGGTCTGGGGATCAGCTAATCTCCACACTACATAGATCAGTCCCCCTGGAGAACATGGATGCTTTGGAGGTTGGACTTTACAGCATTGCACCCCACTGAGATCCCTGACACCTCCTTGGACTCCGTTTTGGTGTAGTGGTTAGGAGGGTGGACTCTAATCTGGGAGAACCAAGTTTGAATCCCCACTCCTCCACACACAGCTGTTGGTATGACCTTGGGTCAGTTACCAATTCTTTCAGAGCTGTTCTCTCAAGAGCGGTTCTCTCGGAGCTCTCTCAGCCCCACCTACCTCCCAGGGTGTCTGTTGTGGGGAGAGGAAGGGAAAGGAGATTGTAAGCTACTCTGAGACTCTTTTGGGTAGTGATGGATGGGGTATAAATCCAATCTCTTTTCTTCTTCTTCTTCTCCACCCCCAAATCTCCAGGAGTTCCCCAACCTGGAGGTGGCAACTCTACCCCCCTTGTCTCATAGGTAGCCAGGGGGCACCTGACAACCCTAATGAAGAACAAGTTCAAATGATGGCAGGTATAGCATTAGTGCTGCCAGACTGTCACCGGGTGGGCAAGGAGAAAGAAGGGGAGAGGGGAAACACACATCGCAAAAGCCCTGGCAGTAGAGAATTTCAGCCACTTGGTAGTTTGGGGGGAAAAGAAAGAAAGCACCTACTTCTGACAGGGATGAGTCCTTTGACAAATAGCGCTTGGCTTTAAACAATCTGGCGCTTCCGGTCCTCAGATCTCTGAGAGCAAAGCTCGGGGTATGATCCAGCCAGGTATCGCTGTGCCTAACGGGTCTGAACTGATACACATCGAGGGTTTCTACAAAAACTCCTCGGCAATCCATTCATTATCCTTAGCAACATCAAACAGAGAAAATAATTAAAAAGTTCCTATGGAGAACCTAGAGACCTTGAACACAGATAGGGGTGGTGAACACAAAGGCAGGGAGTTTGCTTACAAGAGTCAAGCTTCATCTTTTTAATTTTTTTTCTCTTTGCTTTACTGCAGCCTGATGGTCTGGCAGGGATTTTCACCCCCTTCTGATTTTTTTACCTTAATGGTCAAACGCTTAACATACTTGATGCACAATGCGTAAAGAATAGGTGTTGATGGATTTAAAGGAAAAAATCCATTTCTCAAGGGCCAGAATAAATTCTGTAGAAGTTGCATGGAAATGGCATGATAATCAAGCTTGCCAATCTGTACACAAACAGGAGATAGTTCAAGGAGGTGCACACGCATGAACATGAGACGCTGCCTTATGCGGAATCAGACGATCCTTCCATCCACGTCAGTATTGTCTACATGGACTGGCAGGGACTCTCCAGGGGAGGTCTTTCACATCACCTAGGGAATTGATAACAAATCAGCCAGTATGAAGAAAGGTTAAAATGCTTGGGGCTCTTTAGCTTGGAGAAACGACGGCTGAGAGGTGACATGATCGAGGTTTATAAGATTATGAATGGGATTGAGCAGGTTGAGAAAGAAGTACTTTTCTCCCTTTCTCACAATACAAGAACTCGTGGGCACTCCATGACATTGCTGAGCAGTCGGGTTAGAACAGATAAAAAGAAATACTTCTTCACCCAAAGAGTGATTAACATATGGAATTCACTGCCACAGGAGGTGGTGGCAGCTACAAGCATGGACAGTTTCAAGAGGGAATTAGATAAACATATGGAGCAGAAGTCCACCAGTGGCTATTAGCCACAGGGTATAGATGGGAACTCTCAGTCTGGGGCAGGTGATGCACTCTATTCTTGGTGCTGGGGGGGGCAGCAGGGGGAGGGCTTCTGGTGCCCTGGCCCCACTGCCGGTCCTCCTGATGGCACCTGGTATATTTTGGCCGCTGTAGAGTGTTGGACTAGATGGGCCATTGGCCTGATTCAACATTGGCTTCTCTTATGTTATGTTTATGTTCCCATCTAATCCTTTTAATTGAAGATGCCGGGGATTGAAGCAGGGATCTTCTGCATGCCAAGGAGATGTTCTACCACGGAGCCATGGTACTTCCCTGCATATATCACTGGAAATTGTAATATCATTGGAAACCTCAGGGAGGTTCCTCTATGGTCTGCTCCATGAAGCAGAGTGCGGGATGTGAAAAGAGGTTGGGACAGTGTCTCTTGCTTTGAAAACTCTACGGGATTGTCATGATCTGGGCTGTGCAACTAGAGGCCTAGCAGGCCCAGGGAGCCTGAGTCGCAGTGGGAGGAGGCTAGGCCTACAACTCCCAGAAGCCCCTGAGAGGTTTTGGCACCAATTTTAGCCAGTCACAGAGAAAGGGGACATATAATAAAAGAGCTGGGACTGAAGAAGAGCTGTTCTTTCTTCCAAGAGAGCAGGGCCAGAGGGAAGGCTGCTGCTGGGAGGGACCCTCACCCTGAGAGGAAGGGTGAGTAGACTCAGGACCAACGGAGACAGTGGACTAGGGGCTGTGAGTCTAGTCACCCACTTATCATTATTGTTCTTACACTTTGTTTGTTTCCCATATTGGGCTGACCTCCTGTAAAAATAAACCTTTTATTGTTCTTTACTCTGCCTGGTCCTCACGCCTATTATTTGGCAAAATAAGGGAGGTCTGAAGGTCTTGGGAGGGTGCTCTGGGCCTTCTCAAGGGATTCTAAATCCAGAGTGGTGGCAGTATCAGGCGACACCCCACCTGAGCCGTGACAGGGGTCAACTTTGCTGTCAAGTGGCAGCGAACCAATGGTGACCCCCGTAGGGCTTTCAAAGCAAAAGATGTTCAGAGGTGACTTGTCATTGCCTGCCTCTGCAAAGCAACCCTGGTATTCCTTGGTGGTCTCCCATCCAAATATTGACCAGGACCAAATCTGCTTAGCTTCCGAGATCTGATGAGATCAGGCTAGCCTGGGCTATCCAGGTAAGGGCAACTTCTCTTTAGCACAGGATAAATGGGTATGTTCTCTGATCTCCAATTTGTGAAGGGAGGGGATTTTCCAGCCTCTGGTGTCCTAGATCATCAATGAAAAGAGTTGAAGGGAAAGATGAGGTAGTCCTACAGTAACCAAAAAGCAACTTCCAATGTTCCCTTTCAAAAGTAGTTTATGGCATAAATAAGTCGGGGAACTAATATTCACAGCAACAGAAGGCAAAAACCCACCTGGGTTCACCTAAGCCAAAATTAGTTCTTTGTAACCTAGCAATATGCATCTATTTCTTTCAGTCGCATATATCCCAGCCTTGGTTAATGCAATGAATATGTTTCATCTGTAGTAAGGATATGCATTAACCCCCCCAACACTCATGTACACCAATCCTAAGAATTTCCATTCAGAAATAAGCCTCATTGGGGGGACTCACCCATATGTAAATGCATGTTGTACTGTACATAAGAAGAGTCCTGCTGGATCAGACCGGTGGCCCATCTAATCCAGCATCCTGTTTCACACAGTGGCCAACCAGTTGACCTAGCAGATCCTGCAAACAAGGCACAGAGGCTGACAGCTTCACCTGATACTGCCTCCAGTTGACCAAGTGGATCCCACAAACAAGGCACAGAGGCTGACACCTTCACCTGATACTGCCTCTAGCTGACCTAGTGGATCCTGCAAACAAGGCATAGAGGCGGACACCTTCACCTGATACTGCCTCCTAGCACATTATTCAGAAGTCTACTGCCTCTGAATGTGGAGGTTCTTTTACCGACCATGATAGCAATTGATGGCTCTCTCTTCCATGAGTTTGTCGAACCCGCCTTTAAAGCCATCTACACTCACGGCCTAAGGACATTTTGTTTATAGGTCAAACAAAACAATAACAACAACAATTTCTGTAGATGTGTTCCTTAAATTCACACTTTAGGGATGGCTTTCACCATAATCAAACCTTTATTTTATGGAACCTTATTAAATACAACACGGATGTAGAACAAAACAGGAGATACATGTGTGATTTCTTTTTTCTTGCTCAAAATACATAACATGGGGAATGTGATCGCATGTGTAGTCCTCTTAAGTAAAACGGTATGGACCTATTTAATGTAGGGGGCTAAACACGTGCACTGAGAAAATCCCATTCCATGAAGTCTGCGGAGGGTTGGCTCCATACTTGTGGATGGTTGGCTCCATACTAGGCTTCAATCAATTTTTAGGGCGGGATGTTTGTGAACGTAAGAATGTAAGAGAAGCCGATGTTGGATCAGGCCAATGGCCCATCCAGTCCAACACTCTGTGTCACACAGTGGCCAAAAATACCAGGTGCCATCAGGAGGTCCACCAGTGGAGCCAAGACAATAGAAGCCCTCCCACTGTTGCCCCATCCCCCAAGCCCCAAGAATACAGAGCATCCCTTGCCCCAGAGTTCCTACCTATAGTAATTATTTCCTGTTCTGGATGGCCCAGGCTACCCTAATCTCATCAGATCTTGAAAGCTAAGCAGGGTCAGCTCTGGTTAGTATTTGGATGGGAGACCTTCAAGGGAATCTAGTGTCACAATGCAGAGACAGGCTTTGGCAAAACCACCTCTGTTCGTCTCTTGCCTTGAGAACCCTACAGGGTTGCCGTAAGTTAGCTGCCTCTTGAGGGCACTTTCCACCACCGATCATTTCCTACCCCAGCTATTTTGAGTTCTGATACGTATCTAAAGCAGGGGAGAGACACACCTTAATTTTCAAATCTTGGGTTAGGTTTGCAAATACAGGCCATTAAACATGTGTTTGGATGATAGTCCTTTGATGTGAGAGTTTGGTCTGACCCTAAGCACCTGACCCTATAATGGCACATTTGCACGAATTATTTCGACAATAACTGCCCGTTAAGTGTTGGGGTCAACTGGTCATGAAGAACGAGCCCTGCACTGCCAACAAAAGAGTAAATAAAGAGACTGACACTCCATTAACCTTCACGACTACAGTTATTTATCTAAACATAAAATGGATGCCCAACAAGGGATGGATAATGCTGGAATGGGGACGAGGTTAATGGTAATGAAAACAAAGTGATTCTCATTAGCAGGGCAAAGTTCCATTACACCTCCCCAAATCCTGAAACTTCTCATTCTGTAGCAAAGGCCTTCCTCCTTCTTCCCTAAACAACTCTACTTTGGTGATTTTCCTGGGAAATAGTCACAATATACGTATCCAGAAAAATCAAGGTTTACTATTTCTTGGCTCCATCATCAACCAACAAGGAGGCTGTGACCAAGAAATCAGAAGGAGACTGAGACTGGGAAGGGCAGCCATGAAGGAACTAAAAAAGATCCTTAAGTGTAAGGAAGTGTTGCTGTCAACCAAGATCAAGATAATTCATGCCATGGTATTTGCCATTACTACATATGGGTGTGGAAGAAGAAGAAGAGGAGGAGGAGAAGGAGGAGGTTGGATTTATAACCCACCCTTCACTACCCGAAGGAGTCTCAGAGCGAAGGACTCCTTTCCCTTCTCCTCCCCACAACAGACACCCTGTGAGGTAGGTGGGCCTGAGAGAGCTCTTTCCAGAACTGTCCTTGAGGGAACAGCTCTGACAGAACTATGGCTTGCCCAAGCTCGTCCAGCAGCTGCGAGTGGAAGAGTGGGGAATCAAACCCGGTTCTCCCAGATTAAGAGTCCGCGCACTTAACCACTACACCAAACTGGGTCTGAGCTGGACAATGAAGAAAGCTGACAGGAAAAAAGTTGATTCCTTTGAAATGAGGTGTTGGGAGGAGAGTCTCATGGATAGCGTGGACTGCCAAAAAGATAAATAAGTGGGTTCTAGATCAAATCAAGCCTGAACTCTCCCTAGAAGCTAAGAGGATTCAGCTGAGGCTCTTGTACCTGTGGGCACATTATGAGAAGACAAGAGTCAATGGAAAAGACAATAATGCTAGGAAAGTTGAGGACAGCTAGAAAAGAGGAAGACCCAACATGAGACGGGCTGACGCAACGAAGGAAGCCGCGGCCCTCCGTTTGGAAGACCCGAGCAAGGCTGTTAACAATAGGTCGTTTTGGGGGTCATTAATTCATAGGGTTGCCATAAGCTGGAAGTGACTTGATGGCGCTTAACACACACATCCAGAAAATGTAGGCTTAAGAACATGGTCGGAGCCCCAATGGATCAGACCAGTGGTCCAGCTAGCTTAGCATCCTGTCCTCATGGAGTGGCCAACCCGTTTCTTTGGAGATCCAACCGCAGGGCATAGAGGCTGAGGTCTCCCCCTGACATCCACTCCTGGCTCTGGAATTCAGAGGTTCGACACTTGTATGGATACAAATGACAGGTGAATAAATTTACCTGCGCAGTTCGCAGCAAGACATAAGCAGGATATGCTTGAATGAAGTGCCAAGAAAGGGAAGTGGTGTTTTCAGTTGCTGGATGAGCCCCCAAAATAGGAGCTCATGGGAGGCGGGGCTGGAAAGGGTGTGTGTGAAAACCCATCGATGCATATGAACACATGAAGTTGCCTTACACTGAATCAGACCTTTGGTCCATCAAGGTCAGCATTGTCTACTCAGACGGCCAGCACCTCTCCAGGGTCTCAAGTGGAGGTTTTTCACATCACCTATTACCTGATCCCTGTAAAGGGAGATACTAGGAATTGAACCTGGGACCTTCCGGAAAACCTTCAATGATGGAAAACAAAAAAAACGCAAGTAATGCTTTCAACTTGGCCTTGACTTTTTAAAAATGAGATCGGGAAATTGGAAATCTGTTCCTAAGATTTTGGTGAGAGTGGAGGATCTTTAATAAAAAAAAAATAGTTTAACATTTGTTTCATTTGAAGAGATACTTCCCCAGACCAGACAATTCCTGCTTCTTACCAAGCAAGATTAGCTCAACACTGTAGGAGGTAGTTAAAAAAAATATATATATCTTTTCCTCCTTCCTCACAGATCACCTCCCCCCTTTTAACAGAGAGTCTTGTTGGCTTTCAAACAAAACCTTCTCAAAAACCATCTGGAATTCCTCTGCCAAAGGTTTGGGCTTCTAAATATCAGCTTCCTCTTTAAATACATATATGATTTCTTTTTTTTAAAGACAATTAAAAAAGTAACTTCAGCGTCTGACAGCCTAGGAAAGGAAATGCCGCCCTCCACGCTGGGAACAGCTAAAATATCAGGGCGAGTCTTCCTGCAGTTCGTTACTCCTGTCTCGGCTCTTGTATGTAAAGATTTTACGTACTTCCGAAGAAGAAGAGTGAGTCTGAAATCTATATCCTTCTTAACCACACAGAAATGAGACTTCAGAGTAGTTTACCAAATAACTCAATAAGGACAATAGAAAACGAATGCCACCTCCAATTCACTAAGGCTGTGGTCACACACACGACATAATCCACTTTCAACCCACTTTCCATGCACTTTCCAACTGGATTTTACTTGTGTGAACTGGCAAAATCCAGTTGCAAAGTGGACTGAAAGTGGATTGAGAGTGGAGTATTTAGTGTGTGTGACCACAGCCTACAACCAGTCTGTGACACCATCAACGCCAGGTAACAGAACCTCCACGCTCAGAGGCAGTCATCCTCGGAATCCCAGAGCCATCAGGCAACATCAGGGGAAGGCCTCGGCCTCCATGCCCTGTTGTTGGACTTCCAGAGGAACTGGTTTGCCTCTGTTAGACAGGACGTTGGGCTAGCACTTTATTGAGCTGTACAGTTTAATGATTTTAGAACTGTTTAATCTAATTTGATTCATGTTTTATTGTAAACTATGTACTGATTTTAAGTAAGCCACCCTTGGCTGTGAGGGTGGGGTAAAAATCCAATAAATAAATAAATAAAATAGATGGACCACTGGGTCTGAATCACCAGGGCTCTTCTTATGTTCTTAACAGAGGAACACTAATCCCTGAGTAATAAGGGGCCGGACCTTGAAAATCAAGTGTTGAGGGAACTTGGCAAAGCAAACCTATAAGACTGTCAAACAACTAAATCCATTCAGGTCAGTATTGCCACCTGCGATTGACAGAAGCTCTCCCAGGTTCTAAGACAAAGAAAGGTCTTTCCCAACCTTGAGCTCCTTTAACTAGAGCTTAACTGAGGGGGTTCCCAGCCTGGCACTGGTGGCCAACACTGGGAGAGTTGTGGGGAGGGTGAAGCTTCCGGAAGGATGTGATGTCATTTCCAGGTGACACTCTAGGAAATCCCCGTGATCTCTATGGCAAACAAAACGAAACAAAACATAGAGACTAGGAGAAACTCCTACAGCATCGCCATCCTTGCTGTTCACTCCCATTTTTCTCCCACTCCTCAGATTAAGCAAAGGCATGGGACTGAGGGTGAGGGTGGAAGTTTACCCACTGCCAGCAGGCAAGTGGTAAGTCTCTGAATGCAGAATCTTCTGCACACAAAAATGATGCTTAGTTCTGTGAGTCTGGCTTATCAGAGCAAACTGGGCAAATGGCCAAGGAACCAGGGCTCTTTTTGTAGCAGGAACTCTTTTGCATATTAGGCGACACACCCCTAAGGTAGCCAATCCTCCAAGAGCTTACCATAGCCCCTGTAAGAAGAGCTCTGTAAGCTCTTGGAGGATTGGCTACATTAGGGGTGTGTTGCCTAATATGCAAAGGAGTTTCTGCTACAAAAAGAGCCCTACCAAGGACTATAACAGAAGAACCTTAACAAGGTTGGATGACTGGAGCTGTTTCTTGATCGCTTGGAACCTTTATTCCAGCTGTTGGAATATGACATTCTCCAGCATGAGAGAGAGGGAAAATAACAGATTTGGATCTAGAACGAAGTTTGAGTCTAGGAGCACCATTAAGACCAAGAGAGTTTAATTCTGGGTCTAAGATTCCATGTGCATGCACTCTTCTTCAGAAACACTGAACCAGTTTTCCTCAAGCCTTACATATAGGTAGAGAGAGGGTGGGGGCATTAGTTGTCAGGAAGGGCTAGTTAAAGTCAAGATGCATACGTAGCTGGGCGATAGGTATGGCTGAGATCGAATTAAAACATTGGCGAGATCTGCAAATAGCAGCAAATTGGCATTCAGAATACAAGAGTTAACAAATAGATGTGAGGACTGAGTCCAGTGGGCACCTCCAAGACTAACAAAGTTCAATTCTGGGTATAAGTGCGAACTGAGAGGCTTCAGCTTTTTGAATTCTGCAAGAAAAGGTGGAGACGTGTCTGCTGTAGTTAGCCGACTCTGGGCATAGTCTTTAGGGCTAAGGATAGAATTGTGATGTTCTGTTGTTGTTGTTTTTTGAGACAGGACTGCAAAACTAGTGGATGCTCTGTCAGCCGCAGTACTGATAGAAGCTATGGGCCTTGAAAAAACAGCTCTGAAAGAACTTATGGTTCCAACCCAAGGTCACACCAGCAGCTGCATGTGGAGGAGTGGGGAATCAAACCTGGTTCTCCCAGATTAGAGTCTGTGCTCTTAACCACTACACCAGCCCGGCTCTAAGAGTAGCAGACTCTAATCTGGAGAAGCGGGTTTGATTCCCTGCTTCTCCACATGAAGCCTGCTGGGTGACCTTGGGCTAGTCACAGTTCTCTCAGAACCCTCTCAGTCCCACCTGCCTAACAAGATGCCCATTGTGGGGAGAGCCAGCGTGATGTAGTGGTTAAGAGTGGCAGACTCTAATCTGGAGAACCGGGTTCGATTCCCCACTCCTCCTCCACATGAAGCCTGCTGGATGACATTGGGCCAATCACAGTTCTCTCAGAACTCTCTCAGTCCCACCTACCCCACAAGGTGCCTGTTGGGAGGAGAGGAAGAGAAGGTGATTGTAAGCCACTTTGAGACTCCTTAGGGGGGGGAGGAGGAGGAAGGGGAGGAGGAGATTGGATTTATACCCCACCCTTCACTATCCAAAGGAATCTCAGAGCAGCTTACAATCTCCTTTCCTGAGAGAGCTCTTTTGAGAACCCCTTGTGAGAGGACAGCTCTGAAAGAACTTGTTACTGACCCAAGGTCACACCAGCAGCTGCAAGTGGAAGAGTGGGCCATCGGACTCGGTTCTCCCAGATAAGAGCCTGTGCTCCTAACTGCTACACCTAACTGGCTCTAGAGAAAAGCGGGGTATAAAAACCAACTCTTCAACTCTTCTAATTTGCTTGGCTTTCTAATGTCCATTCAGCTATCACAGCAGTTTTTATTAGGGATTTTTTAAAGTCTTGTGGATTTTCCAGCTGGATATCTTATCTCAAATTTATTGATTGATGTCTTATCAGGAGGTTTCTTTTAATGGTCTCATGCACTGCTTTTGAAGTCTTGGAAATAAATACATAATCACAGACTTACAAATCACATCGGAAATTATTTTTAAAAAAATAAATCCAGAGGGCTATGTTAGGGCATTGCTGCAATATTTGATAATATCATATATAATTAGCACATGAGCGTTGTTGATGGAGTAGCAAAGAAATAGAGAGGAAATAGACAAAACTGTAACAAACTGCCCCACTCAGAAATTCATTCCAAACAAATGCAGTCAAGTCAAATTTAGCCTTAGAGAGGAGAAGACTGAGAGGTGATATGGTAACCATCTTCAAGTACTTCTTCAAGGGCTGTCATGTAGAGGATAGCGTGGAGTTGTTTTCTGTTGCCCCACAAGGTCAGACCAGAAACAACAAGCTGAAATTAAATCAAGAGTTTTCGGCTAAACATTAGGAAGAACTTCCCGACAGTTAGAGCGGTTCCTCAGTGGAACAGGCCTCCTTGGGAGCTGGTGGGCTCTCCTCCTTTCAAGGTTTTCAAACAGAGGCTAGATGGCCACCTGACAGCAATGCTGATTCTGTGAACTTAGGCAGATCACAAGAATTAAGGGAGGGCAGGCAGGGTTGCATCAGTGCTTAGTTCTTGTGGATCTTTCTTACACTCCCAGGGAAATGCTGATCGCCACTTTGGGGTCAGGAAGCCGTTTTTCTCCAGGTCAGTTTGGCTGGAGATCCTGGAGGTTTCTTGTCATCTTCTGGGCATGGAACAGGGGTCACTGGGTGTGTGGGGGAGAGGTATTTGTGAATTTCTGCACTGTGCAGGGGATTGGACTAGATGACCCTGGAGGTCTCTTCCAACTCTATGGTTCTATAATTCTATGGTTCAGTAGCATTCCCATTCATTCATTCATTCATTCATTCATTCATTCATTCATTCAAATTTATAGTCCACTCTCCCAGCATGCGGGCTCAGGGTGGATCACAACAATAGTTAGGCCATTCAGCAACACAAACTTGCTGCACAATGGTTCCATTTCAGGCAAAATCCTGTCTTTCTCCAAAGCAGCCTCATCCACATCTCTTTTTTAAAAAATGTATACGAGAATCACTCTGCGTTTTTGTGTCCTAAATCCTTGGGTGGGTGGAAAGTTTACAAATAAGTAAGACCCTCATCGTATGAAACTAAAACCTGGTGAAAACCAAGCATTGAAGAGACACTGAATGGGGAATGGGGAAGCCACAGACCTTTAGCATGCCTTTAATTACACATCAGTGATTCCCCCAACAACACCTTGCCGTTTTCCTGCCTTGCCCCCGTTACCTAAACGTGGGTTCACAATAGGTATGGAATGTAAGAGAGATTTCTCAGGGATTTTTCACCATCCAGGTCAGTCCCGAAAGCAAAGGAAAATCCATGGAAAGGCAAATGTTGAAAACAGCTTTGGAACAGAGTCCTGAAACATTAAGAGTGCCGCAGCCAGCTCAGAACGCTGACTCGGGGATTGCCAGAATGATCCACAACCCCTATTTTGGCATGCCGGTTCAAGTTGTGTTTTGGAACCCACTACAAAGAGCTGGTATTCACCTTAAATTGTTTGGGTTTAATGTACTTGAAGGACCATTTCAATCTGTATTTTTGTTTGTTTGTTTGTTCATTTCATTAGGCTTCTAAAGCGCCCTCCCTGCAAGCAGACTTAGGGCAGTGCACAACAAATTTCATAAAAATACATATAAATATAATACACAATCTAAAATCCCAGTCCATAAAACCGAACATCTTCATGGTGCCATAATATAAATTCCTGACCCTTCGATTTACAACAGTATTGGGGGGAAGGGGGTGAAAAGCAGTTAAAAGCCATCTAGATCAGGGGTGTCCAACTCATTTGTTACGAGGGCCGGATCTGACATAAATGAGACCTTGTTGGGCCAGGCCAGGTGTGTCATAAAATGTAATACCAGGTAGCGGAGATACAAACTTTATAAAGGACACAAACACGATGAAAGATCTTTTAAACTTTAAATAAAACATGCTTAAAACACTAGCACTCTTTCCATATTCTGTCTATTTAACAGTGTCTGATAACTGATACCTCTTGCTTTGAGTTATTGCAGTGGCAGAACGGGAAAAGGAAGCAGGAAACAGCCAGGACCTTGCGGGCCGGATTGCAGCCCTCTGAGGGCCTGATCCGGCCCCCGGGCCGCATGTTTGACACTCCTGGTCTAGAAGTTAAAACTGCTAAGAACCATTAAAGACCATTAAAAACCCATTGCTGTCCTCAACCGTATGCTTGGCGGAACATCTCTGCCTTGCAGGCCCTGCAGAATTGTAAAAAGTCCCTCAGGGCCCGGATGTTAGTAGGCAGAGAGTTCCACCAAGTTGGAGCCAGGACCCAGAAGGCCCTGCCTCTGGTTGAGAACAGCCGGATGCTCTTTGGGCCAGGGACTTCCAGGAGGTGCTGGTCTCCTGAGCGTAATGCTCTCTGGGGGACGTACCAGGAAGAGGTGGTCCTGCAGGTACCTGCCCATGCTCTGAGGTCCTGGCCCCACTGGTGGACCTCCTGATGGCACCTGGTATTTTCAGCCACTGTGTGACAGAGTGTTGGACTGGATAGGCCATCGGCCTGATCCAACATTGGCTTCTCTTATGTTCTAATGTCTTCTAAGGAAGCAGTTTTGTGGGAACATAAAATTAAAGAGAGCTTGTCACCCTGCCCTTCACCTAGGCTCCACTCACTTGGTTATACGACAGCCTCTCTCAAAAGGCCTCAGTTCAGTTTAAATACAGCATGAACCTTCCTTATATTGAGTCATCCCATCGGCTCATTCAGGTCAGTATTGCCTGCTCTGACAGGCAGTAGCTCTCCAGGGCTTTCACTTCACTAGCGATCTGATCCTTTTACCTGGAGGTGCTGGGGACTGAACTTGGGACCATCTGCTCAATGCTCTGCCACTGAGCCATGGCCCCTTTTCAAGCAACTGCAAGGTGATGTACACAGGGGTCATTTCCTTAAAAAAAAGGTGCAGGAGCTCATTAGCATACATGCTATTAGCATAACTCATTAGCATACACCACGCCCCCTGACGTCACCGGAAGTGTGTCAGAGGGGAAAGCAAAAGGGGGGGAGGCATCTTCAAAAGCCTCCCCTTCTCTATCTCCCCTGCCCTTGTGGCTAATAGCCACTGATGGACTTCTGCTCCTTATGTTTATCTAATTCCTTCTTGAAGCCGTTCATGCTTGTAGCTGCCACCACCTCCTGTGGCAATGAATTCCATGTGTTAATCACTCTTTGGGTGAAGAAGTACTTCCTACTCCAACCACCTTGCTTAGTGTGGGAATTAGTCAACTACAGCACCCCACTCTGCTTAAAGGAGTGCACACATTTAAAAATGTTTTTAAATGATTGAAAAAAGCATTTACAGGATAAATTCTTGTGGGGCTGTGCCTTTAAGAAAGGAGCCACACATTATCTACAGACCTGAGTAAACTTCTAAACACCAGCACTAGGAGGCAACATCAGGGAAGGCCTTGGCCCTTCTAAATACCAGTACTAGGAGACAATCAGGGAAGGCCTTGGCCTCAATGCCCTTTTCAATGAACCTCTAGGGCAACTGGTTGACAACCAATGTGATGCCCAACTAGTTTGATCCAGCAGGCCACCTGCAATGGGATGACTAAGATATATTCCTAACAGCACTAAGGTGACTAATTTTTCATCTCAGTAATAATGGCCCCAGGGGTGGAGCCAGGAAGAAAGAAGAGAAGCAGAGCCAGGGCAGGACCCCAATGAGTCAGTGGCAGAGACTGGTACAATCTGGCAGGCAAGGGGTGGGACAAGGTGGAATCTGGTGAGTAAAAGGAGTAAGAAGGGTAGCCAGAAAGGTGCCTGGCTGGCTAGGGTGGAACCTGTAGAACTGAGTCTACTCTGGCTTTTTAGATCTATTCACTGTTCACCTGATACAACACAATCTTAACTGGTCAGACCACTAAGATATCTCCTTGATGCTGTGAACTGCATGGCCTGTACAGGAGCTGGAACACCACCATACTCAGCCACGACTCAAGATTCCTGGTAAAAGGCCAGGGAGAAATATTTGCATTAATGAATTTTTAAAAAATCAATATAATCGCTTTTCCTGAAGCTCACCTCCGCGCCCGGCTGTGCCGTGCTTTCTCTCTTTCAAAAAAGTTTGCATATCTTTTTAGAGGTTGTTTCGTACAGCATCACTCTGTGCAAACTTTCAAAGGCTGGCTTGGGCTGGGGAAACATAGTGCTATGTGACAAGCTTACACAAGGGATGGTCCTTCAAGGGAAATGCAGCACGGTAGCCCTGCACGGGAGGGAGAGGCTGCAGAAGCTCTGTCAGCCCCTGTTTATGTTGCCTGCTTGGAACTGACCAGATAGGAGAACTGCCAATCACAAGAGATCCCTCATTCATTTCAAAAGAGGTGAGGATGTACATTTGTTAGCATGTGGAGAGCTAATCGTCAAAAATCAACAAGGCAGGCCATTCAAGCAAAGCCTCCATGCATACACAGATTTTGGAGTGAAACATGTTCTTCCCTTGTCCAGAAATTCCAGGAAATGGTGTATATCTATATAAACATATCTAGCAGTCAACATGGTACCTTCTGTGGATATTTAAATCCACAGATTGAGGCCACACTGAGAGAAGGGAGATATTTTTTTCTGCAAATTTTTTGCAGAGAAGAACCTTAGAAAAATTAAAGTGGATCTAATCCTACTCACCTGCAGGGAAGCACTGTCTGTGCCTGAGAAGACAAAACAGCCTTTGTTGGCGGGGGGGGGGTCCTCTCTCAGGGACTCACCTTAAAAACTACTTTGTTGCTCCACACAGCTCCAAGTGCTGCAAGAGGTGAGGAAGGGCTTCTGTTCTGTCTTCTCTCTCGCAGCTGTTTCCTCTAGCGAAAATAGCATGGGAGTGAAGGCAGAAGCCCCTCCTTGCCCCTCCCACTTCTTGGAGCCATGTTGAGCAATGGAGACCGGGGTGGGGGAAGAGAGAGAGGGAGGGAGAATATTTGGGGGAGATGCGAAAGCAGGAGAATGGGATTCCGTCTCTCCACATGTCCCTTGTGGGACCCCACTTGTTTATATCTAGCTTTCTATACAGACAAACAATGAAGATACCATAAACTACTGAGTCCATCCACAGAACCAGCTAGACAACTAGAGCCAGAATGTAAGAGATCTGTAATTCAGTGCTCTTAAAGATCAAATCAGCCCTAAATTCAGTTTTTGATTTTTTAAAAATTAAGATAGTGCCAACTATGAGTTGGATTGTGGCCCTGGTGCTAGGAGAGGCAGATGTTAAATCTTTGTCTCCTTCCCTGTACCTCTTCCCCATTTTAATCATCCCCAAAAGTTAAATTTTGCTGAGTAGAGGAAAAAAATATATATAGAAGAGGAGAAGAAGAGATTTAAGTATATTTGTGGCTGGTTGAAACACTGGCCAATGTTCTAATACAGCCTATGCCAAAAAGGAACAATGGAAAGAAGCTAAAAAGCATATGCAAAAAAAAAATAAAGAAAAGAGAATTCTAACCAAAATTAAATTCTTGTTTTCTGACATCTAGGGCACCCCCCTCATCTGAAAGTTGTCCAAACAAAAGCATAACGCCCTACAATTATTAAAGGCACAAATGCCTGATTAGCAGCTAGCTCTTTTCACCTCTGTGTTAAAAGCAACCTCTTCCCCCCTCTCCTCTTCATCCACCCTCTTGTTCCCTGTGACACAACAGCAAACCTTACCCCAAAACACCATTATAGCCTTAATGGTGAGGCAGAAGACAAAAACAGAGAGAGAGAGAGGTTGCCAGACCCCTGGTGGAGGCAGGAGTCCCCCGCTGCTAGGCACTACCCACAGCGACCAATCCGCTGGCTGGGGGGGAGCTTGCCAGAGAAAGAAGGCCTAGGCCTCATCCCCGGCATCACACAGGAAGTGGTGTCATCAGCCTGACATCTAGGCGACACTTTGGTATTTCCGCAAAAACTCTACTGTAGGAGCCGGTTTGACCATAGAATTTTTGCCCAGACACCAGAATGTTGCCCAGACATCACTGTCACGACGACATCACTTCCTGTCTGACACCAACAGCGACGCCTATGCCTTTCTTTTTCTCCTCATAAGTCGTCCCTCCACAATCTCCCACCAGTTTCCAGGAGGGACCTGACAACCAGAGAGAGAGAGAGAGAGAGAGAGAGAGAGAGAGAGAGAGAGAGAGAGAGAGAGAGAGAGAGAGAGAGAGAGAGAGAGAGAGAGAGAGAGAGACTGTTTTAAATACAGTCTTTCCTCTAGGCAGCAATTTCTGCAGATGAAGAGGTCACCACTGTTTAAACGTTGTGCTGCCACGTTAATTTAGTATGACAAGATAAAGCAGTAATCCCCACTGGAAGAGCCTGTAAACCGCCTGGTATCCCTAGACATGCTCCAGTCGATTTGTACTGTATATCACTTGGTACAATCGCCCTGGCAAAGCCCCCTTGAGTTTCTCTCACATAAATCTCTCTCGCTCGTCCCCTCTCCCTCCCTCTCAGTTTTGCTTGCCAGTCAGACAGCGGCAGATCTGCTGGCTCTAAGCCCTGCAAACTTAGTGTTTTAGGCCTAGCAAAGCAGGCTGCCTCCCCCGCCCCTCCCGAGAAGATGTTTAGGACTTTGATAATCCATTGATCCCGCTTCTCTATCGGCTTGTATTTTTTTCAATCTGTCATGTTAAGTTGTCAGAAAGGGGCGATTAGACCAATGTTTCATGTTTCCAGATTTGCGTTCCCGGGAACGCTAGTTTTTCAAAAGCCTTTCTTGCCAGGGTTCTGCCGGAAGATTATCCCTAAGAAAGCTGATGCGAATATTATTACTGGCATAAACCTGGTAATAAAAACCGTAAAGTGTTTTAGGTAAAGACATTTGAGAGATATTCGGGGTTATAGACATAAGAGTTTAAAGCTGGATAGGATTTTGAGCGTGTGTGTGTGTGTGTTTTAAGCTGTCAGCTGTGTAGGGTCGCCTCCCCCCCCCAGCATGACACTAAATAAAATAGAATAAAACCATGCAGAAAAGTGTGTGTGGGGGGAGATTCTGTCTATATAAAATAATAATCAAATCATAGAACTGGGCAGGAAAGCCATTTACATCCTAGTAGAGGAGCCTGACCTGGAAAGCCCAGGACATCCCAATCTTGTCAGATCTCAGAAGCTAAGCAGGTTCAGCCCTGGTTAGTACTTGGACGAGAGACCACCACGGAAGTTTAGGGTTGCGGTGCAGAGGCAGGAAATGTCAACCCTCCAGTGTCCATTCTCTTGATTTGCAAATCCTATGGGGTTGCCATAAGTTGGTTGCAACTTGATGGCAAAAAGGAAGGAAGGAAGAAGCCTACTGCAGTGTGGTAAGATCCATTTGTGAAATTTTCTATAAGGCATGCAGAGTGGTCTCATGATACTGGGGCACTACCAGGCCTTCCCGGAGAAATTACTCTGATGCAGCGAGCAAGTTTTCCGGCCCTCAATAGTGCACCTCTGCCATGCATTATACTCAGAGTTATGATGCAAAATTAATTCATTTGACATTATGGTACTAATCCCGCCCCCTTGCCAGAAAAAAGTAGCAGAAAATGTCTGTGTGCCAAAAGTGGGCAGATTATTTGTTGCAGGTAAATACATCTGGGTCTACTCTCACATTCTTATTCTTTCATAAATGGGGGTCAAACAGCACAGTATTTTGGGAATCCATAACTGGATGTCCTGGGTGTGCATCATCATCATCATCATCATCATCATACAGCTGTGGAGTGTGCCTGTGTCTTGTGTGCTGCTTTGACTCGATGCTGCAGTGAGGGGCACTTGACTCAGAGCCATTTCCTCCATAGAAATTGGTTCCCCAACCTGCTTTTGGTCCCAATGGAGAGAAAAAGACAGTCAGTGCAAAATAAAGGCCTGTCTTTTTTCCTTACCAGGGTTAATAACTCAGGAAACCAAATTTTCATAAAGGAAAGATATATGGGGAAAGTTTACTTCTGTACTGTCTAGTTCTAGTTCCAGGGCCATGCTCTTGATCCAGAATAGGGTTTCCCACAGCTAGGGCTGCCAGCTTCTAGGTAGGGCCTGGAGATCTCTTAATAAGAGCATAAGAGAAGCCATGTTGAATCAGGCCAATGGCCCATCCAGTCCAACATTCTGTGTCACACATTGGCCAAAAATACCAGCTGCCATCAGGAGGGCCACCAGCAGAGCCAGACCTCTAGAAGCCTTCCCACTGGTGCCCCCCAAGCACCAAGAATACAGAGCATCACTGCCCCAGACAGAGTGTTGCATCTGTAAGAACATAAGCCAATGTTAGATCAAGCCAATGGCACGTCCAGTCTAATGCTCTGTCACACAGTGAACAAAACCCAGGTGCCATCAGAAGGTCCACCAGTGGGGCCAGACCTCTAGAAGCCTTCCCATCATTGCCCCCCAAGCACCAATACAGAGCTTCACTGCCCCAGACAGAGTGTTGCATCTGTAAGAACATAAGAGAAGCCAATGTTGGATCAAGCCAATGGCCCATCCAGTCCAACACTCTCTGTCACACAGTGGCCAAAACCCAGGAGCCATCAGGAGATCCACCAGTGGGGCAAGACCACCAGAAGCCCTCCCACTGTGGCCCCCCAAGCACCACTATTACAAGTAATCTCCTGGCAACAGAGATCAGTTCCCTGGGAGAAAATGGCTGCTTTGGAGGGTGGGCTTTATGGCATCATAACCTGCTAAGGTTGCTCCCCTCCCCAAACCCAGCGCTCCCCAGGCTTCACCCCCAACTCTCCAGGAATTTCTCAATCTAGAGTCGACAACCCTATCCACAGCTGCTTTATAACAAATAAACTATGCATACAGAGATTGGATCATAGAATCATAGAATCACAGAGTCGGGAGGGGCCATACAGGCCATCTAGTCCGACCCCCTGCTCACTGCAAGATCAGCCTAGAGCATCCCTGACAAGTGTTGGTCCAGCAGCTGCTTAAAGACGGCCAGGGAGGGGAGCTCACCACCTCCTCAGGCAGCTGATTCCACCGCTGCACAACTCTTACTGTAAAAAAAGTTTTTCCTAATATCCAGTGGGTACCTGTCGGCCCTTAATTAAACCCATTCTTGGGAGTCCTCTCCTCTGCTGCCAAAAGGAACAGCTCCACGCCCTCCTCTTAATTGACAGCTCTTCAAATACTTCAAGAGAGCAATCATGTCTCCCCCTCAACCTCCTCTTCTCCAGACAAAACATTCCCAAGTCCCTCAGCCTCTCCTCATAGGGCTTGGTCTCCAGGACTGCACAGAGGCGGACTACAGCATCCACATGATGCTTTTTTCCAAGGCCAGGACACATTCGTCCAGTACATCCAATTTCCACAGTCCATCACTTGGCTGCTGGGGACACGGGCTGTGGGTTATACAATCTGGATGGCAGGCTTCCAAATATTGGCAAAGGGCCCGTGGCTCATTGGAGGAGCCTCTGCTCGGCATGCAGGAGGTCCCAGGTTCAATCTCTGACATCTCCAGTTAAAAGGTTCAGGCAGGAGGTGATGTGAAAGATCCTAACCTGAGACCCTGGAGAGCTGCTGCCAGTCCGAGTGGACAATACCAACCTTAACAGACCGACGGTCTGATTCAGTATAAGGTAGCTTCGTGTATATTCATGTGCAAGCATCTTTTCCCAGGATGCTCCTGGCCCAGTAGCCGCAGCACGGAAACCTGGCTTCAGTCCAAGGACGTCTCTTTACCTGTGTCCCGGACCACGCTTCTTAGGGAGGAGGAGGGTCCCCTCCCGCATCCTCATTGGCGCATAACGCACCTTCATTATATTTCAAAGAGATACGATTAATTATTAACGGGATTAGACTGTTGAATCATCAAAAGGATATCATGTCGCCGGAGTAATGGCAACAATGATGGGATGCAAAGCTTTCTTTAATTGGCCCTTGTTCCAAATTATCAGCAAAGCATTCATTCCAACTTGCGCCTATATCCTATCTGCAGCTTGCAAACAGATAATCCTGTTTCTAGAGCTCTTTTCCCCTTAGGGCTGGCTTGAGTTTTTCAAAGCGCGGGGAACGGAGGCTGAAGCAGGAGAAGGGGGGGGGATTCTCCTCCCACGGATAATGATAGCATTGTTTCGGGATCTGTGGCAAAGTCATCCCCAGTTAATTTAGACACAAATGCCAGTCAATTGCTTTATCTTGTGATGTTAGCTTCACGGGGTTCACGGAGGTTGTTGGCCTTACTTAGCACAAGGGGATGCTTCATCTCCTCGCACGTACGCCGCACTTCACCGGCAGCGAGGAACACGGGCACTTAACTTTGCCGCAAACGTCGAGGCATGAGGGAGTAAAGGGAAGAGAATGGTTTGAAAAACTCTTAATTGGCTACATGAAGCAAGTTATTTTCCCCCCCCTTCCGTTTCCAGAGGTCTTCCGTTTAGCATAGGAGAGGGGCTCCTTGTTGAATGTCAAGGAGGTCAAAGAAGGTGCATGTTTCAGAGTGGGGTGGGGGCAGAGTCTGGGCAGAACGCACATGCCAAAATCATAAGAGTTCATCCTTTTACTCCAGATGAACGAAGAAGAAGGGATACCCTTCTTTGTCTATGCTCCCAATCACAAATGCTACTTAAAACCCCGCACGCTGGACGGAGATGAGCTCCAGAATTTGGTGGCCCCGGACAAGATGTTCTCCAGTGGCTCTCCCCAAGCAGGCCACCTCTTCTCTACCGCACAAATACACAGAAGGAAAGCAGGCGAGATTCTTTCACGTCCCTTTATCCTCCACCAGTGCCTAAACAATGAAATGGAGGGTGAAAGAACTGAGCTCTGAAGCCTAGGGTTCCTAACTCCAATTTGGGAAATTCTTAGAGATTTGGGGATGGAGCTTTGGGAGGGAGGGGTTTGGGGGAAAGAGGGCACACAGTGGGGTACAATGCCATAGGGCCCACCCTCCAAAGAAGCCATGTTCTCCAGGGGGACTGAACTCTGTCATCTGGAAATCAGTTGTAATTCCAGGAGATGCACAGGCCCCACCTGGAGGTTGGTAGGTTGGTAGGCTCTTTAGCATGGAGAAACGATGACTTAGGGGTGACATGATCGAGGTTTATAAGATTATGCATGGGATAGAGCAGGTGGAGAAAGAAGTACTTTTCTCCCTTTCTCACAATACGTGAACTCGTGGGCACTCCATAAAATTGCTGAACAGTCAGGTTAGAATGGATGCCACAGGAGTGAATTCACTGCCACAGGAGGCGGCGGTGGCTACAAGCATGGACGGCTTCAAGAAGGAATTGGATAAACATATGGAGCAGAGGTCCATCAGTGGCTATTAGTCGCAAGATATAGATAGGAACTCTTGGTCTGGGGCAAGTGATACTCTGTATTCTTGGTGCTTGGGGGGCAACAGTGCGAGAGCTTCTAGTGTTCTGGCCCCACTGGTGGACCTCCTGATGGCACCTGGTATTTTTGGCCAGTGTGACAGAGTGTTGGACTGGATGGGCCATTGGCCTGATCCAGCATTGGCTTCTCTTATGTTCCTACAGGAAGCCAGAGGCTGTCCCAGAAGGCCTTGCAACATTGCAGGCCCAAGGAGCAATCTTCCTCTTTCTGATGGGAATAGATGAGCTGAGCATGAAGATCTACCATCTTGTAGACCATGCAGGTAAACTCATTAGGAAACAGGAAATTTCCCGGTAAGTTTGACCAGGGCAGAATGACACGGTGAAGTAGTCCACAGCTGCACTTCCTTTTCTTTTAAAGGGACTGAATATTAAGATTTTCTAAATCTGAGCTCAACTTGACACTCCATGTCGAAATTACAGAATGCTAGCCATGTGGCTACCAGAGGCTACAATGTAGACTGGCAATCCAGATCCCAGTAGGAGTGGATAAACATCTAGTTAATGTACCACATGCTCCACATATCTAGGTTAACGTGCACCCAAGAAACAAGGAGAACCTTCAGCAACAAGCATACTTAGGACAGAACAAGGAGAGGTGTCCAAAGTGGCTTCTCCCTTCTCCCACACAACATGTAGGTGCATAAAGGCATACATCCAACGAGACACCAGACTATGTGGTGTTCCATGAATGCAAAGGATCCTTGGGCAATTGTTTGAGGTGCACATGGCATGAACCTTGCACAATCCTGATTACTCACCACCCCCCATTTTGAAATACCATTCATTTACTGAATTATTAAATTGAATATAAATTGTATTTATTCTTTATTTATTTATTACTTTTGTATCCTGCCTTGCCAAAGCAAACTGGCTCAAGGCAGCGAACAACATTTAAAATACAGTAAAACAATAAATACAATAAAAGTCACAGACAACAATTACTTAAAGTGCTAGTGGATACAGGTGGCAATTTCTGTAAAGTAGACAGATTGAAGGCAGTATCCAGCATTCCAGCATAGGGCCCTAGCATGTTCAGATTCTGGTGGCTTGTTCATCAGCAGTGGCTCCTAATCGAAGGCCTGCTGGAAGAGCTCCATTTTAGACCAACACAGAGGTCCATCAGTGGCTATTAGATAGGCATAGATAGGAACTCTCAGTCTGGGGCAAGTGATGCTCTGTATTCTTGGTGCTTGGGGGGCCAACAGTGGGAGGGTTTCTAGTGTTCCGGCCCCACTGCTGGACCTCCTGATGGCACCTGGTATTTTTGGCCACTGTGTGACAGTCTTGGACTGGATGGCCATTGGCTTGATCCAACGTTGGCTTCTCTTATGTCCTTAACATTCTGGTGCTAACACAGTATGTCTTATGCAATGGGCTTTTATTTGCAAACTAAACAACACAACTTTAATAATGGAAGACTTTGGTTTTACCCTAGAGGAAGTGGAGTGCGGATGGAACGCCAGTGTGATAAATGTTATGACATCAGTAACTAACAGCGCAACCGTCTGTGGGGTTGGTGTTGGAGGGGCTACAGTGGGAGGGCTTCTAGTGTCCTGGCCCCACTGCTGGAACTCCTGATGGCACCTGGTATTTTTGGCCACTGTGTGACAGAGTGTTGGACTGGATGGGCCATTGGCCTGTTCACAACATTGGCTTCTCTTATGTTCTTATGTTCTTATGTTATCACAGTCTAAATCAATTGAAATCAACAGACTTAGAATGGCACTGTATATGTTATAGGGCAATGAGGAGAACTCAACACGTGACTGCCATTTTCAGCAGAAGCTTGCATTGAGGAGCCTTCGGTTCTGTCCCTAGATCAGGGGTCCCCTGGGTAACATGGAGCCCACTGATCCCTTTTCTGGAGCGCCTCAAGTGTTTTTAGAAAGTATTTACTTATTTGGATTTATATCCTGCCCCTCCTCTTAATGGGCTCAGGGTGGGTTCCAACAGTATACAATACAATGCAATTAAAACCACATTAAAACACAATATAAAATAACATCGCTCATATGTGCCATACAACTCTGGTAAGAAACCAGATTTAGGGTCTCAGGACCTCTCAGAACCCAGGCCACAGATGGGGGCCGACCTAAGGAAAGGGATGCCTGCTGCCTCAACCAAAAGCCCGGCGGAAGAGCTCCATCTTCCAAGCCTTGTGGAATTGTAAGAAATCCCACAGGGCCCTGATCTCACATGGGAGCTCATTCCACCAGGCAGGTTGAGGCAAGTTGGATGTCCCTGGGGCTGGGGACCACCAAGAGATGTTGGTTGGTGGACCTCAGTGCTCTACGGGGCTCATATGGGGAGAGGCGGTCTTGAAGGTATGCTGGTCCCTGGTCGTATAGGTGGGACCATGTGGGGCTTCTGCCCAGTAAGGTTTCTGACTGGCCATTGGAGATTTGATTGGCTATGCAGATTTTTACAAGGTTGCTTTGGTATCGGCTGCCACCACAGCACAAGGACCTCCACTGTGCAACTGAAGGTAAGCTGCAGCATTCAGCTTATGGGTGGCTCCGCCTCCTGTGGCAGCCATTTTGTGGCAGCCATTATGCGGCTGTGCCCATCACGCTGTGTCGGAATCCCAAAGGTGCCCGCAGGCTCAAAAAGGCTGGGGACCAGTGTTTTCTCTAAGCTGAGTTAGTGTGAGCTAGCTCACGGTTTTTCAGCCTCTGGCTCACACATTTTTGTCTTAGCTCAGGACGGATGGCTCCAGAGGAAACTAATTTATGCAGCAGCCAAATCACTCACACAGAACTTTAGCACCAGCCGCTCACAAAGTAGAATTTTTGCTCACAAGACTCCACAGCTTAGAGGGAGCATTGGCTGCGGACCCCTGCCACATAGGTACTGGAGTGAAGATTAAATGCTAGTGTGATAACATTAAGACATCAGTAACTAACAGTGCCGTCTTCTACAGAGTTATTACAGTCTAAACCCATTGAAATCGACAGGCTTGGGATTGCACTGTATATGTTATAGGACAGGGGTAGCCAAACTTGCTTGATGTAAGAGCCACATAGAATAAATGTCAGATGTTTGAGAGCTGCAAGACATGAACAAATATTACACGTTTTTACTGGGAAATGGACTGCGGTGGCTCAAGTGGTTAAGATGCTGAACTGCAGGCTGTGGAAGCTCAGTAGTTCAGCAGTTTGAGACCCGAGAGTGCTGCATGACGGAGTGAGCTCCCATCTCTGGTTCCAGCTCCTGCCAACCTAGCAGTTCGAAAGCAAGAAATTGCAAGTAGATAAATAGGTACCGCTTCGGTGGGAAGGTAACAGCGTTCTGTGCGCCTTGGTGTTTAGTCATGCCAGGCACATGACCACGGAAACGTCTTCGGACAGCACTGGCTCTTCGGCTTTGAAATGGAGATGAGCACCGCAACCCTAGAGTCGGATCCGACTGGCTTTCGAGCAAGGGAACCTTTACCTTTACTTACTGGGAAATATGCAAATTTGCTTTTTATTAACATTAAACGAGACTGCAAAAAATAATAACAAAAGGGGTAAAAAGCAGGTATCGATAATGATATTTATCTGTCCAATGATATTTGTTTGCTAATGGCATTTAGCTTCCCCAGCCGCCCTGCCGGGAGCCGCACAATATGCGTGAAAGAGCCGCATGCGGTTCCTGAGCCACAGTCTGGCCACCCCTGTTACAGGGCAAGGGAGAGAACCCAACACGTGGCTGCCATTTTCAGCAGAAGCTTTGCACGGCGGGGCCTCTCATTCTGCCCCTGGGTTCATACCATCCCATGGACCTATCCCCATTTCCTCACGGCAGGCCAAAGCATCTCCAGACTCAGGCCCCTCTCTCAAAGTTTCTCCTCGACTCTTTCCAGGCAGGAAAGGAGAAATCTGCCACGCAATTAGCAGCCGAAAGGCTCCGAGGGACTCCAAGGCCTACGTTTCCAGCTCGTCGGTTGCTACACAATGTTTCGGCCGCCCAAGCAAACCGGGCGTTTTGTTCGTATTGACACGAGAGGCCCCGAGCACAAATATTTTCTGATATGAAGTCATGCGATTGTCTCCCTAGGTGCGCGCCTCCGTGGCCGAAGACAATGGGAAACGTACGGTTCCCAGCACATTCATAAAACAAAAGTGTTTGCTTTTCAGGTGATTATTTTCTGCTTAACTGATTTCAAATGACTCTCTTAAAAAAAGAAGCCAGAGCTTCATGCGGAGTCGTTCCTCAACAACAAGCAGCTAACCAGCCCCACCCAGCCTCGCCAGGTGCCCTTGTGGACTCTGAACTTTCCAGTTACCCCAAGCATCACACTGCCAAGACCTGCTGAGGCTAGTCGGAGCCACATCACTGCACTGTCGCTCAGCCATAATCATTTTTTTTTTTTAAATAAAACCTATTTGTGCAGACAATCCCAAAAGCCAACGCCGAAAAGACTGCATCACAATCTCCTCCTACCTTTTTCTTTAAAAAAAAAATTATAAAATTGCAACTCACAATGGGATGGTGGTTTTGGGGACAGAGACCAACCGAGAAGATGCGGGGGAAATCGGGCGAAGCTGCAGGTCAAAATGTGGCCACACAGCAAATAGTGGGAAACTGGCGCATACAATCAGGGGGAAGAGAAGAGCGAGGTCGGAGCAGTGGCTTGTGGGAAATCGGTCAGGTTGTTACGGCCAGAGCAGTGCTGTGGGGAGCTGTTCCCAAATTGAGGCCTGGTTGGTGTAGGGTTGCCAGCCTCCAGGTGGGGCCTGGACTAGGGTTGCCAGCTGTGGGTTGGGAAATACCTGGAGATTTTTTGGGGGGTGGAGCCTGGGGAGGTGAAGGGGAGGAGAAGGACTTTAGTAGGGTGTAATACCATAGAGTCCACCCTCTGAAGCAGCCATTTTCTCCTGGAGGAAGTGATCTTGTTCATCTGAGATCAAGTGTAATTCTGGGAAATCTCCAGGTGCCACTTCAAGGTGGGCAGCTCTAGCCTGGACATCTCCCAGAATTACACTTGATCTCTGGATGAAGAAGAAGAAGAGACTGGATTTATAACCTGCCCTTCACTGCCCAAAAGCGTCTCAGAGCAGCTTACAAACTCCTTTCCCTTCCCCTCCCCACAACAGACACCCTGTGAGGTAGGCGGGGCTGAGAGAGCTCTGACAGCAACTGCTCTTTTTCAAGAACAGCTGTGCCTGAGCTTGTGACTGACCCAAGGTCACATCAGCAGGTGCAAGTGGAGGAGTGGGGGAATCAAACCCGGTTCTCCCAGATTAGAGTCCGCGCACATAACCACTACACCAAACTGGCTGTCATGAAAGTGCTGTCAAGCCGCAGGTGACTTATGGGGAACCCTCCTAGGGTTTTTGAGGCAAGGAACGGACAGAGATGGTTTGCCAGTGCCTGCCTCTGTTCCTCCAGGCCTTTGGTTGAGGCGGTGGGTGTCCAATTACATTGGCCTGCCCTGCTCCGCCCCACTCTTTTCTGTCTGCATTATGTCAATTTGTGTCATAGGTGGTGACTGACGCCCACCTGCCCAACACTTTGATCCATTTTGGGCACACATATACGGTTTATTTGCCTATTTTGCCCTCTTACGAACTATGCCATTGGGGTTTTAACTGGACTAAACAGTCATTGTTTTAATTATTGTATTGTTGCTGTAACCCACCCTGAACCCATATGCAGGGGAAGGGGGGACAGAAATCCAGTAAATGAAATGAAATGACACAGCAGTTCTGGACTTCCTTGGTGGTCTCCCATCCAAGTACTAACCAGGACTGACCCTACTTAGCTTCCAGGATCTGACGAGAATGAGTTAGCCTGGGTCATGTAGGTCTGGGTTTAGGACCTCAATGTGAATATTCTGGAGCTGCTAGCCCAGTTTATGGAAACTGATCTGGGCTACTATGACAATCTATGGGGAAATTGTCATAGTCAGTTTGGCTGGAGGGCTGGAAAGATCCACAAAGCACAAGACTAGTTCAGATCCTGAACTGAGAACCTGGATGCTCCAGGTTCAAGTATGAACATAAGAACATAAGAGAAGCCAATGCTGAATCAGGCCAATGGCCCATCTAGTCCAACACTCTGTCACACAGCGGCCAAAAATACCAGGTGCCATCAGGAGGTCCACCAGTGGGGCCAGGACGCTAGAAGCCCTCCCACTGCTGCCCCCCCCCCAGCACCAAGAATAGAGTGCATCACCTGCCCCAGACTGAGAGTTCCCATCTATACCCTGTGGCTAATAGCCACTGATGGACCTCTGCTCCATTTGTTTATCTAATTACCTCTTGAAACTGTCTATGCTTGTAGCTGCCACCACCTCCTGGGGCAGTGAATGATCTCAGCGATGTAGGTCACGACAGTGGGAGGGCTTCTAGTGTCCCTGGCCCTATTGGTGGACCTCCTGATGGCCCCTGGTATTTTTGGCCACTGTGTGACACAGAGTGTTGGACTGGATGGGCCATAGGCTTGATGCAACATTGGCTTCTCATGTTCTTATGTTCCCTGAAGCTCCAGGAGTCTCCCAACCCCGATCTGGCAACCCCGGTCTCAGGTATCATGGATAGGGAAGACCCCAGAGAGTTGTTGCCACTTGGCGGAGATGGTACCAAGCTAGAGGGTTCAAGTGAGACCCCCAGTGTGTGGTAGCTTCATATCTACACAATAATAACATGGAAGTGTACCGTATAATTTCTGCACTCTCTTGATTGTACCTGGATTGTCTTGTTTATTCAGATGGCCCTGGGGGTAATTCCATAAAACAATGCGAGTGTAAAGACTGAAAGAAAGGAAAGGGGGTGGGGGTGGATATCAGCTCCGGCTTACAAACCTGAAATTATATTTATGGAAACAGCTTTGAAGTGCTATGTTGGGGGATGACATTTCGCACATAATGTTTGCGGCAAAGTAATTCCATCATTAGATAAATATCAATTTAGACTGGAACGGTGGGTGGGGAAAGGCATGAGAACAAGACAATGGCAAACTTTCGGTTACCCTTTCTTTTAACGGAACTGGCTTTGTTCGGCAAAGCCTGTACCTCTTTTGGAAAACGATTTAAAGCTTAGACCCAGAGGCTGTGTGTGTGTGTGTGTGTGTGTGTGCATGCACAGAAGCGCATAATTATGCAACGTGCTAACTATGCCTTATTGCCGTGCCGCGCATATGGCATCGAAGCGAGCTATATCTGAATCTTTCGCAAATCTATTTGCCGTGTTATTTAAACGGTGCACATTCCACCTCGTTCAAAAGTAATTACACTTTTGTCTAGAGTGTAGGAGACGGCTCTCCCCAAACAATGGAAAAATTCTCATTATTAGAGCTGGCACAATAACGACACTGGTGTTCACAACACTCGTCATTGTCCCATCACAATTAAAAAAAGGGGGGTGGGGAGAGAAACTATCCTAAGCTGGAGGCACAAAAGGTACGCTGGAGATCTGCATTCCTCCCCCACAACTGCTCTTTATGAAAAAAAAAGCTCCATTATGGCACACGGAGCTGGTAGAGCAGAGCGGCTGAACCACTGAGCTGGAAATCTGGAAGTCCCCAGTCGTAGCGGTGGTGGTGACTTATGGAGGCCCCATGGGGTTTCCAAGGCAAGAGAGTCAGTTTGGTGTAGTGGTTCAGAGCGGAGGGCTATAAACTGGAGAACTGGGTTGGAGTCCCCACTCCTCCACATGCAGCTGACTGGGTGACCTTGGGTCAGTCTCAGTTCTCTCAGAGCTGTTCTCTCATGAGCAGTTCTCGAAAGAGCTCTCTCAGCCCCACCTGCCTCACAGGGTGTCTGTTATGGGGAGAGGAAGGGAAGGCCAGTGGTAAGCTGCTCTGAGACTCTGAGTGAAGGGAGGGGTATAAATCCAGTCTCTTCTCTCTCTCTCTCTCTCTCTCTCTCTCTCTCTCTCTCTCTCTCTCTCTCTCTCTCTCTCTCTCTCTCTCTCTCTCTCTCTTCAAGGGACATCCAGAGGTGGTTCGCCATTACCTGCCTCTGTGTAGTGACTCTGGACTTCTCTGGTGGTTGCCCTTCCAAATACCAACCAGGGTTGACCCTGCTAAGCTTCCGAGCTCTGATGAGATTGGGCTATCCTGGGCTATCCAGTCAAGGCCAGTTTGAATCTTACCTCTGACAAGAACAGTCTTGGTGGCCCTAGGTAACAACCTTCCCTGAATCAGAAACAACCTACCCCCGCAGGATTGTTGTAAAGATGGCCAGAAGAGAATCTCTCTTGTTGACCTCTCGCTTCTTCTACCAATGAGTCGGGGGAAGTCTGCATTTCCAGTTGTCCTGTTCATTGGATGGAGGCAACGCTGTAAACTGCTTTAGGACCCCATTGGGGAGAAAAGGCAGGGTACCAATAAATGAAATAGATCATAGAACCATAGAGTTGGGAGCTGGAAGGGACCTCCAGGGCCATCTAGTTCAACCCCCTGCCCAAGGCAGGAAATTCACAGATACCTCCTCCCCTCATACACACCCAGTGATCCCTGCTCCATGCCCAGAAGATGGCAAAAAAACCCTCCAAGATCCCCAGCCAAAGTGGCGGTCGGAGTTTCCCTGGGCATGTAAGAAAGAGCCACGAGAACTAAGCGTGGAGGCAAACCCTCCTGCTCTCCCTTTTATGATCTGCCTAAGTTCACACAATCAGCATTTGCTGTCACATGGCCATCTACTTGTTTTGTATGTGCATGCAGGGCTCTTTTTGTAGCAGGAACTCCTTTGCACATTAGGCGACACACCCCTAATGTAGCCAATCCTCCAAGAGCTTACAGTAGCCCCCTGTAAGAAGAGCTCTGTAAGCTCTTGGAGGATTGGCTACGTTAGGGGTGTGTTGCCTAATATGCAAAGGAGTTCCTGCTGCAAAAAGAGTCCTGTGGGTGCTACGTGGCCTCATGATCTCAGGACGGACAAATTAATTTGTGGAAGTCACTGCCACGGTCATTCATACCACCAGCTTTAAAGTGGGATTTGACAGGCTGAGGGAGGATAGGTCCCTCACTGGCTGAGGAAACTCCATATTCACAGAAAACCTCTGAACACTCCCTTGCTGGGCAAGCAACCAGAAGAAGAGGCCTTAGACTTATGGTTGCCAACCTATGGGTGGGGGACTGGAGTTCTCCTAGAATTACAAACGACCTCCAGATTACCAATATCAGTTCCTCTGGAGAAAACAGCAGCCTCAGAAGGCGAGCTCTATGGTATTATGTCCCTCTATGATGCTTCCCATCCCCAAACCCTTCCCTTCCCCAGGCTCCTCCCTAAATCTCTAGGAATCACCACACCCGGAGTTAAGAACATAAGAACATAAGAGAAGCCAGTGTTGGATCAGGCCAATGGCCCATCCAGTCCAACACTCTGTGTCACACAGTGGCCAAAAATACCAGGGGCCATGAGGAGGGCCACCAGCAGGGCCATAAGAACATAAGAGAAGCCAATGCTGGATCAGGCCAATGGCCCATCCAGTCCAACACTCTGTGTCACACAGTGGCCAAAAATACCAGGGGCCATCAGGAGGGCCACCAGCAGGGCCATAAGAACATAAGAGAAGCCAATGCTGGATCAGGCCAATGGCCCATCCAGTCCAACACTCTGTGTCACACAGTGGCCAAAAATACCAGGGGCCATCAGGAGGTCCAGCAGTGGTGCCAGGACACTAGAAGCCCTCCCACTGTTGCCCCCCCCAAGCATCAAGAATACAGAGCATCTTTTGCCCCAGACAGAGAGTTCCTATCTATACATTGTACCCATAATGGCATTCCACATCCTGCTTGTAGGTCTTTTGGGGTCACCTGATTGTCCCCTGTGGGAAACAGAAAGATGTCCTAAATGGACCATTGCTCTGATCCAGCAAGGCTATTCTCATGTTCTCACCAGATGAACTCGGCCTTATCCTTAGGCAGCATTTCCTGCCATTGCGATGCACATTAGAGGATATCAGCGCTGTGCAATCTCTTTCATTATAAGATAAATCAATGCACATATGCGTTCTCTCACACACCCTTTAGCCACCTGGCAGGTTATTCTTCTCAAAAGGCACTTCACCCAAGAAAGAAGATTAGAGACACTACATATGGCTCTGAAGTGGCGAGCGCCGTGGTTTAACCCATTACTCCATACACACGGAACAGAGGGAAGCGCTATCGTATAAAATGCCTCAACCGCCTTTTCTGTCATAAGTGTCCACAAACCCCACACAGAGAACAACTTAAAATAAGCTACACAGTTGTTGTTTTTGTTTTAAGACCACATGATTTCGGAACTGGAGAGTTCTCAAGGCTACAGGAAACATGTCAATACACATCTCATACGGGAGGCTTAAGTGGGTGTTGAAATATCACCAAAAATTGCAACGCAAATGGCAAACCTGCACCAGCTAGAAGATGCATTTGTTTGCAAAATGGCTCTCTTCCGTCTTCCTGGCCCCACATTGAGAGCATTCACACATAGGCTCAAAGAGTAAAGGAGAGACTCAGAAATGCTTTTAGCATTCCATGTCAAAAACAGAACAAAAAAACACACTCTGTGAGGTTCTTGGATTACTACATGGCAAGCAGGAATTCATCAGGTGTAGCTTCTCCAGTGCAGAAACGCTTGGGTTTTTCCCATTTCTGCCTGTCAGCCAGCACACAAAGGCTCTTGTTGTGGAAAAATAAAATTAAAGTGGCCATCTTTAACACCAGTTGCACTCCTGTCCGTAAACGCGCATAGTGTCAGCGCACCGCTGACATCTTATTCCCTGCCTGTGGATCCATGCCTAGAAGTGTCCCCTCCCCGTTTTGTTTTTCTGAGGGAAGGGGATCTGAAGAAGACAAATGTCCACTTTTCAGGGGCATTTTCCCAACCACTCGCTTAATAGGCAGATAATAAAGTGTATGAGTTATGTTACTCAATACAGGTCTCACTGTGTTCCAACCAGTGCAATGGGCGGGCCAAGGAAAGTCAAACTGCTCCTTGCTACAGAAAGCAAAAGAGGAGAGATTAAGTGCGTAGTTCTCAAAGCGTGCAGTGCTTTGTCAAGAAGCAACGCTGATCTTGAGGAGTGTGGTCGGAGAAAGGGAGGAGGCCCGTTCAACATCTGGTTCAGTGTGGGGCTCTTTACCATCAGAGATCAGTCTCCTATAAGATGGTCTTAAAGGTGCTACTGGGCTTTTCACTAACAAACTTTATGGTAGCACAAGCTTTCAAGAAACACAGCTCTCTTTGTCAGATGCATCTGACGAAGAGAGCTGTGTTTCTTGAAAGCTTGTGCTACTGTTATGTACTGGGTTCGACCGCGTGCGAGGCAAGCACATGGCCGGGCAAAGAGCTCAAACTTTGGACCAGAGACAATAGCACAAGCGGATCCCAGCCCACACCTATCAGAGGGCTGGGATCAGAGGAAGACCTATGGAGCTCTGTTCCACTGTAAATAACCCTATCCCCGGTGTGGGTGTGTGTTTGGGGTGTGGTTTGATCCTGAATATAAGCCGGCCTGCGAGCCGGTCTCCCTTGTCTTGTTCTTCCCTACCAAATAAACTTATGAGCTGAAATCATGTTCCTCTGCTTCGGGCCCGGTACTTTTCAGCTACCATAAAGTTTGTGAGTCTTAAAGGTGCTGCTGGGCTTTTTACTATTTTGCAGCGACAGACAAACACAGCTGACTCCTCGGGATCTATCTCCTATAAGAGTGGGCTTCCGATAGAGGCATTTCCCTCATTTTGGGGTTTATCGTCTGTAGCTTTTCTTTGTGAGTGAGCATGTCTGCATTTGCTTCTTTCTGATCTTCAGAGAGCAGGATTTACCCAGTACTGTCTGAGGCCCAAAAAGCCATTTATTTAATTAGCTAATAGCCTAATCGCACTTGTCTGGGAGTTACTTCTGAGTAAACATGCACAGGGCTAGGCAACTTTAGGGGCCCAAGAGGAGACTTCCAGGCAAACCCCAACGTTGCCCACTCCTGCCTCGAAGGCTGGCAGAGGGGGAAATGGGGGAAATAGGGATGGCACAGTGTGACTGCAAAAACTGGAAGTGATGCCATGACACTGAGGACTGTGCTTTAGGATTTGTTAAAAAACTCTATAGCCTGTTTCTGCCCCCCAAATCCTCCTAGGTGTGGGCCTGGCTGGAGACTGGTTCCAGCAAGGAAATGAGAGTGTAGCCATCAGTGACAGTGCAACGTCACTTCCAGGCCACGCCTTTCTAGGTATCACTGTAAACTCCGTGGTAAAAACCCTAGTTTCTTGGCAATTCCTAGAGAGGCGTGACATCACTTCTGCATTTCCCAGGAAGTTACGTCATGTCATCATTGTGGCATTTTAAAAAAAATCTTGCCTGCTGGCTGCTGGAGATCTCCTGCCCTCAGCAGATATATGGAGACCCTATGGGGTGCCAGGAAGTGGCGTGACATCCCTAGGTAGTTTGCTTAAAAGCTGTGTGGGCCCAGTTGATTTCAAAACTGAGAAGAGTACCCCAAGTTTGTCTTGGCCACTTCTCTCTACAGGTAAGTGCTAAGCCCACAGCCACAAGGACTTGCACTTGAATATTGGGTCTGAAAGCGGGTAATCCTCGACTGAGAAAGGGCACCACCATCAAAGGCCTGTCATAGGAGGTAGAGTGGGACCAATCTAGGCTTGCCATTTGCCCACTCACAGGGTGCAAACTCCAGTCGATCAATGAAACAGGAGCAGGAAAAAAAGAGAGAGGGAAATGATGTCACAGTGTCCACAATACTCCCATCTCCACAGGCCCCGCCCCACAAAGCTCCTAGGACTGGTAGGTACAGGCCTGGCAACCCTATCTCAGAATGTCTGGCGGGGGGTGGGAGGGGGGCAATTACAAATGTTGGGAGGTTTCAGTCTATTTCCAAACTGGGGCCTCCCTGTGGATCCGAAGATGGTGCCTCTGGGGAGGGGGAGGTGTCTTCTGATTCTGTGTCCATGTGATCCTTCTTTATCCACCTGCCACTGCAAACTACAATTCCCAGGGTTCACTGGGGAGAAAGAATAACTGTCAAACTAGTCTAAGTCTGCAGTCATAAGAACATAATAGAACCAAGGCCTCTTTTTGTAGCAGGAACTCCTTTGCATATTAGGCGACACACCCCTAATGTAGCCAATCCTCCAAGAGCTTACAGTAGCCCCTGTAAGAAGAGCTCTGTAAGCTCTTGGGGGATTGGCTACATTAGGGGTGTGTGGCCTAATATGCAAAGGAGTTCCTGCTACAAAAAGACCCGATCCGGTCCAACGCTCTGTATCACACTGTGGCCAAAAACCCCAGCTGCCACCAGGAGGTCCACCAGCAGGGCCAGAACTCCAGTCTGGACCTGTCCACTCTCGACATGTCCCTGGAGCTTTCAAACAGCCAGGGTTGGGTAAGTAACAGCAAGCAGGAGAGCTCTGTATGAATGCCCTGAATAGTTAAAACTAGGACAGGGGGACAGCCTGGCTGAAATTCCACGGAAGCTCGCTGGGCCAGTCACTTTCTCTAACCCTGAACTACCCCATAGGGTTGTTGTGAAAATAAAACGGAGGAGGACAGAGCCACGTTCGCTGCCTGACCTCCTTGGAAGAAGTGTGGGATAATAAGAGACAACGCGGAGCGTTTGGATCGGCACGCTGCTGGCAGCAGCCGTCACGGCTGCCTTGATACCGCCTGCAGCTGCACATTTAACAATGGTTTGATCCGCCGGAATTAGCAGGTGACAACATAACCCGTCTCTCACCGTGCCGGCTGCAGAGCTCGGTGGTAGCAACGAATGACATTTTGAGGGGGGGGGAGTTTTGCCACCTCCGGCTCTATATTGTTGGCTCTGGGACCAACAACCTTTCCCCGTGCTTTGCAAAAACCTGGGTACAGAAACTTTCCTGCCTTTGGAGGAAAATAAAAGGATTTGTCTCTTATGGATAAAAAAAGCTTTGCGGGATGACTTCTGCAGATCAAAGTATTGTTAAAGGTCAAGGAGCAGGCTAGAGCAGGGTTTTTTGGGGGATGGGTGGGTGAAGGGAGCAGTTATAGGGCTGATAGCTCCGGGCTGGGAAATACCTGGATATTTTGGGGGTGAAGACTAGGGAGGGTGGGGTTTGGGGAGGGGAGGGACCTCAGCCGGGTATAATGCCATAGAGTCCACCTTCCAAAGCAGCCGTTTTCTCCGGGGGGGGGGTTGACCCTTGTCATCTGAAGAGCAACTGAAATAGAGGGGAATCTCCAGGAGCCCCCTGGAGGTTGGCAACCCCAGTTCTCATTGTCAAATCAGTGGACTCCCAGCCCCAGGTTGATTTTAAGGGCATAGATCAATGGGGCCCCAAGGAATAAGAGGCCAAAGCACCCTCCTTATGAGGGAAAGCGATGGGAGTTTGGGGTTCTTTTCAGTTCAGAAAGAGAATTAAAGATGGGCTCTGCATGATGTGGAGAAGGCGGTCGCAGAGAACGTTTTCCTCCTCCTCCTCCCGTGATAGTAAGATTCAGGGCCCCCCGATGAAGTCAGTAGTCGTAGATCTGGGGAAAGAATGTAGTTTTGCTGACATTTTATCTTCTAACACCGTAAGACCACATTGCCACAGGATGTAATGAGGACCGATAGCTTAGGTATCCTTAAAAGAAGATTAACGGATAGATCTGTCAGGAGAAAACAGATCTATCCATGGCTATGAGGCTGGGTGGCTAAACGAAATCGTGTTCAGAGGCAGCATACCTCCAAATACTAGTTGTCGGAAGACATCAGTGGGTGCAGGCCTTATCCTCGGTGTTTTGTTCATCGACTGTCATGTTAACTGCTCTGGGAGTCGGGTTAGACCACCAGTCTTCTCACACAGTCACACATAAAACTGCATTATACTGAATTAGACCTTGGGTCCATCAAGGCTAATATCGCCTACTCAGACTGGCAGCTGCTCTCCAGGGTCTCAGGCAGAGGTCTTTCACATCACCCGCTGCCTGGTCCTTTTTTAACCAGAGATGCCTGGGATTGAACCTGGGACCTTCTACATGCCAAGCAGAGGCTCTTCCACTGAGCCACAGCTCCTAAAGCAGTGCTGTGCATAAGTCTTGATATGTCTGTGGATGGCGTGTGTGTGTGTGTGTGTGTGTGTGTGTCTTGTGCTCAGCAATCCACACCTTACGTTACACAGAGGTAGGAGTGATTCTCACCAAACTTCACATTGGAAACTAGAGGTAGGCCAGAGGTCCGACAAAGTAGTATATATATATATTTAGCCCACGGTTCGCTGTTGCAAGTAGGGGCTATCAGAAGAACAGCACTCCGGTTGGGTCAAAGTTTCCCCATCACTACGATGTGTTCCACGGGTGTGATGGCACCCTCCGCACTGTACAAAGGGAGAGGGCCAAGCTATTGTTGGAGGCAAAGAGAAGGCGCATAATAGAGCCGGGAGGAGAGACTTACCAATGTGTTTTGCTGAGAGGCAGGAGTTCTGTGGCCACAAGTCTCTTGCGTCAGCAGGGAGACGGGCTGAAATTCCTCGGAATGGGACTTGTTGGGGAAACTCACATGCAAAGGAAGGTGAAAGGCCTGAAGCCCGTCACTCTCCTCTTCTTCCACTTTCTGTCTGCCCGTCACCATGGCTACCTCTCCATCTGCTTCCCCATACGGAGAGGCTGGTCGCTTGGAAGACATCCTGGAAGGAACAAAAGAGGAGGGAAATAATGAAACCTCCACATAAATCCTTAATGCCGTCATTGTGTGGTTAGGGGCCATTGTAACAGAAATGCCTTTTTTGTGTGTGCCGGCGGAGAGCAGGAAGCCATCCAAATACCACTGCAAAGCATACACAATCGGGAACAATGGCCAAGCAGGTAGTAGCTGAACAGTGCCTGTTTGTTGTAAGAATAATACGCTAATATAGCTCTCTCTTGTATCCCAGCTTCTTAAACACATTCACGGTGGAGAGAGGAGGAAAAAAATAAGGGGGGGGGGAATTACCTAAGAGCACGACATAATGAAATGCAATTCCATTTTATTTTAGAGAGGGGAGAGAGAGAGAGAGAGAGAGAGAGAGAGAGAGAGAGAGAGAGAGAGAGAGAGAGAGAGAGAGAGAGATGTGTTCTCTTGAATACTTTGCAAGAGCTCGCAAGGTAAGGAACATCCACCCAGCGTACACTGCTGTTGTCATGCCCCCTTTTCTTTCCCTTTCGAAAATAGCATATTTTCAGCAATTGTCGTGAAAGGAGACACAAACACAAGCTGTCAAGATTTAAAACTTTTATACGACTGGAAGGTAGCCACAACACTGTCCACGGTCCTGTGGGCAAACAGACCCCCTGCGTCAAACTTTCTGAACTCAACGGAAAAGGAAAGCCCCATTCGTATGTGCACGTTTGGCAATGCTGGACAATAACCTCGAGTGGTGTTTTGCTAAGCGGATCGGCCACAACAGAGATTAACCGGGCCCATGGGATGGCCCGAATGCACACGATCGAGCAAAGCTTGCCCCTTTTAGACTTCTTGGCCGCTTGGACCAGGAGTAGATTTGCCAACCTCTAGGTGTGGCCTGGTGATCTCCCGGAATTACAGCTCATCTCCAGATGACAAGAGATCAGTTCCCCCCTGGAGAGAATGGCTGCTCTGGAGGGTGGACTCTACAGCATTATGCCCCATTGAGTTCCCTATCCAACCCAGTAGGCTTGCCAGGTCCCCCCCTGGCCCCCAGCAGGAGATGGGGAGATAGGGTTGCCAGATCCAGGTTGGAAAACTACTGGAGATTCAAGGACGGAGCCTGGGGAGGACAGGGACCTCAGTGGGGTACAGCGGGGAGCCTACAGGACCTCAGTGGGGTATGGTCCACCCTCCAAAGCATCCATTTTCTCCATGGGGAACTGGTCTCTGTAGCCTGGAGCTGGCAACCTGTTATCTATTAGCTGTAAGAAGATGGCCGCCACGGAGGTGGCCTGACCACGCGGACTGACAAACCTCGGACCTTCGTTCCTAAGACAATAGCCCCTTCGGATCCAAAGGCGCACCTATGGGCTCGCCCGGATCTGAAAGTAGACCTATTGAATTGGTGACTTGTAAATAAGGCCAATCACAGGTGATGGGTGTGGGTGTGGGGCATGCATATAAGCCGGTCGCAGCCCGGCCAGTTTATCTTTTGTTCCTGATGTAATCCAATAAACAAGAGCTGATTCACTATGCTGAGTCTCCGTCCTCAGTACTTTTCACAGCCCTAACCGATAGCCTGGCAACTGCACATATTGGGAGTGCGCCCTGCATGCAATGCTCCTAATAGGTACAGTCATGACTCGCCAGTGTCTGAACAGGGGCGATGCACATATTTTGCTTGTGCATTTATAAATCTGTTTCGTTATTAACACACTCATATTCCGCCTCTCCTCGTGGTTCAAGGCAGCATACGGCTTCAGTACAGTTCAGGAAAAATCAGGGTTTTGTGTAGCATGTACTGAAGCTGAAAGTACCCGGGATCCAGTGCTCCCTCTAAGCTGAGTTAGGGTGAGCTAGCTCACAGTTTTTTTAGCCGCCGGCTCACGCATTTTTGTCTTAGCTCAGGGAGGATGGCCCCAGAGCAAACTAATTGATGCAGCAGCCAAATCGCTCACTCACAACTTTAATGCCAGCTGCTCACAAAGTAGAACTTCTGCTCACAAGACTCCACAGCTTACTGTCAGACATCACGTATCAGGAGGATCTACACCTAGCTGCCAGGCTCTCAGTATGCACAGACTTTACTTCTTTATTACAGACATTTTCATGCCATCTCTCCATGAACCTGCCAAAGGCAGTTTAGAAAATAAAAGAGAAAAACCCAAAGATTTAAAGGATATTAATTTAAAATCCAGCATTAAAAAAACCCAGCATATAAACATAGATCATAAAAAGAGACCACAGACAGCTTTGGAAAAAAAAATAACAGTTTCTGGACTAAAACAGTGTTAAGACTCAAGCCTGGTGAACAGAATTAATTAAAAGCCTGGTGAACAGAACTGTTTTGGCCCGGGGCCTCGAAGAAAGGGACGCAGCTGTCAGGTGAGCACCAAGGGGAAGGAAATTCTACAAGCAAGGTGCCACCACTGAAAAAGCCCTGTCTCTGGTTGCCGCACACCTAATTTCTGAAGGATGGGGACAGAAAGAGCAGGGATTCAGGCAGGCCTTAACTGGTGGGCATGACAATACTGGAGGAGGCAGTCCTTTGAGGACCCTGGGGCCAAGCCATTTAGGGCTTTGAAGGTAAGAACCAGCGTTTTGAATTGAGCCCGGAAACAAATGGACAGCCGGTGCTCAGTGGAAGAACATCGGCTTGATATGCCAAGTTTCCCAGGTTCAACTCCTGGCATATCCGCTGAAAAGGATCAGGTAGGAGGTGATGTGAAAGGCCTCCCACCTAAGACCCTGGAGAACCGCTGCCAACCTTAGTAGACAATACTGATCTTGATGGACCATGGGCCTGATTCAGTAGAAGGCAGCTTCGTGTGTTCAGTGAAAACCTGGCGGCAACAGGGTGATACGATCGCTGTATCCCTCTCCTGACAGTAGCCGGGCTGCTGCATTTTGAAAGAGTCGAAGTTTCCAGATCATTTTCAAAGGTAAACCCAAGTAATCCAAGCATTAACTGGGGCCATCCCTGCTTAGTTTGCAAGATCTGATGGGACTGAGCCAGCCTGAGCCATCAGGTCAGGGCAGAAGTGGTTACCCCCGGGGTTCTTCAGGGCTGCTGCGTGGACAATCACTGGCTACCCTGCAGGCTTGCCATAGGGGTCATATCAAGGCAGCTGCGGTTCACCAACAAGATAGGATGACCAATAGTGGGTTCAGTTAATGTCCTGGTTTTGTTCCCCATGAAAGAGTGAAGAAGAAGGAGGAGGAGGAGGAGGAGGAGGAGGAGATTGGATTTATACCCCGCCCTTCACTTGGTGTCTCAGAGCGGCTTACAAACTCCTTTCCCCTCCCCTCCCCACAACAGACACCCTATGAGGTAGGCGGGGCTGAGAGAGCTCTTTCCAGAACTGTCCTTGAGATAACAGCTCTGAAAGAATTTATGACTGATCCAAGGTCATTCAACAGGTGCAAGTGGAGGAGTGGGGAATCAAACCTGGTTCTCCCAGATTAGAGTCCACACACTTAACCACTACACCGAACTGGAAGGTTGGTTGGTTAAGAATCTGTCTGGCCAGCCCTGACCTGGATAGCCCAGGCAAGCCTGATCTCATCAGATCTTGGAAGGTAAGCAGGGTTGATTCTGGCAAGTACTTGGAGGGGAGACCTCCTTGGAATACCAGAGGTGGGGGCAGGCTTTATTCAGCCACCGCTCTGAATATCCTCCAGGCCCCAAGTTGGGGTCAGTCACCAGAGGTCGTCATGACTTCCAGGTGCACACACATTCACATACTTGCATATAAAAATACAAAAAAGGAATCTGGTCACAAAACACAGCTGCCCGCCTGTGTATTTATTTATTTAAAATATTTATTAGCGGCCTGTCTTTCATACAAAGCTCTAGGTGATTTACAATATAAATGAAATACATTAAATACATTTTTTAAAAAAAATGAGTCGCAGGCCTGGTGTGTGGATGTGGTCTAAAGGTCAAAATGAGATGACCCCTGTTGGGTCAGACCAACGGGCCACCCAGCTCAGTGTTTTATTTTGCACAGCAAACGGCCAGTTGCCCTGGAGGGCCAAACAAACAGGGCATAGAGAGTGAGGCTCCCCCTCTAGTGTTTCCGGTGATACTGATGCTCAGAGTAAGGTTGCCAGCCTCCAGGAGTGGCCTGGAGATGTCCTACTATTACAACAGACCCCCAGACAACAGAGATCAGTTCCCCTGGAGAAAATGGCTGCTCTGGAGAGTGGACTCTATGGCATTGTACCTGCTGAAGTCCGTCGCCTCCGGAAACCCCGCTCTTCCCAGGCTCCACCCCCAAATCTTGAGGTACTTCCCAACACAGAGCTGGCAATCCTTACTCAGAGATTCACTGCCTCTAAATACGGAGGCCTCCTTCAGTCACCAGAGCTAGGAGCCATGGATGGACCTCTCCTCCACGACCCTGTCTACACTTTGGGCCCAGGAAACCGTCAGGGCAGGGGTCCAATTCACCTCGGTGGGGCTCGCACAGCAGGCTTTCTCGGTGGATGGAGTCCTTCGCAAATCCTTGTGCCTCGGAACAGAATTCCACCCGAGAGGCCCCCTGATGCTTTCGACTTGGTTCCTTCACTCTGGGACGGTTTGATCTGCAACTCCCCCTCTTAAGCAAGGCGTACGGCAGCCCGTGTTCAGGGGGGGTGTGTGTGCTGTCATTCCCTGCACAAGCCCCCACTTCAATCCCCACTCAAATGCTTATACCATAAAATGATGATACTCTAATCTTGTTACAGCCAGGTTTTTTTTTAAATAAAACAACTTCAGAAATGTTTCAAGAAATCCACAAAGACACTTGCAAGGGTGGGGGAGAGACATGGGCTTATCCATGTCTCTAAAAGTGACAAACACGGTCTGTCAGGAGCTGGGGGGGGGGGAGAGAGATCGCGGGCTCTACATCATAAGTTGTTGGGGAATTAATTAAGGGATTCATCAATCACTACTCAGTTAACACCCCATCTATATGTATATACAGCTGAAATCCCATCAACTTTCCAGCAGTCCGCCGGTTTGCAACTCAGGAAGTCCTTCTCTTCTGACTATTTATAAATGACTTCTTATAATCTAGCATTGAGACCTGTAATTATAAAACGGCATTAAAAACACACACACAGGCCTGCATAGTTATGGATAATTATAGCTGGTACACTTAAGAAGGGGGGAAGGAGGGGGGGAAACCAATAGAAATACAAAACATTTTCCTTCAAACGCAAGCTTTGCCTTTTTGACAGTTTCGAGTTCGTAGGATGTAACAAGATGGGTGAAATAGTACATCTTTAAAAAAAAAAACCTGTACAACACACACACACATACTTGGTTGTCTTTTTTCCCTTTTTGCCTACCTCTCTGTAACAGCAAACTGTTAGTTTCTCAAGGAGCATTTATGCCAAGACTACAGCCAAGTTTCTGGCTTTGAGATCAGGGGGAAAAAACGATCGGCTCCCAAGTTCCACCAGCTGTTTAACAGTAAATCTTTTTTCTTTTTTAACATGTCAATATCCAGGGCCGGATTTATTCATAGGACCTGTCCATGCAGAGAAGTGTGGAGAGAAAGAAGTTCCATCTCCCCCTCTGATAACTAACAGTTCTCAAGATAGTTCCAGGTGGTCTGAAGCAGCTGAACAAATTTTAGAGTCCAGTGGCACCTTTAAGACCGACACAGGTTTACTCAAGGTGTGAACTTTCGTGCGCATGCACACTTTCTCGACAGCAAATGTATTTGAAAATGTGTGCATGCACACAACCGCTCATGCCTTGAATAAACCTTTGTTGGTCTTAAAGGTGCCACTGGACTCTAAATTTGTTCTAAAGGTAAAGGTTTCCCTTGCTCGAAAGCCAGTCGAATCCGACTCTAGGTTTGCGGTGCTCATCTCCGTTTCAAAGCCAAAGAGCCAGCGCTGTTCAAAGACGTTTCCGTGGTCATGTGGCCAGCATGACTAAACACCAAGGTGCACGGAACGCTGTTACCTTCCCACCGAAGTGGTACCTATTTATCTACTTGCAATTTCTTGCTTTTGAACTGCTAGGTTGGCAGGAGCTGGAACTAGAGACGGGAGCTCACCCCATCACACGGCACCTGGGTCTCGAACTGCTGAACTACTGACCTTCCACAGCCTGCTGTTCAGCGTCTTAACCACTTGAGCCACCGCAGCTCCAAATTTGTTCTAACAGAACTCAAAACCAATCAATCAAATCCAGAGATATTAGCCGTGATGACAAGATGGAACCTCCAGGTTCAGAGGCACTATGTCCCTGTGTGCTAGTTGCAGGGAAATGGGCTTTTTTTTGGGGGGGGGAGACATCCGTTTGATGATGCTGGACTTGAGGGACCACTGGTAACTCTCAACGCAATGGTGTCACCGGCATATGTTACTGGTGTGGCAATAGTCCCCAGCTTAGATTATTTTAGCCACGTCCATGAAAGATGGCCCATAGGGCAGCTATCCGTGCAAGTCTTGGAGGTTTCTTGGTCATTTTGATTCCCACATAAAACTTCTACAAGCTGCCATTAGCTACGGAAGTTGACAGAGGTGGGAGCAGTGAGGAACTGTCGAAGGAGATCAACGTCATGTGGTGTGTTAGGAAGGGATGGAATCAGGGTCAATGCAGGAAAGAGGAGTCCAAGAAGCCCGCTCTCCACAGAGGGAGACAAAAAGCCACCGTGAGGACTTAAGAGAAGGATTTTATGATGGCAGAAAGACTGTATGTGGGCAATTCATTTGGGAGGGGGAGGAGGAGGAGAAGAGGAACCACCACCACCGGAGGAGGAGATTGGATTTATACCTCACACTTCACTACCCGAAGGAGTCTCAGAGCAGTTTATAATCCCCTTCTCCTTCCCACAACAGACACCCTTTGAGGTAGGTGGTGCTGAGAGAGCTCTCTAGAGAACTGCCCTTGAGAGAACAGCTCTGAGAGAACTTGTGATGGACCCAAGGTCACGCCAGCAGCTGCATATGGAGAAGTGGGGAACCAAACCCAGTTCTCCCAGATTAGAGTCCGCGCTCTTAACCACTACACCAAAGTAGTATTTTATAAAATCAGGCATGGAGTGGAGAAGGTGAATAGATTCCCCCCCCCTCAACCTCTTTCATAGTCCAATCTAGCCTGATCTTGTCAGATCTTGGAAGCTAAGCAGGGTCAGCCCTGGTTAGTATTTGGATGGAAGACAAACAAGGAATACCAGGGTGGCTAGGCAGAGGCAGGCAATGGCAAATCACCTCTGAATATCTCTTGCCTTGAAAACCCTATGGGGTTGCCATAAATCAGCTTAGACTTACAGCAAACAAGCATGATGCTAGAACTCAAGGGCATCCAATGAAGATGGGTGATAGATTCCAAGATGGACAAAAGGGAATCCTTCTTTACTCAGTGGAGAACTAAGTTGTAGGGTTCACTCTCAGTGGACACAGAGATAGCCAACAGCATGAATGGCTTTAAAACAGGATTAAGCAGATCTATAGAGGAAAGAACCTTCAGTGGATTCTAACCATGGTGATAAAAGTGAATTGTGGGTCTGCGGCTCAATGGTGGAACAGCTGCTTGACATTCTGGGTTCAATGTCAGGGATCTTTGGTTAGAAGGACGAGGCAGTAGGTGATGTGAAAGACCTCTACATAAGACTCTAGAGAGCTCCTGCCAGTCTGAGTAGCCGACGGACCAAGATGATGGACCCAATTGAATAGTTGATGGACCAAGTGTAAGGCCGCTTCTTGTCTGACCTTTATGTCTTAACTGCCATAATCAGCTAGCAAACTCTGAATACGAGGACTAGGGGAAAGTGTTTGCCACTGTGCCCTGTTTGTTAGCCTTCCAGAGCAACTGGTGGGCTGCTGTATGAAATAAGATGCTGGAGTAGATGGATCATGGATCATTGGTCAGATCCAGCAAGCTTCTTCTTACATTCTTATTTGGTCCATACCAAAGTTGGGAAAAAAAGATGTATTGACGTATTTATACAAAATGATAATTTGGTCTACTGGAAGGATCGCAGGTGGCACGGTCTCCCATAATGTGAGGTTGGAGCACCCAAAATGTAATAGCTGAAAAGAGTTTTAGATTTTCCACACAGTGTTATTTATTTATTTATTTATTTATTTTACTTAAAATGGTGGGGATAATTCTTATTTTCTAATCATTAAAAAGAGACGAAATAAATAAAAACTGAGTTTCAGCTGTCAATCATCTTGAGACATAATAATCTGTTAATTATTAGTTTCTTGGAACACATCAATCACTCGCCCTTTCTTGAATGCCTGCATGTTATTCAAATAAGTGGGAGAAAATGACAGACAAAGGGAAACAAAGGGATTCTGAATGCTTAACACCTTTCAAGTCAGTAAACAGTTAGCCAAGGAGCACCCCCAACAACAGACACCTCTGTGGGATTCGCATTCAAGTGAGCAGTAAATGTGCCTGGTGCTCAAGCCCCCAGAAATGAGAATCAAAGTAAATTATATTGTGACGGTTCAGAAAACTGACTGAGTCTACGTGTACCAGTGGTGGTAGCAGAAAGTACCGTCAAGTTGCCACTGACTTCATAGACTTTTCAAGACAAGAGATGGACAGAGATGGTTTGCCATTATCTGCCTCTATATAGTGACCCCTGGGCTGTAAGCTCTTGGAGGATTGGCTACATCAGGGGTGTATCGCCTAATAGGCAAAGGAGTCCCTGCTACAAAAAGAGCCCTGGAACTTTCTTTCGAGGACAAAAGACTTCTTCCAGTAGATAATAACTTTGTATGATGGAAGACTTCCTCTGAGGGAGAAATCTCTCTCTCTCTCTCTCTCTCTCTCTCTCTCTCTCTCTCTCTCTCTCTCTCTCTCTCTCTCTCTCTCTCTCTCTCTCTCTCTCTCTCTCTCTGAAGATTTGGTGGAAGGGAATGATAGAATTCCAGCCACCTAGTACGTTTTTAACCTGTTCTTCCTCTTGGGAGCCCAAAGAGACATAGATGCCTCTCCTTTCTTCATTTCAATTTTCCGACAACCCTGTGAGGTAGGTTAGACTGAGAGAGAATGACTAGCCTGAATTCCTATTTTGACAAATTTATTACTTTGCTGTCCTTTCCCCTCTTAATTACATCAAAACAACTGCTGACCTTCTAACCTTAGCTTGTTATTTAGTTTTCACTTTGAATATCTTAAAACATCTGTATCATGTTCCATGTTAATTTGCTGTTTCATCCTGTATCTATAAGTTTGAAATCTAGCTTCCTTTCCAATGTATTTGACAAAGTGTGCATGTGCACACAAAAGCTCACACCTTGAATAAACCTTTGTTGGTCTTAAAGGTGCCACTGGACTCTAAATTTGTTCCAAAGTCCTCCGGTGAGCTTCAGTAACCCAGCATTGCACATGATGTAATATCATGTATGAGAAAAAAACAGACTTGATGTCATGTCAGTCTAGGAATCACCAGAACCTCTATGGCAAAACCAAAGAGTTTCCAGCTATTCCTAGAACAACATAATGTCACTTCCAGGTTTTCCCTGGAAGTGACATCATATCATGCGTGACACTGGATTTTTACATAATAATTCTCCCACCACAGTTCAGATTGGTGGCAGGCGACTGAGGTTGCCAGTGGGAGTCTCCCGCCAAAGTGGGAAAACCAGCAACAACTCTGCAAAGACATCCACACAGGCTGATTCTTCATAGGCTTTTCCCTCCGTTGTTTTACAAAACCCATGTCGGAACAGAAATTCCCCTCTGCATTGCACACTGCTTTCACTTCCTTTGATCATCGGGTTTTATGGTAGCTTCCATACTCCATGTACTTTCGCTTTCTTTGATCATCAGATTTTATTGTTCCTTCTGCATAGATTTATGGACATTTTATGGCCCTTCAGGGGCGACTTTGCAGTCACTACCCGAGGTATTTGAACGTGGTTTTGAGCTGCACTTTTTCCTCCCAGTAGAGAAAATGTGGAGCAAATGCTAGATGCAGAATCATCCACATAGATGGTAAGGTAAAGATAAAGGTTTCCTTTGCTCAAAAGCCAGTCGAATCCGACTCTAGGGGGCGGTGCTCATCTCCAATTCCAAGCCAAAGAGCCAGCGCTGTCTGAAGACATTTTCCGTGGTCATATGGCCAGCATAACTAAATGCCGAGGCGCACAAAATGCTGTTATCTTCCCACCAAAACAGTACCTATTTATCTACTTGCAATTTCTTGCTTTCGAACTGCTAGGTTGGCAGGAGCTGTGGCCAGAGAAGGGAGCTCACTACGGCACTCAGGTCTAGAACTGCCGAGCTACCGATCTTCCGGTTTTCAGCTCACTGTCTTAACCACTGAGCCACCGTCGCCCCACAGAGATGGTTGTTGTTGTTCAGTCGCACAGTCGAGTCTGACTCTTCGCGACCCCATGGACCAGATTACGCCAGGCCCTCCTGTCTTCCGCTGTCCGCTGAAGTTTGCTCAATTTCATGTTCGTTGCATCAATGACACTGTCCAGCCATCTCATCCTTTGCCGCCCCCTTCTTCTTTGACCTTCAATCTTTCCCAGCATCAGGGTCTTCTCCAGTGAATGCTCCCTTCTCATACAGAGATGGTAGCCAAGGTTAAAAAGTCAAAAAGACTCTACATTGAAATGCTGCCAAAGGAACAACGACAAGTTAAATGGATAGCAGTGGAGCATACCTGGCTTGACGTCCAGTACCAATAAGAGAAGCCTGGTTTAAGAGAGGCAGGAGAATGTGGTTGTACAATGTTGAAGTTGTAGGCGACACTGCAGCCGTTATAGACCACAGGTTGTGGACTCCAGTTTAGAATCCTCCTCTACATAAAGGACATCCTGAACACAGGAAACAGGCTCAGCCAAGACATGGTTTTTACTCCTTTCTGGTTTTCTATTAGCAAGGAATATTTAACCGAGGAGGACACTTCCAAATGTGAACCTCCCCGCGTGGTCCGATGTCACACGCTCCATTCTTATTGCCTAAGTGTTCTGCCACCACCTTCTTGCATGAATAGATCAGGCCAGAATTGTTCAGTGTTCAGGCAGATTTCAGGAAGTGTTGTTTGGCATACTCCTCTACTAAAATCGGAGACTGGGCGTGCTACATCGGACAAGCATTCGGGGGCCGCGTACGAGCAGGGGGCCTGCAAGCTGTAATCTATTTCCGACGGGGCCAAGAGGCACAAGCGCTCCCTTGCTTCTGCCCATTTCAGAACCCGAGAGCAAGAGAAGAGGCCAGTGTGCACAACGGCGGCTGCAGCTCCAGGGAACCCTCTGTCGCGAGGACGCCATGTCAAAGAGCAGGGGGCATCTATCAGAGCAAATTGGGAAGCAGCAGGACACAGCCCTGGCCGAAGTTTCCAGCACTGACTCCTCTCATGCATCATGGGCATGAATAAAATGTGCAAGTCCATTAATCAGATAAAGGGCTCTTCTTAATTAGCTCCGGTTTCCAGCTCCGGTTTGGGAAATTCCTGGAGATTTGGAGGTGAATCCCAGAGTGGAAGGGACCTCAGTGGAGTAGATGTTGAGGGGGCGGGATAGAGAGGGGGTCAGGGTATTCAGATTATTAGCTTAGGCCAAGGGGTCCCCAACATGGGGGCATCACAGTGCCTGCCAGTACCTTTCCCGGGGCCCACCAGGACACTATTCTCATTAACCCTTAGGCCTTGCCTTCTGAGAACCCTTTTTCTCTCCCCTGACTCCTTCACCCAAAAAGAGGACTTTGCTAGCTTGGAGAAATCTAAAAGAAAAAAATGGGTTGCGACAAGTCCATATAAAAAAAAGGCATCAAATGGTAACAGTGCATGATAAGAACATGTCGTCCTTGTCATGATTTCAACTCGCTTTTGTCTTTAATAATGAAAAGGAACACTACGTTTTAATATGACATCACAAACTAGTTTGTGCTCTTCCTGTCCTGAAGGTGCATATATCACTTGAACCATAATCCCATGCACACTTACACATGAAGAACACATGAAGCTGCCTTATACCAAGTCACACACCCTTTGGTCCAGTCAGTATTGACTACTATGACTGGCAGTGGCTTTCCAGGGTCTTTCACATCATCTACTGCCTGGTCCTTTAACGGGAGATGCTGGGGATTGAACCTGGGTCCTTCCACATGTCAAGCAGATGCTGTACCACTGAGCCATGCCCCTTTCCCCGGAAGTAAGCATTATTGAACTTAGTGGGACTTACTTCTGAATAACTGAATAACTTCTGCCACAGGAGGTGGTGGTGGCGACAAGCACGGACGGCTTCAAGAGGGAACTGGATAAACATATGGAGCAGAGGTCCATCAATGTTTATGAGCAACAAGGTAGAGATAGGAACTTTTGGTCTGGGGCAAGTGATGCTCTGTATTCTTGGTGCTTGGGGGGCAGCAGTGGGAGGGCTTCTAGTGTCCTGGCCCCACTGGTGGACCTCCTGATGGCACCTGGTATTTTTGGCCACTGTGTGACACAGAGTGTTGGATTGGATGGGCCATTGGCCTGATCCAACATTGGCTTCTCTAATGTTCTTAAGGATGCAGGAGAGGAAGCTGTTGATTCTTCAGCCTTCAATACACTGGAACTGAACAACTGAGCCCGCTTCTATTGAAAAGGGCATCAGAACATCTAAAACTGATATATGAAGTGTATCATCTGTAAGGGTTCTTCACACACGTAAGTTATCACTTGACTGGGCAATCAATCCAAGTGATCAACAAGTACGTGTGAACTGGCCCATGGACACAGGGAACTGGACAGAAGGTGAAAGAGATTTGGAGAGTGGTGATAGATTTCAGCCCTGTCAGTTTCAAGGTGGTAGGCCACAACAGTTAGTGAGATTACTCAGGGAATGTACAAGAGATACGGCTGAATCTCCTAAAACGGTGTCATAGGGGACACTCAGAACCAAGCTGTGGCCCCAGGCTCCATGAAAAATAACTTCCAGGAAACTACCACCGGTATGTTCTGTGTCTCTGTGCTAAAACTTGCCATTTAGATTTTATCAAAAGGGGAACAACCCACCCACCAACTCCAATATATTTCAGTAGATACTCTTGCTCAAACCTACTTTTTAAATGAAAGGGCAAAAAAAAAAACAACCCACAGGACTGATTTCTTGGAGCCCTTACAAAGAGCTCAATGTACTTTAGGGCTTAACCCCTACATGTTATTTTCCCCTTAGTGAAGTCTGTGTGCATAAATAAGTGTGTGAACACACACCCACACGAAGATATGCAATAAACTTACAACTGTGCATCAGAGCATACGCAGAATGACTTTTAATCAATTCTTATTAAAAACCTTATTAAAAACCAATACTTATTAAAAACCAACGACTTTTAACCAATACTTATTAAAAACCAATACTTATTAAAAAACCTCTTTATAAAACTTAATCTGTCATTAATAATAATAATAAAAAAAGAATCATCCATGGAATGTGCTGGGTGACTTTAGGCCGGTCACAGACTCACATCCCAACCTACTTTGCAGGGTTGTTGTGAGGATAAAATGGAGAAGAAGAGAATAATGTAAGTCATTTTGGGTCCTCGTTGGGGGGAAAACAGAGTATAAATGAACTAAAATGTAAAATAAAATCAATAAGACCTATTATTACATATTATTACTACACAGAGAGGGAGAACAAATGATTATCACAATGAATTAACTGGCTGTAACAAAAAAAGGGAAAGTTTCCGCTTAATACCGCTGTAGCTGGAATTCGTACAATACCTAATTATTTTCCAACTCTTTTCAATTACGTTGATTCTAACATCCTTCTGTAAAGCATGCATTGCCTGTTATCTCAGTCCCATCATTTTATTAACCGTCCTTTCAATGACGATCCTTTGCTATTTGACCAAGAGAAAAAAGGAAGAAAAGAAAACCCACCTCTAGCTGCCACTAACATGTACAATAAAGCTGGATCTTAATCCTCTGAAACAACTGTGGAATACATCAGGAAATAAACTAATAGGGCCAAGGGCCAGTTTATTCATCAGAATCTTACTTAATCATATATTGTATCTGTAACCCAAAGTATCCTGCGTTAATACAAAGTCCACTAGATATAGCATTTTAATCAAGAGTAGGAGTAACTGATGCAACTCACTCCCCTGATGGCAGTAAGGTACCGGCATTACAAGTTTTTAGAGGTTGGGGTGACCTCATGCTCTAAGAGACAAGCAAAATCTTCTCTCAGCCACTCATTGGATTCTCACAGCACAACGGGAAACTTAGGGTCAAACGAGTTGGGTCTGGATTCCCCAGGTAGATCTTGGGGTCCCTGCATCCACACAGCAGCTACAGAGAACGTGGGGAAAAAAATATCAAGGAAAGCCCAAATAGGCTCAGAATGCCGCCCTGGGGGGAGGGAGAGCTTCTGCCTCCCCCCGCCCCCCGCCATTTTCCCACACTGAAACAGCACGGGGTTTTTATCTTCCCATTTTTGCTGCTATACATGCACAGAATACTCCATGGGGAACCTGCACCCAACTCTTAAAAAAAAAACACAGATGTGAAGTTTGGTCATAAGATGAACCTTGCCACAAATGACTCTAGTGCTGAAATCCTAAGAACTCTGTAAAGGATTCTGAGTAGGGATCGAAACAGACCTATTTCGGATTGCTTCCTTAATCCCTTCAGCAATACAGAGCTAACGTTAGAAACACCCAGACGAAATTTCGGAAACAGTTTTACCCTGCAGTCACAACTTCTCGGTAAATATGGGACACCAACAATACGGGTCGTTACATCCTAAAACGATGCTTTGTTGTATATTAGTTGACCGTCCTTTAAAATGAGGATTCTCTAGCGATTCTGTCCACACATAATGCTATTTTGCGGCAGGATTATAATAACACAGGGGGAGACTGGCCGGGGTGAATACCATCCCCTGGTTCATTGCTGCCTTGCAGAAACAAACACATTTTACCTCTCTCCTTCCACTGTTCATTTATTCTTCTTTTATTTCAACAGGCAGTCATTTGTTTTCCAAACGGGCACTTAAAAGTCATCATGGCTTCTATCAAATAATCATGTACATTTCTTATGGGGATAAACATCCGGCATTTGGGGAGAAATATACTCCTGAGGGAGACTGTCTTTTGAGAGGATTAATTAACTTCGAAACACAATAATCATTTATCCCACCTACCAGGTTAACGTCCTAGCCGCGGCATACCAACGCTCCTGCCCCATGGGAATGACACCCGTAAAACTTTTCGGATTAGAAATTTCGGCCACAGCCAGTTTTAACCAACTTGTCACTGAAACTTTTCACCACGCGTTCCTGGGTGGGGATGAGGAGAGATCAGATGACCGGTGCTTATTGCAACCAAACCCACAGCATTAAGGAGAGTCATGATTTCCACCCTTGTTACTGAACAGCAGCCGTTCTTTCCAAACAGAAGCTTTGATTTCGGTGTGATGAACCACTCGTTTTTTCCTCCCCTGAACGCCAGCCAACTAGAATGGGCAGCTCGCTTGCCGCTCTGTGTTTTCAGACACAGAAATTCACCACTTAACACAATCATTTTCACCAAAAACAACTCCTCGATTTCAAATCCACCCCTTTATTATTATTTTTTTCTGAAGGGGGGACGACGACACAACAGGACATTTTTTTAATTGGTATTATTCTCTCTCAAAAAAAACATTTCTTTCCTTCCAGTGGTTCTCTGTAGGCAGAATGTTTTTTTTTTCTTTTTAAAAATGATACATTTAAATATCCCAGACCCGTTTTAAAGTTTGGGCCACCGTGAGTAATAAAGACAGGAAATTTCACAATATTAAAGTTTCCACTGAATGTGTATGTACACAATGCATGCGTAATTATCAACACAAACATCTTAAAAGCGTACACAAACTCTATCCCGAGATCTTATTCTAGATTACACAACACTGCATTAACATTTAGGCACTTTTCAAGGTGTCAACAGGGCTTTTTTTAGAGAAATAGAGCAGAGTGACATATTTGAGTGCATATTTTAGTAATGTGTACCACTCTGCATATGCCTTAAGTACAACATTTGTGTATACATTTACATGCATCTATTTTGGAGCATTAAATATATAAATAGTGAAACATCGATGCCAAAATATCAATATTCATGCACAAGAGAGAATGTTCAGTTGTGTCTCAGTCACGCAAGCCGATCCCATTACTGCCCATCATAAATCTGTCTTCAAACATCACCAACTGTAATGAATCATTTTCACCATTGCTGTTCCCCTATTCCTTTTGGATGAGGAGTCAACTAGGAGAGTATAAAATCTAAAAGACCGAGCATTGGCCTGGGAAGCCCCCAGGGAAACCTTTGCCACAGACTCTTTAAGTGGCCACGGACAAGCCGTTACTTCTTTAGGCATAACTGGTTAAACACTTGCCATTTTTTTTAAGTTCTAATTGATCGACATACATTTGACACCTGCAAAATGCATATGGCCCATCTGGCAGGATAGTTTTACAGATTTATTAAGGTTTCTACCCCATTTTTCCAGTCTGTTAGAGAACCTGAGGCAGGTAACAGTTGGTAAGGATCTAACCAAATTCTACAGTTGTAAAAAAACAAAGGAACCTGTCATCATCATGCAGTGACATGGAAGAAGACAGACCAGCAGGCCAAGGTACCTTTACAATAAAACCCAAAGCCAGAAATCATTCATTGCCACCTGGGTCAAAGGACCACTGCACCAGTATCAAGATAGATGTGAAGGCCAGACAGAAAGTAGGATGGAAATTATTGGCTGCGGTCACACAAGCGAGATAATGCGGGGGGGGGGAGTGAGGCTATTTGCTCCGTAGCAATTTGACCTGCATTTGTGTGATCACACAGTCCCGGTTCCCGAGCGAGTTTTCCGACACTGGGAAAATCAAGTACTTTCCAGGTATTTGTGCTCTGAATCCATGATTTTGCCTACCTGGACAGCCATCTCTCACAACGATTGTGATCAGGTCATCTGGGCATCCTTCTTCTGGTAGGTTTGTCTTTGCGACTTTCACCATCGTGCGCATGCATGTGCATGCACATATGTGCACATATGCACATGTGCAAGGATTTTTTAAAAAAAATTGTGCTGCACTGCCACTTGGGCACGTAGCAACCCATTTCATAGTGGGCTTTCCCCAGTGTCTTTTAACTCCGCTCTTGTGGTGGAGCAAAATGGGTTGCCAAAGGGTGCGGGGCGCTGGCCAGATGTTCACGTCTGATCGCACCCATTAAATCCACCCGGCATTCGCGCCTAATTGTGCATGTGATCGGGACCAGTGTTAATCCTGTATTCTCTAAAGCCAAAGATGGGGAAAGAAAAGTAGCAGGGCTACAAGCACATTCTCACCAAAAAAAAAGCAAGCACAAGCAGAGATCTTTTTACTCCCTTTGAGTGTAATTGTAAAACCAGGGAATACAAGTAGCAAAAATTTAGAACATGAAACCAGCATGAGATCCATTTGTATTTTTGTCTTTATTAACAAATACTGAGGGACTATCTATTCAGCGTTGAGAAATTATATCGTATATGTTAGGGTTACCATATTTTGAAATAAAAAAGAGGACATATCTTGCGACTGACTACTTCAAACAAGTGATCTCTATGACAAAATCTCATTTTAAATACCTCTGCTGTTTAAGCTGTGATAATTGCTACTAATTAGGAATATTCCTAACCTTCCAAACCAAGAAAAGGACATTTTCATCAGTTTTTGTTTTTTTTAAACAGCTCAAAAGGGAGCAGGCACCAAAAAAGGAGAAACATGTCCTCTAAAAAGAGGACATCTGGTAACCCTGGTATAGGTGCAGTTAATACAAGCAAGTTCCATCAATGTCCTTAATTTTCAATTGGAAATCTACATCTTATGAATCTGCCATTCTGGAGATACGAATTCACTACCCGAAGGTTACACTAGGTGAATGAAGAAATAATAAGTTTATTAAAATTCAGTTGTCCTTTACTGAATTTTGGCAAAGAAATTTTAGGTATAATATTCATATCTGTCTTGCTGCATAACAGCACAATTGGCACACAACAAAGATATATGGTGCATTTCTTTGTGTTTCAAGCATGCTTTATTGTTTTAATTTGGATTACCTATGTATTGATTTGAATTCTCTAACTACAGTTTATTAAAATGGGTATTTACTTAGAAGTAAGTCCCACTAGAGTCAGTGAGATTTATGTCTGTGAAAACATGCTCACGGTCTTACTGTTGGAATACGTATGCCAAAAAACTATAAATAATGTTTTTCAAAAATTCAATTGTTTAATGAAAATGCTTTGGAATGCAAAAAGAAGAACCATCTCTGCTGGTCTTGTGTGAGTTTAACATAATTGCCGCAAAATGCTTTGTAACAAAAGAAATGCTGTGTGTTAAGGGAGGCGGTTGGATTCTTACAAGGAGACACCAGCTGATTGTTGGGGGGTGCGTCAGTTGAGGAGCGGTTTGGGATCCTAATGAAAGACCAATATTCAAATGGAGCCACAACCCTCTCATGACAAACCACTGCAGTGGGCAGCCTCATCCTACGCATGTTCACTTAGAAGTCAAGTCTCACCGAAATCTGCTAAAATTCTGTGAAAACCTGCTGAGGATCATGCTGTTATGCCGATTTTTGGCTCAGCGGTAAGAACTAAACTATCAGCAAGAAGCCCTGAGGGCCCTGTGGGACCTTGGGACAGAGAAGAAGTCCCCAAGTCATGAAACAATGAAGAACCATCTAGTATATGGCCGATTCGCTGCATCCTCAAAGCGCTACAAGCAACCCTTGCAGGGGTATCACCGTACTGTCACATATTGACACAACAAAGACAGCTTTTGGAGCTGGGTGTTAGCAGAGTTCAAAATGAAGTTATGCCCTCGCCTCCTCCTTTCTCTTTCTCTATCTCAACCCCCTTCCACCCTGACCTGGATAGCCCAGGCTAGCCCGATCTTGGAAACTAAGCAGGATCAGCCTTGATGAGTACTTGGATGAGAGACTACCAAGGAAATCCAGGGTCATGATGTGGAGGCAGGCCATGGCAAACCACTTCTGAACGTCTCTTACCCTGAAAACTCCATGGGGTTGCCATAAGTGAGCTGTGACTTGATGGCAAAATAAATAAATAAATAAATAAAAATCCCCATCTGCTGCTCATGCTCCTCCTCCTAACCCAGGATTGCTTTCTCCTCTGCCTCGCCTTCTCCTCTTCCACCTCTCCCACATCCCAAGCCACAAGCTGTGGGGCTTCTTCTGAGTCCCAGACCACACTGTGTCCGCCTCCTCTTTGGTCTTCTCTTCACCTTCAAGGTCCCCTGAGCCACAACACACAAGGAGAGGACGGGTACAGCCCTGCAACTCCTCTAGCGCACACGCTCTATAGCCGCTTTTGCTGAAATTGCCATCCTTTTTCTAGAACTTTCTAGGAATGGTCCTTCAGTGGCTCCAGAGCCACGTGAGCCTCACCAGTCACAATCCTATACTATTTGGAAGGCGGTCTAACGTAAAATTCAGAGTCTTCTTCCAATTTACATGTATTCTACTTAATTGACAGGAAACCAAACATATACACAGATTTCTTGTTTGTGTGTACTTTTAAAAGGCAACTGTTTCATTAACTTTCCCACACTGGGTATGTTATCTCCCATCTGGCCATTCATTCAGAAAGAACGTAACAAAAGTGAAATATGAGCATATAATAAAAACTGCATTGGGATATGGATCAAAACTGTAAATTCTAACACTAATCATCCTTCAGAAAAATTTACATTTTGAGAATTTTGGCTTAGAAGCCAAGGCAAAGAACACCTGCCTATTTACTTCCATCTCCGCTGAGTCCGACCTCCCAACCCCATCAGAACTTCACCGCAGATACAGGATTTAAAAGGCCTGATACAGCCCAAGTTATGGACCTCAGGTTTAATTGGAGGAATCTGTGAGCACCATCTTAACTCCCCCAGTGGAATTCATGGGACTTTTACGATGCTTAACTTTGGCTGCTTCGCAGCAGAACTTATTTTGATGGAGTCTCTCCTTCCCCAATCAGATCAAATAGCTAGCTTGAATATTGGCGCTGCTGTGGGTGGGTGGGGGTTATGGTGGGGGTGGGGAGACAAGTTAAATGTAGAAGTCAGGGGATGACAACAGGCCTTTTTTAAAAAAAACATTATTTCTCTGCTACGTATATTCCAGTTTTTCCCATTCCTTCACTGCAATAGCTATATATGATCTTTTCTGACTGCTACCGTGAGTAACGTCTTCCTGCTCTGGTTCAGTTTTTCTTTCAATCTTCATACCCTTTTACGTTGTGCCTTTTGCGATAAAGAATTGGATAAAAAGCTGTTGTTGTAACATTTGTTTATGTACATGTTCGTGAACATTTTACAATTCCCCCATAAAGACTCTATCGAAACAGGCTTCCTCAGTTTGTTTGTTTTTCTATGAGAATAATTCTTTCTATCTAGCACCAGCCTGAAGTTTGCTTCCCCGAGCCAAATGCAGGCCTCTGGTTCTTTCTGCTCTGGCTTCATGAATCCGTGAGGTAACGAAACATAGATATTTTGCTTTCAAAGTACACCCACCGGCAAAACGTAAATGTTCAAAGTGGGCCCACACAAACATGGGCGAGAAAGAAAGAAAGAAAGAAAGAAAGAAAGAAAGAAAGAAAGAAAGAAAGAAAGAAAGAAAGAAAGAAAGAAAGAAAGAAAGAAAGAAAGAAAGAAAGAAAGAAAGAAAGAAAGAAAGAAAGAAGAAAGAAAGAAAGAAAGAAAGAAAGATAAGAAAGAGCCAATTTCCCATTACACAAATCCCACATGAAATACACAGAGGAATTTTACACAGTTATACACCCTTCCAAGCTCATTGACTTCGATGGACTTAGAAGGCTGTAATTCGTGTTTAGGACGGCAGTGACACACATATATAACTTGAATTATAAGCCGTTTAACTATGGAGACCCACTCGTTGCTCCTTACCTCAGGCTCTCAGTGAATTTCTCTCTCTCTCTCTCTCTCCCCTACAAAAACGTGAAGCAGTCTTCATTGTAAAACCTGCCTCAGTCACTTGAAAAATCACTGGGCATAGAGGAAAGGGAGGGGCGGGGTGGGGGGCCCAAGGTGACCACATCTATTTCTCGCTCCAGGAAAACACGAAGGGAGCCTGCCAGTCCTCCCTGCAAAGGTACTTTGTCTACCTCCTTGTCTGTTGTTCTACAGCAATTCCCATAAAGTCCCACAAAGACCCAGCTGTATAAACCCAGGGCTGTCAAAGGAGGAATGGATAAACCAGGGAGGGGTGTCTCACATGTTGACCACTGGCTGAGCTAACTAAGGATAAAGGAGCCTTGATGGAGGAAATAATCGCCCATTGCTGTTTGTTTATTTTAACTCTTCTACCACAGCTTGGAAACTCTCCCCCACTCTTTTTTTTTGCTCCCTTGCTCCCCCCCCAGCATTGACATCCCCCCAACTGAGAGACCTTTGTGATCTCCAATGCAGCTCCTCCCCTCCCCCTCCCTTAACACGGGCCATTTTAGAGAGAGATCCATAACACATCTTAAAATAACCACTTGGCACCTTTTCACAGCATCACACTGTCCGCTCCTTTGAAATCCAAAACACTTTCCTTTTTAAAAGCCTCAGAGAAGAGGGGAAAAAAATAATGAACGTCGGGAGATGGGGGGTCAAGTCAGACCTACACTGTTTCCCCCCCACACAGAGAAAAAAAAAACACCCCAAGCAGACAAGGAGGTCTGATTAACGCATGCATGTGCCACACTTAATTTGATAACGGTACACTGCATCACTCAGGGTTAACCCTGAGATGAGATGCTCATGAAAAGGGTTGCATGTAGGGGAAACTGAGAGTTGGGTTGCCAGATCCCCCCCCCCTCGCCAGGCCATTGGTGGAGGGTGGGGGGTAAGGTTGCCAGATCCAGGTTGGGAAATCCCTGGAGATTTGGGGATGGAACCTGGGGAGGGGAGGGACTCCAATAGGTGTACAATGCCATAGAGGCCACCCCCCAAAGCAGTTCTCCAGGGGAACTGTTCTCTGTAGTCTGGGGTGAGCTGTGGTTCCCCAAGATCCCCAGCACAACCAACCCTGGAGGTTGGCAACCCAGTTTCAGAGAGTCTGCCGTAGAAGAGCTAGATTTGAGTCCAGTGGCACCTTAGCGATTTTTGGGGACGGGGAAATAAGCCGAAGCTCAAATCCTTTGGCCACCTACTGAGAAGGGAGAAGACCCTGATGCTGGGAAAGATCAAAGGTCAAAGAAGAAGGGGATGGCAAAGGATGAGATGGTTAGATAGTACCATCGATGCAACGAACATGAAACTGAGCAAACTCCTGAGCCCAACAAAAGACAGGAGGTCCTGGTGTGAGGTGGTCCGTGGGGTCGCGAAGAGTCGGACTCGACTGTGCGACTGAACGACAACAACAACTATCAGCTTTTGAGACTCGAAGCTCCTTTCCTCAGGTATCTGACAAAGTATCTGATGAAGGAAGCGTTGACTCTCGAATCCAGCCACCACACTGTTACGTTAAATCCACAAGAGGTTGTTTGAGCTTGCGAACCGGTCAATTGCTGTTGTGTTCGTCAAGTGGGGAATATGCATACATGAACAAGAATTCCAGGGTTCTTGGGTGAAGGCGAGTGTATTGCAAACTGCATCATACTTTGCCACTGAACAGCCTTAACCAAATTATAAGCAGTATAAACCACTGCTAGCAATGAAAACAATAGTTATTAATGTTTAGCTAGCTACATGTGGTCCAGATGATATCAGAGCATATCTGAAGAACACCAGGAAGGGAGGGGTTAGGGGGGTAAATGAAGCATCCATCAGTCACTGAAAACTAAACACACAGCAGGACAGCTATCTGACCAATTTATTTTTTAAACGGTAAGTCCCTTTCTGTTCTGTCCAGTAACAATGTTGCAAATTGCGGTAATAGAAGTGGGACTTGCTGAGATGGGAAATTAAGTCCAGAACGATTCCCCACGGCTGGTTCCGCCTCCAACACCAAACACTAACAAGTACCGGGCAGCCTGAAGAAGGAAAGCAATCCTAGACAGTTTCCCATAGGGTGAGAGCCAGGATAAAGGGGCTGTACGATTTCCCACAAACGTGTGAGTTCACCAAGCAAATGCAAAATTTGGTGCTGGATGCAGACAGTAAGAATCTCAGTGTGAGGCTCTTTCTTTTTGAACCAAGCATCTTTCTTGGCTGCAGAGATGGAGCCCTAAATATCTGCTCTAATATCTGCCTGTTGGTATCTGCTGGGCAATGTGGCACTCAGCACCTGTTGAATAACAGGCTGCATATACGTTTTCTGTACAGGCCAATGAGAACTAAAGTTTATAAATGCCATGTCTCTCCCTGAGCTGGTTTGGTGTAGTGGTTAAGTGCACAGACTCTAATCTGGGAGAACCGGATTCGATTCCCCACTCCTCCACTTGCAGCTGCTGGATGACCTTGGGCAAGCCATAGTTCTGTCAGAGCTGTTCTCTCAAGGAGGGGAAGGGAAAGGAGTTTGTGAGCCACTCTGAGACTCTGAGTGAAGGTGGGGGTATAAATCCAATCTCCTCCTTCTCCTCCTCTTCCTCCTCCTCCTCCTCTTCCTTCTAACTGACAGACATTCTGCTATGTTTTCTGCAAGCCAGCAAGTAGCTATAGAGTTGCTAGAAGGGTTGCCAGCTCTGGGTTGGGGAAAACTTGGAGATTTTGGGGATGGAGCTTGCGGAAAACGGGGTTTGGGGAAGGGCCAGACCTTCACAGGGCACAGTGCCCTAGAATCCACCCTCCAAAGCAGTCATTTTCTCCAGGGGAATTAATCTCTGTAGCCTGGAGAGCGACTCATCCCAGGACACCTTCAGGCCCTACCTGGAGGTTGGGAGCTTTTGCTGCTACCCGAGTTTCACCTGAAGCAAAAATGAAAAGCAACTTTGGGTTCCTTTTCAGAGGTTGCTCCTGAGGAATTCCAGGGCAAAGCAAAAGAGCTTTGACTAAACTGGCCAAAATTTCTCCAGCTGTATGTTTGTGTGGGGTGGAGGTGGAGGAGGTCATATAGCCTTCATTTACATCAACGATGCCTCACCCTTTTTCCTCAGTGGGGACCCAAAGCTCCCCTCCTCCATTTTTCCCTCACAACAATTCTAGGAGGGAAGGTTAGGCTGTGAGAATGTGACTGGCCCAAAGTCACTAGGCAAATTTCCATGCCAGGATGGGGATTTGAGCCTGAAGTCTCCCAGGTCTTAAATACCCAGGCTAATTTTTTAAAGAACATCTGAGGATATTCTAAGAAGCCCATAAGAATACAAGCTGCCATTTTATACCATTTACCCTCAAACCTTCAACGGGGGAAACTTTGGCCCTCTATCATGCCATGTGAAGGGCGGTCACAGGTAATGTTCCCTCTAAGCTGTGGAGTCTTGTGAGCAAAAATTCTACTCTGTGACCTACTGGCATTAAAGTTGTGAGCCAGAGATTTGGCTGCTGCATAAATTAGTTTGCTCTGGAGCCTTCCTTCCTGAGCTAAGACAAAAATGTGTGAGCTGGAGGCTAAAAAACTGTGAGCTAGTTCACACTAACTCAGCTTAGAGAGAACACTGGTCACAGGTCACCATCTCGCCTCTCTTTAGACAATTATCCGTAGACTGAGAGGATCCTGTCTGAAGGACGTACGTCATGAATTGGCTGTCAATCAAAAAATAATGCTTATCGTCTAATAGAAAACAAGATGAATCCTGAGAATCTAACAATCTAACACTGGTCTTGGATTGAAAACGCACCAGGACAGACTTGTGCAACAAAAAAAGTACTTGTGCAAGTGGTCAGTGAGAGCTGCCAGCTCTGTCTTGGGGAAATCCTGGAGATTTAGGGATGGCACCTGGGGAGGGAGGAAACTGCGGATGGGACGAAGCTCAGCAGAGATGTGATGTCACTCTAGGACTTCCATCTCTCTTAGACTCTATGTGGTATACCATAGAAGCTGCCATTTCCTCCAGGGGCGCTGTTCCCTGTAGTCTGGAGATCAGTTACAATTCCAGGAGAACTCTAGCTCCTCTGGAAGATGGTAACCCTATGTCTACACTTTGTGAGGAATGAACTCATACCAGACTGCAAGTAAGAAGAAGAAGAAGAGATTGGATTTATATCCCGCCCTTCACTACCCAAGGGAATCTCAGAGCAGCTTACAAACTCCTTTCCCTTCCCCACAACAGACACCCTGTGAGGTAGGCGGGGCTGAGAGAGCTCTGACAGAAACTGCCCTTTTTCAAGAACAGCTCTTGTCAGAACCATGGCTTGCCCAAGGTCATCCAGCAGGTGCAAGTGGAGGAGTGGGGAATCAAACCCAGTTCTCCCAGATTAGAGTCTGTGCACTTAACCACTACACCAAACTGGCTATCTTTTGGGGAAAGGAAAAACAAAAATCACTTTTTTCCCATTGTACCAGAGCAATGTTCTTCCAAGAGTTCACTGCTCCTGTGTTATAGTGCTGAGAAAAGCTGAGCTCAAGTCAGCTAGAAACATTCACCGGAACAAACTCTCTGTCATGCACAACACTGACAAATGAACTATAAGCTTCTTAAACTTTGTTTCCTCTATACAGAGGGTTCAGGTCCAACCATCACTCAGAAATGGACCTTCACTATGTTTTACAGTTTAGTTGGCAGACTGGTAAAATAACAGAGAGATGGCATGTCAGTTCAGGACCCTACCACAAGTGTTTTATGCCCTTCACACAGAAGTTGTAGCTAGCACATAACAGAGAAAGAAATGAAAGGTACACTATGGAAGTGGAACATAAGCGGTGCCCTGCTGGATCAGACCAGTGGTCCATCTAGTCCAGCAACCTAAGAACATATAAAGACCCCTACTGGATCAGACTAATGGTCTATCTGGTCCATCTTCCTGCCTCTCACAGTGGCCAGTCAGTTCCTCTGGAGGCTCAACAATAAGGCACAGAGGCCAAGGCCTTCTCCTGATGTTGCCTCCTAGCACCGGAATTCAGAGGTTTACTGCCTCTGAATGTGGAGGTCCCCTGTCTTCCTTCCCAGAAGTGCAGGGCAGCATAGATGGATCTCCCCTCCATTTTGTCCTCAAGACAACCCTCTGAGGTAAATCAGTCTGAGAGGGAGTGACTGGCCAAGGTCATCATGACTGTATGGAAATCTGAACCTGGTGCTCCCCATCCCCGGTCTGGCACCCTAAACTCTATCCCACACTGCCTCCACAAAGCTGATGATAGATAGTACACTAAAACCTGGGTTGTTATTTCCTCTCTAAAGAAGCTTATGGAGATTGTCTTCATCACCTTGAACAAAGTCAACTTCCCTCAAAGTTTACAAGAAAAGAAAAGAGAAAAGAAAACAAAGCTATGTTCAGGTTGTGACATGGATATCTGAGGTATATGATAACCTAATTATGAAAACAGATTGGCCAAGACTATCTCTCTGGACCCCCTCCAGACTCAAGTCCTTCTATCAGATAAACACGCCTCAGCCCACCAGTGGTGATTCCTTATGGCAGGGTTAGACCAGATCACACAACTTCTGGGGCTTTAAAATGATGCTTTTCACAAAAAGAGGGGTTGATGTGAAGAGAAATTGAAGGCAAACCCGGGGGGGGGGGGGATAGGAATAACCCACCCTCCCCTTTTTAGTCGCACCTCTGTTCAAATCCCCTCTTTGTTCTGTACGCCATACAGCCTTACCTACCAGCTAGAGAAACGCCGGAGCCAGCGAAATGTGGTATTAAAGAAAATGACGGAAAGTTGGAAGGGAAAACAGCTCCCTGCCAAAACCTTTCTTTGAGAAACTAATCTGACAGGGTGAAAGAAGGCCATTATGTAGAGATCTAAAACTTACCTCAGCTACCAATGACTCGGGCAGATTGTTAAAACCATTCCTCTAGGGTTTTTTCCTGGGCGGTGGGGGGGGGGGGCTGTTGAAATGCTACCTTTCAGGTTCACCATGCCTCCTTCCCGAAAATACAAGCCTTCCAAGGCATGTAAGTACATTTATCTTTGCTTTTTTATTCTGTTTTTTCCCCCACTGTATCAATACGAGCATTCCTGAAGTGTACAGATTTTTTTTAAAAAAAATTATACCATAATCTGAAGTCTTAAATATTTAGGAGGATTCCCCAGTGGAATGCTTTCAGTATTGCAGCATGAATCCAGTAGTGTAAATCTATCTGGAAGGCAGACAGCAGCACGGAGATTTATAGCTGGGGGTCCCTGCAGACCACTTTAGGATGACAGCTTCAAGATTATAGGAATCCTTCTATTAAAGAGATTGTGGAGGGAAGGGAGAAAAAGAAGAAAGAAACCTGAAGGAGCGTGCCCGGAGTTAAGGGAAGAGTTGGGAAGCCGTTTTCCTACGCTCTGAGTTTATGGCGGTTTGTCTCCTTTATCCTGCCATGCATTCTGGCCAAGTGCAAAGTTATCCTTCCTCAATAGCTGCATGTTGTGTGCATCATTTCCCTCACTGCTTCTCTGTGGCTTGAAAAAAAAGAGTCTTCTGAACAGCAAATGCGTTGTGCAGATGGGCAAGCGGCAGGAAGCGTGTTGGTTTTTTTGTTTTGGCCTCCTCTTGAAGAAAGAGAAAGCTCCGAAACGGGAATCCAGCCCGCTCGCTGACATTTCAAAAATCTCCTCTCGCAACACCTCTCCTTCCTATCATGGGGTTATTTTCCTCATCTGGTGAAGGCAAAGTCGACAGTCCTGGTACAAACCCTGCGCAGATCCCATGACGACATCTACTGTGGTGTTCTCAAAGATGGACGCCAACATAAATCCAAGCAGAAGCCCTTCCTTGACCCCCATCAATATACCACCATGGCCCTTGAACCTGTTGGGGGGGGGGTGAGGGGTTGGAAACTGATAGCCATGAAAACGCACTGGATGGTCTTCGAAGGCAACCTTCCATTGCAGTGCATGCTCTGGACCAATCCGCTGCCATAAATCAGGATACTCAGTTACCCAAAATATCCAGGATAGAAACCAAACAGACTATTTTTAAACCTCCAGGAACATTGCAAAATAATCTCCCTCAGCTGTAATTCCAAGAGCTTTCAAGGCCTCACTTGGAGACTGGCAATCCTAACCAATCCACGTACAATTTTACAAAGCTTTTTTTAAAAAAAATCAGGATCCATTTGTCTTTTTTGATGAGCCCGTGCTCTAGGCTTTACTACGAGGCCACTTTTCATTCCAGGAGGATGATAGCATCCTGTCTGTGCCCTGGATTGCAAGCCAGATTTAACGCTGCAGCAGCATAACCCAACAGTGGAAACTCTATGAATCTGCCTTGTATTATTTATTTAATCAATTTGATTTGTATCCCACCCTCCCCGCCAAACTCTATCAGTTCAATAAAATTTACTCCTTCACTCACAAACTGTTGCATATGAAAGAGCTGTAAGGACAAGTTCGATAGAGGCCCGCCTTGGAGTTCAACAAACACATTGTCTTTTCGTCCTTTGTTAGCACAGGTTTTAAAAAAAAGCTTAAGGGAGGTCATTTCACATCCAAGTACCCAAACGAGTTCTAAATGGAGTAACAGCCAAAACTGATCATCCTCCATTGCTTAAAAGCAACTCTACTACTGATGCCAAACTTCTATTGCAACAGATCTTGGCTGTGTCATTCTGTTCCAGCAACAACAACTCTCGTGGACCCTGGAAGACCAACAAAATGCACCATAGCCTAAGCTTTCAGGGGCCAGACACAAACCTGATGTGATGGGCTCTGGCCAAGGAACAGATGAGTCAAAGTAAACGTGTTGGTCTCTACAGTACCACAAGACTTAGCAGCGTTAACAGCACTCCAGTGCTACAAAGTTTACACCTTGCCTTTCCAAGCTGCTCTAACAACTCCCCAATCAAGGGGAAAAAATGTTTATCTTCTTTACTGTTTGTCCTGATGTTTTTTGTGGGGACTCAGATGCCTCCATGACTCTCTTTCAGATTCCCCAAGCTGAAATGAGGCTAACGGCTGTTGTGTGCTTTGAATTTTTATTCATCATGCTTGCATCCCCTCCAGTTTTCAAGGTGGTGTGGGTCCTCCACCTAGCCCTCCGGAAGTATTGATAGTCACATAAGAATTCTTACAAAAATTATTATGTATCGAAACACTGGATAAGCAGGTGGTTCGACTGGTTAGGCAGCTACACACTTTCCAGGACAGAAAAGATCTGGCCGCTTCCCTGGTTACATCCAAATTAGATTACTGCAACACACTCTACATGGGGCTGCCCTTGAAGAGTGTTCAGAAACTTCAACTGCTACAGAACACTGTAGCCAGGATGTTGACCAGATGGGTCATAGGGGCCATATTGCTCCAGCCTTGGCCCATCTACACTGGGTTCCAGTTTGCTTCTTGGCATAATTCAAGGTGCTGATCTTGACCTTCAAAGCCTTATTTGGTTTGGGACCAACATACCTGAAGGACCATCTAATTCTGGGATAGGGTGGGATATAAACCTAATAAAATAAATACATATCAAAGCTTATTTTGAAATTAGCTTTAGGCCAAAATACAGTGGCAAGATGACTCCGAATATGTGTCCTAGGACTTACAGATAAGACAAACAGCACAAACCTATACAGGAGGCCTTTGAAGACTGTAAAGTAGGATCAAGCATGCTAGCTCTGCTCCCACCCCACCTCACCCCATAACTACACAGAATCTAAGTATGGACAAACAGCTTGTTCATAGGCTCCATTCACACAGCTAGAAAGACTGCAGGATTCCCAGTAGGGCTGCCAGCTCAGGGCTGGGAAATACCTGGAGATTTTGGGGATGGAGCCTAAGGAAGGTGGGTTTTGGGGAGGGGAGGGACTTCAATAGGGTATAATCCCATTCCACCTTCCAAAGCAGCCATTTTCTCCAAGTGAACTAATCTCTATTGCCTGGAGGTTGGTTGTAATAGCAGATCTCCAGCCACCACCTGGAAGTTGGCAACCCTAATTCCCAGTGACCTGCAGGGACCCCATGCACATGAACTCATGAAGCTATCATACATTGAATCAAAACACTGATCTACTCTAACTCAGAACAGCTCCCTAAGGTCTCACGGAAAGGTCTTTCACATCACCTACTACCCAACATGCCCCTGACCTGGACAGCCCAGGCTAATCAAACCTCATCAAATCTCGGAAGCTAAGCAGTGTCGAGTCGACCTTGATAAGTATTTTGACAGATGACTGCCAAGAACATCTAAAGTTGCTACGCAAAGGACGGTAAGGACAAACCACCTCCAGATATTTCTTTTCTTGAAAACTCATTCGGGAGGTGGCCATAAATTGGCTGCAACTTAAAAACATAAGAACATAAGAGAAGCCAATGTTGGATCAGGTCAATGGCCCATCTATTCCAACACTCTGTCACACAATGGCCAAAAATACCAGGTGCCATCAGGAGGTCCACCAGTGGGGCCAGGACACTAGAAGCCCTCCCACTGCTGCCCCTCCCCCAGCACCAAGAATAGAGTGCATCACCTGCCCCAGACTGAGAGTTCCTATCTATACCTTGTGGCTAATAGCCACTTGATGGCACTTTCCACCACTACTACCTCACTGTCAACATCTCCAAAATGGAGACGTTGGGAACGGAACCAGGGACCATCTCTCTGCAAAGCAGATGTTCTATCGATGAGCCACGCTCCTATACAGGGTTTGTACATCTAACTTTTTTGTGACAACCTGGAGTTAATTAGGCTCGCCAGCTTCATGGTGAAGCTTGGAGATCTCCCAGAATTACGACTGATCTCCAGACAACAGAGTTCAGTTCCCCTGAAGAAAATGGCTGCTCTGGAGGGTGGCCTCTATGACATTATATTCTGCTTAAGTCCCTCCCCTCTCCAAATCCAGGCTCCACCCCAAAACCCCAGAGCTGACAATATGGTTGCTGGAAGCCCGGTGGAAGCAGGGGTCCCCTGCTGCCAGGCCATGCCCCACAGTTGCCAGTTGGCTGGCCAGGTGACTTAACTGGAGAAAGTCCCAGGCCTCATCACCAGTGCCACACAGGAAGTGACATAGAAGTTGGTTTTATCATAGAGTTTTGCCCAAGTACCAGAGCTCACCTGGACGCCGTTGGTGTGATGTCATCACTTTGTGTGCGGCACCGGCAACAAAGCCTAGGCCTTTCTCTTTCTCTAGGTAACCCCCCCCATCTCCCACCAGTTGCCAGAAAGGATCTGGCAACCCTAGCTGGCAACTCTAGGCTAAATCAAGATATGGAAGGAATGGGGCTAGCAGGCACAATCCACTCCCCATTCTACATGTATAGTCTGCACACATACTTCTTGGGTGTACAATGGCTGTTAAACAGGAACTGCGTCCATTTAAAGGGTTCCCACAAAGCACCAGATTTAGCCTTACTTCTCATAGCCTCCTTTCCACATATTTGTCCATGATCTGCAGCTGATTGCGTACAAAGTAAGAAACCATACCTGCACACAAGAAAATCAGTGTGAGACAGACGGACGGACGGACGGACGGACGGATGGATGACGATGATAGACGATAGATAGATAGATAGATAGATAGATAGATAGATAGATAGATAGATAGATAGATAGATAGATAGATAGATAGATAGATGATGGACAGATAGATAGATAGATCAGGTTTAGCCCTATACATTAAAAAAAGCATTGGTAGCTGTTTTGATATCTCTGTTCTCTGGTGCCTCCCCCATCTTTAAGCAGAGACAGATGCCTGAAGAGGAAATGCTGTGCCTTGTCAATATGATAAGACCTCCGATTCTTAATCCATGAAAGGGATAAACTCTATGGGATGGGCTGTAGCCCAGTGGTGGAATAAATCCTTTGCACCAAGGAAACACTACATTACCATGAGTACATGGAGCAAATCTTTTATTTGCGTTTGGCATTCTGGAGGATGCTTTCAGGGGGGGGGAGGAATACCTAACCTCCTTCCTCAGATTCATTTTCACTGATGTTTATCCTTGCCCATCCCTTCCCAGCACCAATTAAAAACCCTAGGTGTTTAGACTGTTCCCATTCACAACTCTGCTCACTCTATAAAGTCGCCCAATTGATCCTTTCAAAGATGTGTGGAAGTCATTGAGAATCACAGTCTGGCTGGCTATGAATGCCGCTTGACTGTTATCAGTCTAGAGAGTCTACTCATCGAAATGCTAAATACTGGAATATTAATGGAAAATACACATTATTAGTGAAAAATACACATTAGCCCTGTCTTCTGACAACCCTGCGTTCATAATAATGTCTATGTGATGTGCCGTCATGTCGCTCCCAACTTATGGTGACCCATAGCTGTTAATGGCCTCCAAAATGTCCTCTCGTTAACAGCCTGGCCCAGGTCTTGCAAACAGAGGGCCATGGCTTCCTTGTCTGAGTCAAGCCATCTCATGTTGGGTCTTCCTCTTCTCTTACTGCCTGTGACTTCTCCTCAGCTTCTCATAACCACAACAACGATCACTATGGCAATCAAAACCATTGGATCTCCTAAATCTGTAAGAACATTAGAAGAGATATTCCATTCGGATACAGTCAGCGGGGTGCCCCAGCTGACATGTTGACCTAAAACTGGGAAGCAAGCCCTAGGTTCAAAGCCCCACTCAGCCAAGAAACTCAGTAAGGTTGCTAACCTCCAAGTTGGGGCTGGAGATCTCCCAGAACTACAACCAATCACCAGACTACAACAATCCCTTATTCATTATTTTTTATGTATCTCCCAGAATCACAACCGATTGCCAGACTACATATTTAACTTATTCATTATTGATTGATTGATCTCCCAGAATCACAATTGATTCGCAGACTACATAGATCACTTATCCAATTATTTATTTATTTAAAACATTCATTCCACTTCACCTGGAGAAAAAAGACTGCTTTGGAAGGTGGACTCCATAGTGTCATACCCTACCAAGGTCCCCACCCTCCCTAACAACCCACCTCTCTCAGGTGTCACCCTCAATACTCCAGCTGTTTCTGAACCCAGAGTTGGCAACTCAAAAACCCTCACAGGGTGTCTGTTGTGGGGAAGGGAAAGGAGATTGTAAATCACTCTGAGACTTCAGGTGAAGAACGGGGTATAAATCCAGTCTCTTCTCTCTCTCTCTTTCTCTCTCTCTCTCTCCCCCTCCCTCCCACCCCCCCTCACCGCCTAGCTCACCTTACAAGGATGTGAGGAAGCCAAAGTGGAAGAGGCGAGAAAATGCAATAGATATACTGATAAATTAACTGGATTTCAATAAAGGTAGAATATATTTAAACATCTTTCCACCGATCGCCTTTTCCCTCTATAAATAAAAAAGGAGAGTATTTATAGATGACGGCTGTTCTGACCCTGCAGACAGGGTAAGCTATAAATCAAAGGAAGTAACTAAAATAAATTATCCTGTGCCTATCCCCGTGCACAACACGGACGGCTCTATTGGCACAAAATCAAGATTCGACAGCGGAATTTCAATATTATTCTTCGTAAAGAAATAGTGAAAGGACTACTGTCAGGTTGCCAACGAGATGCTATTCATTTAGGTATATATTATGTTAAGAACATAAGAAATGCCTGGCTGAAGCCGAAGCCCCATCCAATCAGGATTCCAGGAACGACCAGCCGGCTGCCCTAAGAGATGCAAAAGCGTGTTATAGTGGAGAAAATCATCTGCTGGGACTCAGTCATTATTTTTAACTGGAGTGATACAAGTGCTGAGCTAGGCCTGGGGAGATACAGGTTCAAATCCCCTCCCAGCAATTAAAATCGGACGTGTACGGGCACGAAGCTGCCTGATACTGAATCAGGCCCTTGTCCATCAAGGTCAGTTTTATATCTGCAGACTGGCAGCAGCCCCTCCGAGGGTAAGGCTACCAGCTTCCAGGTGGGGCCTGGAGATCTCCCAGAATTACAACTGGTCTCCAGGCAACAGAGTTCAGTTCTCTCGGAGAAAATGGCTGCTTGGGAGGGTGGACTCTATGGCAACGAGGTCCCTCCCCTTTCTAAGCTGGCTCTCCCCCAGGCTCCACACTCTAAATCTCCAGGTATTTACCAACCCAGATTTGGTAACCCTCCCAGAGTCTCAGGCAGACATTTTTCCCATCAGCTACTGCCAGATCCTTTAACTGGAGACAACAGGGATTGAACCTAGGGCCTTCTGTGGGCCAAGCTAGGGTTGCCATTCCCCAGGTCCAGGCAGGGAATTTGAGGGGCTTCTGCCCGCCACTGGCCAGCTGGCCGGCAGGAAACCTCACCCTAAAAGTGACCTTGCTGGGCAATCTCCCCAAAGTAATGATGTCACCTGGAAGTGACGTCATCGCATCAGGGATGCCACCTGGCGATGCTCTATGGTTTGAGGGTAATTTTACCATAGAGTGTTGCCCTCATACCAAAGTGTCGCTGCACGACGTCCCCGACGTGATGACGTCACTTCCTTGTGATGTCATTGTGTCACAGAGCCCTGCCCCACTCCCGGAAGGCTCCCTCCCACCCACCCCCGCCTGCACGTTGACGAGACCTGACAACCCTAGGCCGAGCAGATGCTCTGCCACTGAGACATGGCCCATTGTGCAACCTTGAGCTAGTTACTTTCTCTGTGCTTAACACATGAAACACACAGGAAACTGCCTTATGCTGAATCGGACCATCAGTCCATCAAAGTCAGTATTGTCTACTCAGACCGGCAGCAGCTCTCCAGGATCCCCAGGCAGAGGTCTTTCCTACCTGATCCATTTAACTGGAGATACCAGGGACCTTCTGCATGCCAAGCAGATGCTCTACCACTGAGTCACAGCCCCCTCCCTCCTCACAGAGATGCTATAAGGATAAAAATAGAGGAGAACTGCCTCATTTAGGTGGGGGGTACAAAGGGAGGGACAGAAAAATAATACAAAGCAATATAAATGCTAGGAGTTTGCACGCCTCCCTCCCAGGAACACTGCCATCTCCAGGGGAAGACCAGGACTCTGAAGACACTGCATTTTAATTTTCTGAATAAACAAATATTTAAAAAAACAAACAAACAGCCTTTCTACCATACAAGGGCAATGTGGCCCCTGCTATTGTTACAGGAAGGAAGCAACCAGAGGGACACATGAACACGCAAAGCTGCCTTGGTCTGTCAAGGTCAATCTTGCTTCCAGGTGCCTCCAGGTGAGGCCTGGAGTTCTCCCACGATCACAACTCATCTCTGGACTTACAGAGATCAGTTCCCCCCAAAGAAAAGGGCAGCTTTGGGCAGCACATGTGGGACACCCAGGCAATGTTCTGGTATTTGGGCAAAAACTCTATGGTTGAAGCCAAATTTACCACAGAGTTTTTGCCCAAATACAAGAGTGTTGCCCTGACATCCTGGACGTGATGATGTCACTTCCGGGTCATGTGGACAGTGACATAGGTGCATTCCTGTATGTCGGCTGGGTCTCCCTGCTGTTCCCAGCAAGACCCCCCCTCATCAACCACCAGTTGCCAGGAGGGACCTAGCAACACTTCACCATCTACTATCTGATCATTTAAACTGGAATTCTGGGGACTGAACCAGCGTCTCCCACCAGCCCTCCCAGAAAGCTCATTCTACTCAATTGCCCAGAGATATCAAGAGAAGGATACCATGTCCTTGCCACCAGTCGGAAGCCTGAGAGCTGCTGACCAGGGTTCAATGGTGGCAGAGGTGTGCGTGTGGGTGGGATTATGTTGCATCTAACTTGTCACTTTTTCATCTGATCAAAAGGCAGGGTGTAGACCAGGGGTCCTCAAACTTTTTAAACAGGGGGCCAGTTCACTGTCCCTCAGACCGTTGGAGGGCCGCCGCGTTCGCCCCTCCCCCCACGACCAGCCTGCTCGCCCCGCCGCCACGTTCGCCCCCCTCCCCCCCACCAGCCTGCTCGCCCCACCACCGCATTGGCTCCCTCCCCCCACCAGCCTGCTCACCCCGCCGCCACGTTCGCTCCCTCCCCCCCACCAGCCTGTTCGCCCCACCGCCGTGTTCGCCCCCTCCCCCCACCAGCCTGTTCGCCCCACCGCTGTGTTCGCCCCCTCCCCCCACCAGCCTGCTCGCCCCGCCGCCACGTTCGCCCCCTCCCCCACGACCAGCCTGCTCGGCTCTTCCTCCTCCTCAGCTCCTGGGCGCTCTTGCCGCCCAGGGCTGCTGGAGGAAGAAAGAGGCCGCGGGGGCGCTGCTGCTGCGCTCCTCGAGGAGGAGGCGGCTCCGGGCGGGGGTGTGGGCATAAACACTCGGCGGGCCGCATAAATGTCCTCGGCGGGCCGCATGTGGCCCCCGGGCCGTAGTTTGAGGACCCCTGGTGTAGACAATAATGCTAGGAAAAGTTGAAGGCATAAGAAAAAGCTGAGGACTCAACATGAGATGGATTGACAAGGAAGTTTGCAAAACCTGAGCAAGGCTGTTAATGATAGGAGAACATTGATTCATAGGGTCACCGTGCGTTGGAAGCAACTTGGCAGCACTTACACACACATACACACATCTCTAAATGAATTTGTGGGCAAGTGCTCAAGGGTAGGGTGTGGTTTTAAAAGTGGGGGGGACTTGCAACTCGGGCGGGGGGGGCTCCTTTTCCGATGCGCACATTAATGCAGCTGATGAAAACTACTGTACGTTATATTTTCAAGGCTTAGAAATGGCAGCAACTTGTAATATAATACAGATAGGTAGTACATATAGATTATAAACATGAACGCATCCTTATTTCTGGAGCCACAGCAAGGTACATACATACTATATACACATACTCTCTCTCAATTACATATATAAAAATGTTGTGGTTCCTACAACCAGTTTCCTTGCTCTGTAATTCAGTTCTTTAGTTTTTGCTTTGTCCTTCATCACAATAAGGCAGTGGATTAAATGGAACATTACTAACTTTCACAGTCACACCTGTTAAGTGCGGATCCATTAGGGCATTCCTGCTTCTGACGTTTCTAAAGAAGCTACATTCACCTGGCAAAAGTCGTGTCAACAGCCACAGCTGCCAAGGCTCTGAAAACTGGTTTTTATCCACTTTGCTGAATTGTTTCCCGCAGCAACTTTGGCTCTTTGGGGAGAACGTCAATTTGTCTGTGGGTTAAAGCAAAAATTAAGCACTTGGGGCTAAAAACATTTTCCGCTGACGGCACAGAACAGGGGTGAAGGAAGCCATGCTAATACGATACAATACAAACAGGTTTCCAATGGCACAAAACAACACCTTTTTTTAAAGAAGACCCAGGCTTGCGAAGAATCTAACAAATTATTGGACTTTAACAGAGCACTCTGCTTCAACATGGGAAATATAGAAATGTACTAGTAATACCAGTAGTAGTAAAAAACAAGATTTTACCACAAGGAAGGTCCAAGTTCCAGATCTCTACTCTGTCATGAAGCTTACTCAGTTACCATTTATGTCCTTTCAACCTTTTCTTTATACGAACTTTTATCCAGATGTTGGAATGTTTAAATATCTGCACCTGTTTCGGAACTAATGCATTAATAATAATGCATTGATAAACACAAACATCTTTTTTTTTGGTTTTACATTTTTACAGGGAGTACAGCGTTATCACTAGATGTGCCAACTTCCTCACTCTACACAACACTCTTGCTGATAGATGATTCATGTGTCTTCCAGCAGCTCAACCTCCAGCTGGCATTTCCCAAAAAGTAAAGAGGCGGGGAAGACCATGGGTTGGATCCTACCAGTCCCTTCCACCAAAGCTTTCTCTAACAGAAACAAACTTTGTTTTAAAAAAGCTCTTCACACGAAGTCCTTCTCCATCATTCAAAGTTATTTGCCATTGGAAGAAGTCTTTCTCCCTTGAAAGAAGACTACAAGGAAGAGAGTCATACGATCCAACCTAGCTGAAAGGTATCACAGGATCCAATCCAGTATTTTGTTGAAATATGGAATATACTTGAGGGGTGCCCTGACCTGGATGGCCCAGGCTGACCCAGTCTCATTAGAGACTGGAGGTTAAGCCAGGTCAGTCCTGGTTAGTACTTGGATGGGAGACCACCAAGGAAGTTCAGGGTCTCCATGCGGAGGAAGGAAATGGCAAACTACCTACATCCATCTCTTGCCTTGAAAACCCTTATGGGGGGGGGGTCACCAGAACTTGGCTGTGACTTGACAGCACTTCCCTCCACCACTGCCACTTGAGAGCCACCGTCTCTTAGCGAGACATATTTCAAATGAGTTATAATCTCAAGAACCTGGGCCTCCCCTCCATAAAGACCGTAGAAGACTGGTGAGAGCCCACATATATGTGCTTCTGTGGTGGAAGAGCTGCACAGTATCTTCTTCTAGATGCCTACCATGCATGATGGTACAATTTCTGCCTACTCTTCTCCCTCCCACCTCCAAAAAAGCCATAAATATGAATGTACTCAATTATGCATGTTGGAGATGTTCTTTATGTGCAGGAGAGGCATGGGCTTGCACCACTCAATAGACAGACAGATAGATAGGTAGGTAGATGATAGATAGATGATAGATAGACAGATGATAGAAGATAGATAACTAGATAGATGATGATGATGATGATGATGATGATGAAGAAGAAGAAGATGATAGATAGATAGATAGATAGATAGATAGATAGATAGATAGATAGATAGATAGATAGATAGATGATAGGTAGGTAGGTAGGTAGGTAGGTAGATGACAGACAGACAGACAGATGGATGATAGATGAGAGAGAGAGAGAGAGAGAGAGAGAGAGAGAGAGAGAGATGATATGATGGTCACAATAATGTGGGCTTGTGCTCCACGAAGATTGTAGAAGACTGGTGAGAGCCCATGTACATGAAACAGGAAACAAAACAGCTAATGAATGAGGCAGTGGAGAACATACCGATTCATTTTAATACAGGCCACTGTTCACCTAATCCGTTGCACAGCTCCTCTACCAGTCCTACAAAGTCCCCATCAGTCCTACAGGGTCTTCTTCGGCCAGGAGACATGAGAAAATATGCCAAATCAATGCAAGAGCAGGTATCCTAAATTGCAATCCCCCTTTTTTCCCTTTCTTTATCACATGCCAATTAGAATACATACCATTATTTGAGTGGGTTGGAGAAAAGGTGATAGATCAAGGTAGTAAATAAATACAATAAAATAATTCAATCAAAGAGGCAAATGTAACCCCCCCTGGGGTCATCATTCTCTCTCTCTCTCTCTCTCTCTCTCTCTCTCTCTCTCTCTCTCTCTCACACACACACACACACACACTCGCTCTCTCTCTCTCTCTCTCTTTCACACACACACACACACACACACACACACACACACACACACACACACACACAGTTTTCATTTGTTTATTGTGTGTCTATGAGAAATAATGTTTGACAGTAAGTAGTATGGGTGAAAACTACACTATCCTGAAGAAGTTTTTCTGTTTCTTGCAATGGACAGACCTTCCCAGATCCAAGCAACTAACGCAAAGAATGCTCCTGCCCCTGGAAGTGAGCAGGGTGGCGAGTGGCGACCACAGAGAAGGGTCTAGCTCCTAAGCTGCTATTCCACCAGTGCCACAGCACCCCCTTTCCCATCTGCAGAGAAGGGAAGGGATATTTTTGCTGACACCCCCCCCCCGCCCACCACATATTCCCATCTGGCTCCCATCCCCACACTGTTACTTTAGCTCCACCAAGTCAAGAAGAAGAAGAGATTGGATTTATACCCCGCCCTTCACTACCCAAAGGTGTCTCAGAGCGGCTTACAAACTCCTTTCCCTTCCCCTCCCCACAACAGACACCCTCTGAGCTAGGTGGGGCTGAGAGAGATCTGACAGAAACTGCTCCTTTTCAAGAACAGCTCTTATCAGAACTATGGCTTGCCCAAGGTCATCCAGCCAGGTGCAAGTGGAAGAGTGGGGAATCAAACCCGGTTCTCCCAGATTAGAGTCCGCGCACTTAACCACTATACCAAACTGGCTCACCAGAGGAGGTCAAGAGGAGAACAATTGCAGGGAGCACCAAGGGCTGCAGGGAGAAGACGGAGAGTGACCTCCCCTAGTGGGACAACACTCATTCTGCTTAGGATTCAAGACAGGACCTTCTCAGTGATGTAGAGTTTCCAACTTCCAGGTGGGACCTGGACATCTCCTGGAATTAGAACTGATCTCCAGACAACAGAGAACAGTTCCACAGCAGAAGATGGCTATGTCAGAGGGTGAAGTCTAGGGCTTCACATCCCTGCTGAGGTCCCGCCCTCCCAAACCCTGCCCTTCCAAAGGCTCCACTCCAAATCTCCAAGAATTTCCCAAACTGGAGCTGGAAACCCGACCGTGATGGCACCCCACCTGGTGAATGGCCTCCCCCTCAAAGCTTACCTGGAACTTGCTTTACCGGCTGTAGGTGCCAAGTCTCAAAGTTTTTGTCCTTCTCACAGACTTTTAAGGAAAAAGTGTATCCCTTCTTACTGTTATGTTGTTGACCTTGCCCTGACTCCCCTGTCATCTATGCTCTTAATTTTAATTGTTTTATACTGCTGCTTTTATTGATTGCACTTTGCTGTTGATGGATGATTACTTTTACAAAATAATTTTGATGTAGTATATTCTTGGGTTGCATCACAGCAGCTTGGGTTGAGAAGAAGAAGAAGGAAAAGGAGAAGGAGGAGAAGGAGAAGAAGAAGGAGAAGGAGAAGAAGAAATAATCTCAGAGAAGCTTACAATGCCCTTCACTTCCTCTCCCCACAACAGACACCCTGTCATGTAAGTGGGGCTGAGAAAGCTCTGAGAGAACTGCTCTCGAGAGAACATTTCTGAGAGAACTGGGACTGACCCAAGGTCACCCAGCTGGCTGCATGTGGAGGAGTGGGGAATCAAACCCATTTCTCCAGATTACAGTTCACCAGTCTTAACCACTACACCAAACTGGCTAGCAGAAGACCACTTGCAGGTAGGTCCCACATTTCAGTCTAACAAAATATCACAAATATATAGGCTATGAGCTGTCACAGGAGAAAAAATAAAAAGGACATTGGAGCAACAATGTGATGTCATTTCCGGGAAAACCTGGAAGTGATGTCAGTCCTCTCTAGGAATCTCAAGAAACTTCATGGTTTTACTGCTGGCACTTTGTCTTCTAAATCACTAAGAACAACATAGGCATTTTGCAACTAAAGTTGCTCTCAAGGAAACAAAAAAAATTAAAATCAAGTCTCACAAGATCACACTTTGAGTCCTCCATATGTCTACTTTGGATAACTCCTGCTTTTTAAAAATATCACTTTTTAACAACTGCAAGCTTGCCAGTGCTCGCAACTTTATCACTAACTCCCACAGTTCCAGGCTGGCCTTGAACCTAACAGCCAACCCAACTCCAAGTCCCCCCAACTTCCCCAAAGTTCAAAAAACTCAGTTACAAATAATAAAATAAAAAACTTAAAATTTTCATCAAACTCTTCCTGGAAAACCAAAAGGGAAGAAGTCGCAAAGCAACCATTCAGCATCAAGAACACTTTATAAACTATATATGGATTTTAATTTTTATAAATAAGTGGTAAAACGTGGAAGAAAATCTTGTACAGAGCCCAGAGCTCCTGAAATGAAAACAGAAGCAAGAGATGGCCTCAGAGTAGGGATGCCAACCTCCAGGTGGGGCCTGGGGATCCCCCACAATTACAGCTCACCTCCAGACTACATAAATCGGTTCCCCTGGAGAAAAAGGATGCTTTGGAGGGTGGACTCTATGGCATTGTACCCACTGAGGTCCCTGTCCTCCCCAGGCTCCACCCCCAAACCTCCAGGAGCTTCCCAACCTGGGTCTGGCAACCTTACACCCCCTGTCCCCCACTGGTGGCCAAGGGCAACCTGGCAATCTTACCTCAGAGTCATCTACTCTAGTGTTACCAACCAACCATGGGGACAGGGGAGCTGGACCTGGACACCAAACCACTACTTAAATAGGGAGAGAAAGACAGAGGGGGAGGGAGGGAGGGAGGGAGAAACCGGCCGTATCTTCTGCTTATCTTGTTAGACCAGCTAGCCCAGACAAGGAGGTGCTAGTGGGAGATCCCACACTGATCTGACTAAGGCTTCCATAATTAACTTCTTGCTCTACCTGGATAGCCCAGGTTAGCCCGATCTCATCAGATCTCGGAAGCTAAGCGGGGCTGGATGGGAGACCTCCAAGGAATACTAGGGTCGTGACGCAGAGGCAGGCGATGGCAAACCACCCCCAGAACATCTCTTGCCTTGAAAACCCTGTGACTCGATGGCAAAAGAACAAACAAAAAACACAAAGGAAAATGACAAGGTATGGAGGAGGAGGAGGAGGAGGAACAGCAGCAGGGCTGTAGCCAGGATTTTTTTAATTCAGGGGGCCTTTAAATAAGTCAAGGGGCACCCTGCACAAACACCCCCCCCCCAAGGCAGCACCACAAATAAAATAAAAAATTGGAAGTTGGGGGGGCCTTGGCAGTAAGTTGGGGGACCAGGAGCTGTGATGCCCCACTGTAGCTACGAGCCTGCCCCAGACTCACCCTCAACAGATATCTGGGTAGAACACATGACACGGGTCTCTCCATGATCTTAAGGTTCCCCCCTCCCCATCAGCTACTATCAGATCCTTTTAACTGGAGATGCCAACCCGACGCTCTGCCACCAAACTCTGCCTCTCCTCCCCAAGTCGCACATGAAAAGACTCACTCCCAAAGCACCAAAATATGCTCCCTTTTTAAAAAAATTATGGTTTTAAAAATGGCAATTCTGCACATGCAGAATTTTTGAACTGTTGTTCACCACCCTGAGCCCTGTATGGGGGAGGACGGTCTATAAGCCAAATAAATAAATATCTTGGGGGGGTACATCTTGGGCCTGGATTCCCTGAGGTGACTTTGACTGGGGTTAGAGCACACAGGGAAATGGAGCTTTAGCCTTCCTGCCCCCACCATATCCCAATGTAAAACGGCCCTGTTGTTGTTGTTATTGTTCAGTCGCACAGTTGAGTCAGACTCTTTGTGACCCCATGCACCAAATCACGCCAGGCCCTCCTGTCTTCCATCATCCTCCGGAGTTTGCTTAATTTCATGTTATCCTAGGGATGCTATTTGCCCTGTTAGGGGAAGCTGAATGACGGAAGTGCTGATCGCCACTTTGGGGTCAGGAAGGTTCCCCTCTCTACTTCTGGCCACGGAGCGGGGGTCACTGAGGATGTGTGGGGGGGAGGTATTTGTGAATTTCCTGCATCGTGCAGGGGGTTGGACTAGATGACCCTGGAGGTTCCTTCCAACTCTATGATTCTATGATTCTATCCCATCAACCCCTGCATGCAGCCTAGGGTTGGCCAGCTCCATGTGGAGCCTGGAGTTCTTCCGAAATTACACTTGATTTTCCTGGAACCGAGGTCAGTTCCCCCGGAGAAAGTGGCTGCATTGGAGGATGGACTCTATGACATTACACCCCACTGAGTTCCTTACATCGCCCAAAGACTGCCCTCCCCAGGCTCCATCCCAAAATCTCTAAGAATTTCCCAGCCAGGAATTGCGAGCCTAGTCAGAACACAGTTGTTTCAGACCGTAGATGAGGGCACGAAATGACTGATGTGTCTCCATGTGAAAAAATATGTACACAAAAGTACACCGACAGACCAGGGAGAAGGCTAGGCTTGAACCCCTCTCTCTGTCATCCAAATTTCCATGTGTGGGCAGGGATCTTTGGGGGGGGTGGATGGGGGAAGCATTCAGTCACGTGACCTATTCAACCCAGGGACTTCTAATCTGCAGTCTGTGAGAAGGACACCCTAGATTGTTAATGGTCTTAGAAGGATTTTACTCTGCTTCGGACCACACTGTTAATTGCCTGCCAAGCGTATTGGCATTCCTAGTTATTGATGATTTGATCATCATTAAACCCAAATGTGCAAACTAAACCGTAGAATGCATTGGTTATGGTGACCTTCCATATACTTAAATAAATATGGACTTCATTGGAGGGCCAGTTTGTTGTAGTGGTTAAGTGTGTGGACTCTAATCTGGGAGAACTGGGTTTGATTCCCCACTCCTCCACTTGCAGCTGCTGGATGACCTTGGGCAAGCCATAGTTCTGACAAGAGCTGTCCTTGAAAGGGCAGTTCTCGAAAGAGCTCTCTCAGTCCCACCTAGCTCACAGGGTGTCTGTTGTGGGGAGGGGAAGGGAAAGGAGTTCGTAAGCCGTTCTGAGACTCTGATTGAAGGGCGGGGTATAAATCCAATTTCCTCCTCCTCCTCCTCCTCCTTCTTCTTCTTATTCTTCTTATTTGGGGGGAGCAAAAAGAGGACCCCAAGACTATGTTTTACCCCAGGTTGCCTCTGTATGCCCCTGCCCTTTACATGGAACAGTTGGTAAGGATCTACTTAGGGCTGCCATTTTTGGGTTTGGAAATCCTGGAGATTTGGGAGTGGATCCTGAGGTTCAGGGATGGACCTCAGAGAGGTATAATTCCACACAGTCCCCCTTCCAAAGCAGCCACCTTCGCCAGACAAACTGGTCTCTGTTGCCTGGATATCAGTTTAATTCCAGGAGGGCTCCGGGCTCCACCTGGAGGTTGGCAATCCTAACATATGATCCTGGGACAAAAAGCAGAATGGATGGATATTTGTCAGAGATGCTTTAGGCTGGTCCTGCATTGGGCAGGGGGCTGGACAAGATGGTCTGTATGGCTCCTTCCAACTCTATGATTCTATGACATATTTGCTTTCCAGAGACAATTACATCTCAATAACCCATATTGTTGTGTAGTCATACTTGGTTTGTCTTCCCACCAAGGAGTCCTGCTGTGCCACAACTTCTTTCCTCCCCCTTCTCACCTCTCCAGTGTTCACTTAAAAAAAATGCCTCTCAAAAGCCAGCTTATAAAATACTTTGGACAACACAATGTAGCCGCCTGTTTCAGCATGCAAGGCCTTTAGACATTCAGCAGCGGGGTGGTATATATATACATAGTGGGAGAAAGACGATCATTTGTTCCCGCTCCACCAATGGTGTTAGGCAGCTAAGATTTAGCAGTATAAATCAAATCAAATAGCCCAAGGACCTGGCTAGAACCTTAAGCTTTTATTTTTATTTTTTTAAGAGAGAGGACAATCGGCAGGTTGTTTCAGCTATGAACTCTCTCGCTCCGCATGTCCATGTTTCCCTTTGGCCCTCCACTCCCCTCCCCACACTGACGCCACCGGAGGCCTTCTCCGATTTAACCTGTTGTGTGAGAGTTCTTTTGAAATCCCCACTCAAACCACCAGGGGCTGGTGACTTTTACAAAGAGGGAATGCAATTAACATGAGCACTGAAGGGGGGAATATGTACAGAGATTTTTATTGGGGGGGAGATAGAAATTGTTGACACTACTTAAAAGCAACCTCATTTTCCAAGAACATTATGGGCACGTCAATTTAGATTTTTTTTAAAAAAAAAAAAAGAAAAAGTTTGATTCCAACTCTCCAGATCTCCCATCCTTCAATACAGCAGCTGACTCCTATGCATCCATTTTACTGGCAGGCAGCTAAACTGTTATTTCCTGCTCGTGAAGAAACTTGGTTCATCGTATGGAACATGAAAAATTGTTCTGCCAATAAACTGGTTAAATAATATCAGCTCAGTTGCTTTGGGAAGGCTGTGTAATGTATTGGATGAATAAACTAGCACTCTCTCTTTTCTCACTCTCTCTTTTTCCTCTCTCTCTCTGAAAGGATCACAGTTTACCTGGTTATTACAATTTCTGTAATCCGGGTCACTAAATCCGATATTGCTGCCCTGGGCTAACTCCAACTGAATCTGAAATTTATTGAACACAGACATGAACACACGAAGCTTCCTTCTACTGGATCTGACACTTGATCCATCAAAGTCAGTATTGTCTACTCAGACTGGCAGCAGCTCTCCGGGGTCTCAGGTGAAGGTCTTTCATATCACCTACTGCCAAATCCTTTCAGGAGATGCTGGAGATTGAACCTGAGTCTTTCTGCATGCCAAGCGGATGCTTTAGCACTGAGCCAGGGCCCCTCCCCAAAAATTTCCCCTGGTTTTTTTGGGGGAATAGTGAGCCCTACAAGCATCACAGCAGACAAAAGGATTACTTTACTGAAGGATATAACTGGGTCCCGAAGAGGAGGAGAAGATTGGAGTTATACCCTGCCCTTCATTACCCGAAGGAGTCTCAAGAGCGGCTTACAATCCCTTTCCCTTCCCCTTCCCACAACAGACACTCTGGAAGGTAGGTGGGGCTGAGAGAGCTCTCCCAAGAACTGTCCTTGAGAGAACAGCTGTGAAAGAACTTATGACTGACCCAAAGTTACACCAGCAGCTGCATGTGGAGGAGTGGGGAATCAAACCCAGTTCTCCCAGATTAGAGTCCGTGCTCCTAGCCACTACACCAAACTCAGGAGATCTGATCAGTGCCTGGATAGGAGGCTGCTAAGAGCCCCTCACAAGCCTCCCAGAGTTTCCTTCTAATGGAAGAACAGGAGGGAAGCCAAACTGGGGCTCAGATCCAAGAAAAGGACAACATTTTCCTTCCAGCACCTCCTCTAGTTTGCCTTCTGTTGTGAAATGCTCAAATCTCCAGTGCCCGTGATTTCTATTGACAGATTCCCAATTTCCAAAGGGTTTCTAGAGCAAAAATTGAAGGCAGCACTCACTATTCAAGTCTTCAGTAAAATATTGCAGAAGTCAACTGAGAATACAGAGATGGTGCCAGCCATCTAGATCACATCAAGGTGCCAAAAGAACACCTGAGAGGGCACAGAAAGGACACAGTGGTCCCGATTCAAGAGTGCATTCATCATGCACAGCGTTTAGGGCACAGTTCGCGGCAACCATGCCAGTGGGATGGACCAAACGGATGAAACCAAATCCAGCACCCCGTCCATACCTTTCCAGAGTGGCATGACTACCAAAACCCAGCTCTGCGTATCCATACCTGCAGTTGGATTGAGGGATGAAATCACACCTGATTTTGCTTTTTGGGCTGGTTTTGTTTTGTTTTTGTTTTGTTTTCAATTCAAGCTAGGACTAGGAATGTTTCAAATGTACATAAATCATTTGGTGGGCCTGAGGGTACGGATCCTGTCCACGCTTTTTTAATAGCTTTGAGACCAGAAAGATTTCACACAGAAATACAAACTCACTGTTTACAACCTCTCATTCTAAGGACCAGACCAAGAGTCCAATTGCAATTAGCTTTCTTATCACATTCAGGCATTTTCCCTAGTGCAGCTGCCTTCTGGGTTTCTGTTGGTGTTACAGTGGTTCCAGTGATTGAGCTGTTGGTGCAATCAGGGCTCCTTTTGTAGCAGGAACTCCTTTGCATATTAGGTGACACACCCCTAATGTAGCCAATCCTCCAAGAGCTTACAGTAGCCCCTGTAAGAAGAGCTTTGTAAGCTCTTGGAGGATTGGCTACATTAGGGGTGTGTCGCCTAATATGCAAAGGAGTTCCTGCTACAAAAAGAGCCCTGGGTGCAATCAATACACACTTAACACGTTTTCTTTGTTTTTACCCTATCAGGGTTCCATCTGTTCACAGTCACATTGTGGATTGATTTTCCAGGGGTTTTGTTTGTTTGTTTGTTTGTACCTGAGTAGGGACAGGCATGAACTGGAGATTCATTCATGAACCAAACTGGTTCACAAACCCCGTTGAAAAGGATTGCAGTCCCTTTAAACAGGGTTTCCAGAAAACCCAAAAAACAGCTGAGCAGCGGGGAGCTCCCTGCCACTCTGTTTTTTGAGCTGTCTTGTGCAGTCTCTTTAAAATTTAAAGGGACTGCACAAGAAAGTTCAAAACAGCTGAGCGGCAGGGAGCAGTTTCAGTTTGTGCCCATCCCTACACCTGAGAGTTGTACCTGGTATACATGTCTCACTCCTTTTTGGTTGCCTCTTTCCCCCCGTTTCACTGTTCTCTCTCATTGGCTCTCCCCACCCCCCAAAAATTTGAATTCCGTTCTCTGACTTGCATCAGTTCACAGTTCACAACTATTTGTTTCCTTCAATTACATGTTTTCAGGGTAGCTGCAAACCCTGCAAAATGGTGCCCAGGGACATGCTAGAATCTGCTCTTGACTGTGGATTAAGGAACAGTAAGGAAGGCAGTGATTGGCTGCTGGTGTCGGGCCTCCAAATGGGACTGAAATTCGGTTTCAGCGCAGGTGCCCTCCAACACTGAAACACTGGCATACAAATTAAGAAGAAAATTGCTGTCCAAACCTGCCCTTTCTGGGTGGGGTTGGGAGGCAATCCACAAGATGAGGAAAAGAGTTTACATTTCGAGCAAGAGGCTATCTTGTGAATTCATTCCACAATGGAGGGCGGGGGGGGAAGTATGGGGGAGAACTAGTTTAGTAAAGAATGGGAGGAAAATGAGGAAAAACCAGGATGGCACGGGGATGTTAACAAAGTTATCTGGACATGAGAAAAACACAGAGTTAACATAGTAGGGTTGACAGGCCCCCGGTCCAGACAGGGGTTCCCCTGCTTTTGAGTGGAACCCCACCCACAAGTGCCCACAAATGCAACATGATGATGTCACTTGGAAGTGACATTACTGCACTGCCAATGTCAGGGATGACACCATAGTTTGGGGCAAAACTCCATGGTAAAATTGGGCTAAAACCATAGAATTTTGACCAAAAACTAGAGTGCCATCCCTGATGTTGGCAGTGTGATGGCATTGTGGTGTGCATACATCACACATGCAGGGACATCACAGACCAGCTCCTGGAACCCCCTGCCAGCAGTTAGTAAGGCCCTGATAATCCTATAACATAGGGGAATGAAAATGGAACATTAGGGCAATCTAGACGACATCTCAATCTCTCTAAACAGGTGGAGATTTGTTGAGTTGGAAGACTGGCTAAGGAAATGGGGCATGCTGCAGAAGGGGTGGATGCCCCCATGAATGTTTCTCAATGTAAATCATGTTCCTAGTGGTGCTACTTGCCCTTGTATGAGGCAGATATGTTTCCCTACAGGAGAAGAAGAAGAGGAGGAAGAGGAGGAGGAGATTGGATTTATACCCCACCCTTCACTACCCAAGGGAGTCTCAGAGTGGCTTACAAACTCCTTTCCCTTCCCCTCCCCACAACAGACACCCTGTGAGGTAGGTGGGGCTGAGAGAGCTTTGACAGAAGCTGCTCTTTTTTTCAAGAACAGCTCTGACAGAACTATGGCTTGCCTAAGGTCATCCAGCAGTTGCGAGTGGAGGAGTGGGGAACAAGCATCATGGAACAGGCCAAGTTCCAAACAAGGAAAGGGTACAATGAAGAAAGGGATAAATCCTCTTCACTCAGCTACGGAATTTCACTGCAATTCCCACCCCCACCCCCCAGCCTTCCAAACTGAAATTTACAGAACGTTAAAAACACATGTGATCAGAACAAACATCTATGGAATCTCTCCTCGGTTGGCAGATTTCATGTATTCCTTATCATTTTGAATTGAATTTACCAAAAATAATAATAATGATGCACAATTGTCTATGTCTCCTTCTGAAAAAGCCTTTGAAAAGAGGCAAAGAAAAATGGAAACTCTGGCCTATCCGTACGATTAAGATACACAGTAGATTGTGACTACGATTTTCTAAAGGAAAAAACAGTTGTGGCAACACAGAAATCCGTGGAATGTAGAAAACTGACCACTTGTGAACTCTCTCGGGGTTGAATGATGCACTTTTCTTTTACATGGTAAGGTATATTTGCACGATGATCATCTGCAGACATTGTTACAGAGGGCTATATACCTAAACAGAACTATGATCATAAAGATATAAACACTGTTGTAATTTATATAGGACATAACAAGAAATGTCTGGTCTACTTCTGGTAGGGTTGCCAGCTCAGGGTTGGAAAATATCTGGAGACTTTGGGGGTGGATCGAGGAGAGGGCGGGGCTTGGCGAGGAGCAGGACCTCAGCATGGTACGATGCCATAGTGTCCACCCTTCAAAGCAGCCATTTTTTCCAGGGGAGCTGATCTCTATCAGCTGGAGATCAGTTCTAAAAGCAGGAGATCCCCAGGCCCCGCTTGGAGGCTGGCAACCCTAAATTCTGGACTTACCACTCTTAAGCAGGGGTCTTCCTAGGGTCACTAGGTTGGGGATATGGGGGCCCCCACTGGCATGATATCACTTCCAGGGGGAACCCAGAAGTGATGTCATACTTCTCTAGAATTGCTAGAAACTCTATGGTAAAATCTAGAGTTTCCACTAATTCCTACAGAGGTGTGACACCACTTCTAGGCTTTTCCCTGGAAGTGATGCCATACTATTGATCCAACAGTGATTAAAAATAAATAAAAAATCTCCAATGCTGCTCTTGAGCACAAGGTGTCCAGCCAGAGCCGGAAACTAGGCGACCCTAGATCTCCCCAGTTCTGCTACTTATAAAGCTGGAAACTTTCCCCCATAGAGACATGGGGAACTTGGAAGAAGCTGTAATTTAGATGATCTGTTAAGAGTTAAATGAGGCCACATTGTTTTGACTGAGGGCCAATTTGCACAATAATCCCAGCCTTATTTTTGATGTGGTAAACCCAGAGGAAGATGAACAAGCTGATCCCTAGCATACCACAGCTCACTTTGAGGAGATCGGTGAGGAACTGAATTAGAAAATGTGCCGTGAACAATCACAAGAAGAAGAGCTGGAGTGAGGAGGGGACCTGGCAACCTATCCACTCGGGTTGCCAGGTCTAGGTTAGAAAATACCTGGATTCTTTGGGGGTGGATCTGGGAGAGGGCTGGGTTTGGGGAGGGGAGGGGCCTCAGCATGGTCCAATGCCATAACGTCCACCCCCCAAAGCAGCCATTTTCTCCAAGGGAGCTGATCTCTGTCAGCTGGAAATCAGTTCTAAAAGCAGGAGGTCTCCAGGCCCCACCTGGAATCTGGCAACCATATACTACACTGACTTTCTGTATACTTGCTGTATAGCAAGGCCTGTTAAAACTGACTGTATTTGATTGCCAAAAAAAAGAATAAAAAAGAAATCAGAAAAGAGTTGTATGAACCAATCCCTATGCCTTATCTGACAACTGCTGGGGTTCCCAGGTGATTCCAGAATTATCCTTCTGTATCCCCATCTTTAGACCTTAGAACAGATTGTGAGTAGAGATACACAAACACACACACAAAATAAATTCTGAATTGGTTCAACTGTCATATTAAAAACTTGAGTAGGATTCCTTAATATTAAATATAGTTCTGAATCTGTGTGCAGGGGTAGGAGATAAAAACAAAGGTTTAAGGCCCTGCCTTACCACATGAGCTAGAGAAAGTTTGGCTCCAACCTTGCAGGGGCAGTCCCAGCAAACAAAATATCTATATATCTAATTCCCAAGTGGCCCCCTGTGTGCGGATATCTAAATCCGCACATTGGGGGCACCTGGGGGGCAGGAAGATTTTCCTGCGCATCTGGGGCAGTATCCACGTGTGCAGAAAAATCTAAAAAGTTTTAAAAACTGTAGGGGGAATATTTAAATCCCCCCAAAAGTACAAGCATTCCCTGCGCATGTGCAGGAAACGCTCTGGGACCTCTGCAGCAGGCCGGCAGCTGAGAGGCGCTCAGTCCTTACCACCGGAGCCGGGGGGGGGGAGAGGAGATCAGCGGTGGTGGAGGAGGATCATGCGGGGGGGGGAGATTGGCGGCCCGGCAGCTAGAAGCTGCTTGGGCCTCGCCTCCAGAGCCGGGGGTGGGGGAGGAGGAGATCAGTGGTGGCGGAGGAGGGGGACATAGCTGGAGCCGGGGGGGGAGGGAGGAGATCGGCGGTGGCGGCAGAGGAGATTGCTGAAGCCGGGGGGGGGGGATCGGCGGCCTGATTGCTGGAAGCTGCTCCGGTAATGCTCCTGGGGCCGGGGGGAGGAGGTGATCACCGGAGCGGGGGGGGGAGGACATCGCTGGAACCTCCCCCGCGAATATCACGGGTCCCTCTTCTTGTTTTATATATATATGCAAAGCGTATGCTTACATAGAACTAGCATCTACCACACCAGTGAGAGGGTGCAGAAAGTGGAACACGCTGGGGACAGGAGCACCAGTTGGGATTATCCTGCTTGGTGGGAAGAGGTGCAGTTTTTGAGGAACTGGAGCACGTCCCTAGGCAGGCAAGGCGGGATACAAACTGAAATAAATAAATAAATAAATAAATAAATCCCTATCAGGCACCTATCTGTTGAGCATCTCTCCTCATTGAAACTTCTGCCTTCTGTGAAAACGAAACCAGATGACGAGGTTATCAAATCAGAAGCTGTTTGACTGTTGCCAGAAGATGTAGTGATGGCCACAGGAATAAACGCCCTTAAAATGGGATTAGATAGATTCATGGAGGATAAGTCTATCAAAGGCAACTAGCCATGGGGACTGAGGGGAATATCCACATTCAGAGGTACTAATCCTCTGAATCCTAGAGCCAGGAGGCAACACCAGGAGAAGGCCTCAGTCTCTGTGCCCTTTTGTTGGCCCTCCAGAGGAACCGGTTGGCCAGTGTGTGAGACAGGATGCTAGACTAGATGGGCTATGGGTCTGATCTGGCACGGTTCTTCTTACGTTCCTTCACGTCAATAATTCTGGTTAGAGAAATTCCGTTATTTATACAATCCCTGTTCGGGCCAGACCTTGACTAGCACGTTTTGGACTGTACACCCCTAACTAAGATCCCGTTCACATTTTTTTCCATGACACTCATTTTCGTAGTGGCTGCAGGAGACAACATGGACACAGCAGTCCTTCACCTTCTTCTCCCCTAGCCAGTATGTACAGAAATGCGTGGTTTAGCAGGGCTTCTCCTTCTGCTTCTTAGCTGCACATACCCGTGCATGAGTCAAGACACAGAAAACACGAACAATGAGCTGGAGTGGAACCTTCCCCGCCCCATCTCAGCTTGCACAGATGACAACTATTAGGCTGGAACATTGCTGATGGACTTTCACCCCCAGCTTACTTGATGAAGAGGGGGGAGGGGGAGGGGGAGGAGCTGTTTTTTTATACCCCACCCTTCACTACCTGAAGGAGTCTCAGAGCAGCTAACAATTGCCTTCCCTACCTCTCCACACCACAGGCACCCTGTGAGGTAGGAAGAGCTGAGAAAGCTCTCAGGGAACTGCTCATGAGAGAACAGCTCTGAGAGAACTGGGACTGACCCAAGGTCACCCAGCTGGCTTCATGTGGAGGAGTGGGGAATCCAACTCAGTTCTCCCAGATTAGAGTCCACCACTCTTAACCACTACACCGAGCTGGCTCTATAAATTAGAGGGAGCTGAGCCAATGCGACTGGACTAAAGTCACCCAGTAATCTCCGTGGTTGAGGCAAGAGGAGAATCCGGGTCTCCACAGTTCTTGTCTGATACTGTAACCACTTCACTACGCTGGTTCTCCCTGCCTGAGAGTTTACAGGGAAAACCAGAATAGCCAAAGCAAACATGACTGTCATATAAAAGACATATATGACTGTCATACGGGAGCCAGTCTGGTGAAGTAGAGAGCCCATGTGGTGTGGGATCTGGGAGACACAAATCAGTGGGTGACCCTGGGTCAGTCACACTCTCTCAGCCTGTTGCTTTGGGTTCCCCTTGGGTATGTAAGCCGCTTTGGGTTCCCCTCAGGTATAAGTGAAATAAACAATATATAATGAGGAAGTAGACAAATAGGTACCGCTTTGGTGGGAAGGTAACAGCGTTCCATGTGCCTCAGCGTTTAGTCATGCCGGCCACATGACCAATGGAAATGTCTTCAGACAATGCTGGCTCTTCAGCTTGGAAACAGAGATGAGCACCGCCCCCTAGAGTCAGATCTGACTGGCTTTCGAGCAAGGGGAAACCTTTCCCTTTCCCTTATAAACTATGAAGCAGTGCGGGGGTCAAACACATAGGTGCCTTGAGGTAAATTCCCTGGATCTTTTGTTTCCCCTCCTCTTGCCAGTAAAGGCCAAGGACTGTCCTGACAGAAAGCAAGATATTTACCTCAAATGGGAAAGCGGTAAAATCTCAGCCTGTCTTTGTTCCATCAACTCCATCTTGGTTTTAACATGCTCCGGTAGTGCTCCGGCAACAGAGGCAGCTATACAACCTATTCCTAAGCAAACATGGTTTTGTTTCCATAAACCATCTGGGGTGGTAAGGGGCACTTGCCCTGAGTAGCTTAACACACTCGGCCATTTTGAGAGGGAGAACTAAGAAACTTTTCTTCACAGCAGAATGGGGGAAAAGTGCCCAGTTTTGTTGGGGGCGGGGGGAGAGAGACCGCCATCGAAGGACGAAGAAAAGTTTGGCCATGGTAGTTATTTTCATAATTCAGCTGAAGAAGAAAAAAAATCACTGGCTACCCAAGGTTTTATTAAAACACACATACACCCCTGTTATTTCTTTCCCCCCCCCGAGGAGACCAACAGAAGTGATACCATTCATAAACTTGGGACAGAGTTTCCTTTCATAGGCAGAGAGCTGAAGCAAAGCCCCGAGAAAACGGATCGAATGGAGTTTGCATACAGTGTGTGCGTATGTGTCCGCCTCGCAAACAGGCCGCCAGTATTTGCATGAGGCGCCCAAAACGTTAGCCCTCGAATCCAGAGGCACTGAGGCAATCCTTAGCGATGCTGGAAGCTAAGTGGTGGCGACGGTATTCACGGCTCTCCTCCACGCGCTCCACTAATCTCTCCCAGATGAATAATTAAGGCAAAAGAAAAAGACAATTCCAAATCGTGAGCAGTGCTTCGGGGAAGCGACCATTCACACATTATGCAGAAATGACTGGGTTTGCTACTCACGGAGAAAAGCAGCTAAGCTTTATTAAAACAACAAAACCTATTTATTAAAACAACAAAACGAAACACAAAAAAAAACTATGCCACATTCATTCTTTTTCACCAAGCAATGGAAATAAAAAAGAAAAAAAACCCTCCTAGGTGTACTCCTAAAACTGTAATGTGTGGAAAAATCAGTCCATCTTCTGTATATGTTTTGTTCGTAGCAATGAAAAATGCCTTAAAAAAAAAATCTATTTTGCTTCGTGTAATTTATTTAAATCTCAAAATTGGGTTCATTCAGGTCTACAATTCTGTCTTACGAGGCGGCTGTAGAGTCAAAGGGGAATAGATGCTCGAGTCTCGTCGTTTGTCTAGAGTATATTGGGTTGCATCCAGTCAGCGTTTCTGCTGGTAAGGGGTGGTGGTGGTGAAGGGTCTCCTATTTTACCATGCAAAATGACTATGTTGAGGATTTCATGTGACCTGCGTGCACAAAGGCCGTGTGGGACGGGGGCTGTGGCAGGGAGGGGAATTGGGTGAGGTTTAGTGAAAAAAGTCAGCTGGATCCAACCCATTTTCTGGGGCAGTGACTCTCAAACTGTAGGTTAAGTCCCCAAAAGGGGTGCCCTCATCTGGGCAGCCCAGGAAAGTCCAATCTCGTCAGATCTCAGAAGATAAGCAGGGCCAACACTGGCAAGTACTTGGAAGGGAGACCTCCAAGGAATACCAGAGCCAGAACACAGAGGCAGGCAATATCAAGCTTTTTTTTTTTGCAAAATCTATGGGAAAATGGCCTCAAACCATAGAGTTTTGCCCAAAAAATACAGCATCACCTCCCCCATGTCACTGATGTGCTGACATCAATGCATCAGGGGTGGAGGGAATTTTCTCCTGCCAGCCGACAGGCCAGAAATCAGAGAATCTGGGGAACGGGAACCTTACCCCAAAGCGGGTTGCAACAAGGCCTGCCAAGTCTCCCACTGTGGCAGGAGACCAAGCACTAGCAGCCCGGTTTGCCCTCCACTGCTCAGTAAACACAAGACATAGAGGTCTGGGGGGATCCTACAGCATTCTGCCAATGTGATGTCACTTCCTGGGCCACGCCAGAAGAGCTGATGTTCCATGGGAACGCTGCACAGTTCCACGTCCCTGTCCTCCATCCACCTCCTGCCAATTGCCAACTTTGGCTGACAACCCTGGTTGCAACTCTCACACAGGGGACGGATGACACTAAAACTCCTGATGTGGCAGAAGAGGCTTTGCCCCCCTCCCCATTCTCAGCAGTAGGGACAGGAAAAAATAGGGTGGAGCTACCACATTCCCTCCTCCACAACCACTCTGCAGCCTTGTTCAGACCCAGGGGTTTGGTAGCCCAGGCAAGCCCGATCTCGACAGATCTCGGAAGCTAAGCAGGCCCAACCCTGACAGGTATTTGGAAGGGCGACCTCCAAGGAATACTGGGGCTGGGATGTAGAGGCAGGTAGCATAAGCCCCCCCTCTCTGATACGTCCAAGCCCCACTAGGGGGTTGCCAGAAATCACCATGACTTCCAGGCTCGCAAGCACACATACAAAATACTCTCGCACACACAAACACACACACACAAAAGACCCAGAGGTTTGGCCCAGTTATCAGCTACATTCATTTCCACTTGAATACGCGTTGCTGGTGGCCTGTGGTGCAGCTCCAGTTTTGCCAAGTTCCAGGTGGGATCAGGAGTTCTCCTGGAATGATGGCCGATCTCCTGACTACAGAGATCAGTTCCCTTGAAGAATCTGGCAGCCTCAGAGGGTGGACTCACATCTCCATTAAACTCGCCCCCGCTCCCCAAATTCTGCCCTTCCCAAGCTCCTCCCCAAATCTCTAGGAATTCCCCAACCCAGAACTGGCCTAATCAGGTCCTCAAGGCAAAATGAGTTTACAAAATGAGTTTACAAAAAAAATCAGAACCACTGCCCCAGAGTACCAGAGGGGTTATTCCTCTTTAAACTAGTTCCTGGGGAGCACAGGCAGGATAATGCTACTGAAGCCTTCCCGTCTGTGTGTTTCTTAGAGGTAGCTGGTTGGCCAGTTTGGTGTGGTGGTTAAGTGTGCGGACTCTGATCTGGGAGAACTGGGTTTGATTCCCCATTCCTCCATTTGTACCTGCTGGATGACCTTGGGCACGCCATAGTTCTCTCAGAGCTGTTCTCTCAAGGAAAGTTCTTGAAAGAGCTCTCTCAACCCCAGCTACCTCACAGGGTGTCTGTTGTGGGGAGGGGAAGGGAAAGGAGTTTGTAAGCCGCTCTGAGACTCCCTTGGGTAGTGAAGGGCGGGGTATAAATCTAATCTCCTCTTCTTCCTCTTCTTCTTCATTATGTGTACAGAAAGCTGGACATGATGGGTCTTTGCCTCTTCTTATGTTCTTATTTGATGTGCTTTGTGCATGGAAGAGACTCTTGGAGGTCAATATACCCCTCTTCTCTAGGGTTGCCAGCCCCCATGTCCGGGTGGGGGTTCCCCTGCTTCTGGGGGCTTCAATCCGCTCCTGGCCAGCTGGCTAGCAGGGGAAGCCCCGTCCCCAAGAGCGACCACCTGCCCAGCCACCCCTCTACCTTCCCTCCTGCCCAATTTAAAGGACTTCAGCTGATAATGGGGACCACATGGCTGGAGGGCCCTTTAAACCTAGCAGAAGGGAGGGAGAGGGGCGGTTGGAGGGCCATACACTCGGCTCACAAAAAGGTCCCCGCCAATCAGCTGAAGCTCTTTAAATTGGGCAGGAGGGGAGGGAGTGGGGTGGGTGGTTGCTCTTGGGGGTGAGGCTTGGGGTGTCCCCGCCCACCCCTGGAATGCTCCCCAGATCCCCCCGTCGGAGCGACCAGGGGACCTGCCAACCCTGCCCTTCTCCCCAGCCATGATGCTCTGGCACTCATCCACTTTGAAGAGAGGCCCTCCCATGGAACACACTGAGGCATGCTCCTCTCTAGGAATTCCCTAGACTCCTGGTCCACTCACTCGAGGCCCAGAGCAGGACATGTTCTTGAACAGCCTGACGAGGACGTGAATGAACTGGCACCCATACAACATGTGAGGAGAGCAACACCAGGCCAGATAGCAAGAAAATGAGATGGAAGGAAAGAGATCTACGCTGGCCACCAATTAGTTTTCCCAGCTCCGGGTTGGGAAACTCCTGATGATTTGGTTTTGGTGTGTTTTTTTTCAGCCTTGTGAGGGTGGGGTATGGGGAGAGGATGGGTCTTCGTGGGATATAAGGCCATCGACTCCACCCTCCAAAGCTGCTGTTTTCTTAGGGGAATTGATGTCTGTAGTCTGGAGATGGGTTGTAAATTCTGGCAGATCTGCAGGCCCCTCCTGGAAGCTGGGAGTCTGACTTCTAATCAAGCGGCTCCACAACCTTGCAGAATGTGGTAGGAAACATAAGAACATAAGAGAAGCCAATGTTGGATCAGGCCAATGGCCCATCCAGTCCAACACTCTGTGTTGCACAGTGGCCAAAAATACCAGGTGCCATTAGGAGGTCCATCAGTGGGGCCAGGACAGTAGAAGCCCTCCCACTGTTGCCCCCCCAAGCACCAAGAATACAGAGCATCCCTTGCCCCAGACTGAGAGTTCCTATCTATACCTTGTGGCTAAGAGCCACTGATGGACTTCTGCTCCGTATGCTTATCTAACTCCCTCTTGAAGCTGTCCATGCTTGTAGCCACCACCACCTCCTGTGACAGTGAATTCCATATGTTAATCACTCTTTGGGTGAAGAAGGACTTCCTTTTATCTGTTCTAACCCAAATGCTCAGCAATTTCATGGAGTGCCCACAAGTTCTTGTATTGTGAGAAAGGGAGAAAAGTACTTCTTTCTCTACCTGTTCTATCCCATGTATAATCTCATAAACCTCGATCATGTCACCCCTCAGCCGTCGTTTCTCCAAGCTAAAGAGCCCCAAGCGCTTTAACCTTTCTTCATAGAGAAAGTGGTCCAACCCTTTCATCATTCTAGTTGCCCTTTTCTGCACTTTTTCCAATGCTATAATATCCTTTTTGAGGTGTGGTGACCAGAACTGTACACAATACTCCAAATGAGGTTGCACCATTGATTTATACAGGGGCATGATGATACTGGCTGATTTGTTTTCAATTCCCTTCCTAATAATCCCCAGCATAGCGTTGGCCTTTTTTATTACAGTCGCACACTGTCTAGACATTTTCATTGAGATCTACTACGAGTCCAAGATCTCTCTCTTGGTCAGTCTCTGCCAGTTCGGACACATCTCACTCCAACAGAAAGCATGTGCAGGATTGCCACAGCATTGCCAGCTGAGCACATTTTTGCACTCTGTGTGGGAAAAAATATATTCAGTTTTCTTCATGTACACATTTATCAGTTGCTTTTCTCTTCGCACGGAGCCTCAGAGTTACAACCCAACAATAAAATCTAATAAAATGTCAATTAAAAGAAGATAGCAAGCACATAAAATCTACTCAAAATAAAGAACTAGAAAGTAACAACAGAAATTTATATACACACACCTCCGACAACGGGGGAATGCACTCAAGAACAGACTTAACTTCTCAGCGAAAACAGCAAAGGAGGGGGAATAGTCAGATGGATCTCCCCGAGCAGGGAATTCCAAAGTGGAATAAAGTTCTGCCCCGTGCTCAATCATTTAAATATATATATTTATATACACATACATACATATATATATTTAAATCATTAACTGAGAACACATATTGTCAGATTTCAGTAGTTTGTTTTAGGGGTGGAGAAGAACACCCATATAGTATAGCTTCTGTCTCACACACACACACACACACCAAGGGAGGTCTAATACATATCAGATTTAAACTGCCTCATATCGATGGCAGTCTTCCAAATTTAAGTGGAAATAACTGGTTATATTCAAGATGGGTAGCTGTGTTAGTCTGTCTGTAGCAGTGGTGTAGTGGTTAAGAGTGTGGACTGGAAGAACCGGGTTTGATTCCCCACTCCTCCACATGTAGCTGCTGGTGCGACTCTGGCTCAGTCACAAGTTCCTTCAGAGCTCTTCTCTCAAGGGCATTCGTTGAGAGAGCTCTCTCAGCCCCACCTACCTCACGGAGTGTCTGTTCTGTGGAGGGGAAGGAGACTCCTTCGGGTAGTGAAGGGCAAGGTATAAGTTCAATCTCCTCCTCCTCCTCCTCCTCTTCCTCTTCTTCTTCTTCTTTCCAGTAGCATCTTAAAGACTAACAAAATATATGGCAGGGTATGAAGCTGTAGCTGAAGACATGAGCCGTGACTCACAAAAGCTCCTCCCCTGCCACATATTTTGTTAGTCTTTAAGGTGCTCCTGGGCTCTTGCTCTTTGCTATGGTTATATTCAATTATTCTTAATCCTAGGACCTTGGGCCTTGGATACCACGCTGAAGGTACACGGCCCAGTGGGACCTTGGTAGCTCTCTTTCGGGGAGCTCAGAGTTTCAGCCCATCTTCAGATTGCAACAACCTCAGGTTCAGCTGCTACTGTACGGAATTCCCTCCCCAAGGAGAGTCAACTGTTTACTTCTACCATCATCTTCCACCAGCAGTTGAAGACTTTTCTTTGCTTTCTCCGGTGTTACTCACTGATTCCTATTGACCCTTCTTCCTGTTCCATGTCTCTGTGCCTTGTTTTAATTGTGTGAGTGTGTGTTTAATCTTGTTTTAATGTTTTGTTATCATTTGACATCTTGGAGACCCTAATTTGGGTGGAAAGGGGCCTTTGAAATTTGCTAATTTAAAAAAAAAATGTGTAGGGAGTTTGGTGTAGTGGTTAATTGCGTGGACTCTAATCTGGGAGAACCGGGTTTGATTCCCCATGCCTCCACTTGCAGCTGCTGGATGACCATGGGCAAGCCATAGTTCTGTCCGAGCTGTTCTCTCAAGGACAGCTCTGGAAAGAGCTCTCTCAGCCCTGCCTACCTCACAGGGTGTCTGTTGTGGGGAGGGGAAGGGGAAGGAGTTTGTAAGTGGCTCTGAGACTCCGAGTGAAGGGCGGGGTATAAATCCAATCTTCTCCTCCTCCTCTTCCTCCTCCTCCTCCTCTTCCTCCTCCTCCTCCTCTTCCTCCTCCTCCTCCTCTTCTTATTGTGGGTATTGGGGAAGCAAGTATCCTCTGTCCAAGTCCTTGGAATACTGTGGCCAATCAGAACAGACTGTACTGAGCTAGACGGTCCAACTGTGTCTTATGCTTTTTCATATGGTACATTAAACCTTTCGGGGGAGTCGACGCTTCCATTGCTCCTTCCTAAAACTCACCCTCACACGCATACATCTAGTTCAGCTTCTTGTCTTTCAGAGAGGATCGCCAGTCTGCGGGTGGGACCGGGAGATCTCCTGCAACAACAACTGGTCTCCAGACAACAGAGAAAATGGCCGCTTTGGAGAGTGGACTCTATGGCATTATACCATGCTAAGGGCCATCAACAGGCTCCACCCCCAAATATTTAGGAATTTCCCAACCCAGAGATGGCAACCCGGCTTTCAGATCTGTGTCGGCACATTTCCTGGTGTTCACTTTCAGTTTGGAAGATGAAAGAGCTTCACTGGTACCCCAACCACCTACTATCCTAACATGTTTCCCGCCCACCCCCCAAAAAACTTGTTGCTTTATTAGATCACTTCTCTGCAATCCTAAATATATTATCCCTCCCCTCCCCCAACTTCTGGAAGTGAAAAATCAGTAATATTCACATACCCACGGTATACCTCCTCGGGTGTACTGCTTAAAAGTAGCCACTCGATGGCTGCTAAATCCGTCTGAGCTTGTCATACGCTCAAATCACTCGCAATAGCAGAGGCTATATTTTCCAACTCCATCAAGGCAGCTGAGGGGGGGGAGAAACCCGGAGTATCAGGAGCTGTAAATATCCCTGAACCTATCATTATTAATGATATTCCAAAGCCCCCTATTTTACATATTTAAGTAATTTAAGTATTATATTTCATCCTGCCAGAGCGAGACCTTTAGAGATTGTAATTGGACTGCTAGAAATCTATAATTTGCAGTTCCTAGAAAGTTAAAATGGGAAATATGGCAAAGGGCGGACTACAGGATAAAAAAGAGAGAGAGAAAGAAAGAACACATAAGATGGCAGGGGATGCGATTTTCATTCCCCGGCTTCAAAGTCTGAAGATTTCCACCTCTCCATTTCTCTCTGTGAATATTTTCACTCAGCGGGGGCAGGAGCGAGTCAAGATCTTAAAATCTTCTGGGTTGGCCAGCTGGTAAAACATGGATAAATCAGTTTCTAATTTTGTAGCCTCTTTATTATTGGTTTTTTTTTTTTACATAAACAGTTTACCATCAGTCAGAAATATTCTGTTAAAGTCTTTAACTGCAGATATTGGATGCTGCAACCACCACACATGCGTAATGCCTCAAAAGTCCTGCACAAATATAATTCAGAGACCAAACTCGGATGATTTGCCTTAATTGTTACCATTCCTAGAATCGAACAAATCCAAACGCTGCCTGAAAGACCTCCAGTGAATTCATAAGAACTACACTTTGCCCTCTTTGTCACACAGGGTATTTCACACCCACACACATTGCAATATTGTACATACTTATATAATCTGTTTCCAATTGCATAATGATAGCGAGGCGGAAGAAAGCCTACCGGTGCAGAAATACCTTGAGATAAATAGGACCCATCTCTGGGGTGACACAAAAACTTTACGCCAGTGTTCTTCAAAGAATGGATAGACAGACTTCGGACAGTGTGGAGCTGCAACAGTTCTGGCCAAAAATGTAAGTCTGTATGCATGGGGCTACTGTGTATATTTATATACATATAAGTTCAGATGCCAGCCTACAGAGAGAGAGAGTGCCAGTTTGGTGCAGTGGCTAAGTGTGTGGACTCTAATCTGGGAGAACCGGGTTTGATTCCCCATGCCTCCACTTGCAGCTGCTGGATGACCTTGGGCAAGCCATAGTTCTGGCAGAGCTGCTCTCTCAAGGACAGTTCTGGAAAGAGCTCTCTCGGCCCCACCTACTTCACAGGGTGTCTGTTGTGGGGAGGGGAAGGGAAGGAGATTGTAAGTCGCTCTGAGACTCCCAGTGGAGGGCGGGGTATAAATCCAATCTCCTCCTCCTCCTTCTTCTGGTGGGACCCGGGGATTCTCCAGAATTACAGCTCATCTCCAGACTATAGAGATCAGTTTTGGCTGAGAAAATGGATACTTTGGAGGGTGAACTCTATGGCATTGTACTCCACTGAGGTCCCGGTCCTTGCCAAGCTCCACCCCCAACACTCCAGGAGTTTCCTGGATCTGGCAAGCGTACCCCCCCCCCATTTCACACCAGTGGGCAGGGGGGACCTGGCAACACTACATAGAAGCCATTAAACTGGGAATCGCTGGTTCAAATTTTACCACCACCATACTCATTCACTGGTTTTACGGACGCCCTGCTCTCTCGAACTCCTGTCTCCAATAAGGGGATAATGATGCTCACCTACCTCGTAGGGTTGTTGTAAGGGTTACAAATGAATATGAATCACTCACCTACTTTGCAGGGTAGTTGTAAAGATTGCAAATGAATGAATATGAATCACTCTGAACACTTGAGAGACATTGCCAAAGTTATAAGTTATGATTATCACAAGAGCGTGTTTGTCTTTTGTGTTCATTTCAATGCTCAGACTATAAGAATATAGATATATAATGGGAATAAATGTAAAGCATCCCATATGGCAAAAACAGGCTATCAGTTGAATGGGAAACAAATCAAACAAATAACATTTTATGTTGAATACATTTTCATTCTCTCTCCCTCTCTCTTATTGATTGTCTTTCTGTTTCCATGCTTTGCGAGAGCACAAACAATCCACAGACAGCACGCAAGTTCAAACTGTTGAGCAGAGAAAACCTTATGATGCGCAAGACCTCATGATGTCTCATCAAAGTATGAAAACTTCGGGGAAAGGGCGGGAGCGACCGTCACGCTCCTGACAGCAAACACAGCCTAAGCCTGGCAACGGTTCTGGAGGCAGCAAAACTCGGGCGCCGATTTCACCGGCGGCTCTAAAAGAGAAGCGGAGGTTGCAGCCCTCCAGCTGCCTGCTCTAGAGTAACCCTACTCGTGCCTGCTCCTTGGGCAGTTTAAGTCATGTGTTGTTGTTGTTTTTTTGGGGGGAGGCTCACAAAGCAAGTGAAACTTAGGGCACAATTAGATCTATCTTTAAAACAAAACAAAACACAAAGTTGTTTTGACACTTTTCCTCAAGCGCTCTGAAAGCCCATTCCTTCAATACCTTTTCTGTGGGAAATGAGTAATAGTCTAAAGTGTTGCGAACTAAACTTCGGCGCCAAATGACTCCCCACCACCACCACCAAGTTGGTGAAGACGAGAAGAAAGAAAAGCCTACAACAGCCAGAACACAGACAGTATTTCTAACTTAATGAATTCCTCAGGCTCGTAGAATCACAGAATCACAGAGTTGAAAGGGGCCATAGAGGCCCTCTGCTCCAACCCCCCTGCTCAGTGCAGGATCAGCCTAGAGCATCCCTGGCCAGTGTTTGTCCAGCCGCTGCTGAAATTGCTAGACACCAAGGGTTGCCATCCTCCAGGTGGGGCCTGGAGACCTCCCAGAGTTCAGTCACTCTGGAGAAAATGAATGCTTTGGAGGGTGGCCTTTATACCCCACCAAAGTCTCTTCCCTACCCAGACCCCACCCTCCGCCCCCAAATCTCCAGCAATGTCCCAACCAGTGTTTCCTCTAAGCTGAGTTACTTGTGAGCTAGCTCACAGTTTTTTAGCCTCCAGTTCAGAGATGTTTGTTTTAGTTCAGGAAAGATAGCTTCAGAACAAACTAATTTATGCCGTAGCCAAATCGCTTACGCTCAACTTTACTGCCAGTAGCTCACAAAGTAGAATTTTTGCTCACAAGACTCCACAGCTTGGCGGGAGCATTGGTCCCAATCTGAAGCTGGTGGCCCTATCCAATACCTGTAGCAGTAGGAAACAGCAAGAGTCCAGTGGGATCTTAAGACTACAGAAAAGGGGAGGGAAGAAAACTGAACCCAAAATAAAGAATTCAGTACCTGAAAAGGTTCGTCCAAAACAAAAGAGGGCCAAATTTAAAATCCACTTAAAAAACATACAAAAACATACATGTATTTATTAAACACAGATTAAAACATTATATAGGGGCCCATTCATACCTCATAAAGAATTATAAAAATATACAGGGGCTGATAAAATAGACCTGACGCGTTTCGGCCTTAGCAGGCCTTCTTAAGACTAACACAATTTGTGGCAGGGTATGAGCTTTCATGAGTCTCCGATCACTTCTTTATATATCACTTCTTCAGATATCCAATACCTCAAACTGGTGGCCTACACCCTCCCAAAAAAGCAGGAGACCCATACTAATTATACCAAAGTTACCCATACTATCGAGGCACGTTACTGAACTTCATAGATGACTCTAGCACACTACAAAAGCTAGAACTTCTTTTAGGACTTTCCAAAACTTAGAATGAAACAGAGTCTTTTTTTCACCCCCCCCGGCCAACCAAAATAATTCTATTAAAACCTACGCTATCGATTTTATAGCTTAAACACATGCTGTAAAAAACGTGGTGTAAGAAACGAACAAAATTGAGGGAGCTAGAAAGGAAACCAGGTGCGAAACAGAGACACTCAGAAGGCATATATTTGAAATCGAAAAGAAACCCTCCAAATGGCGAATCGGTACATCCATGACATTGGTGGTGGAGAGTGCCATAGAGTTTTCAAGGTGAGAGACGAGCAGGAGGAGCCCAGCATTGGCTGCCTTGATCTAGCAACCCTGGACGTTGCTGGTGGCCTCCCAGCCAAGTACGAACCAGGGTCGGCCTTGCTCAGCTCCTGAGATCTTATGATAAGAGACTAGCCCGGGACGTGCAGAGCAGGGCAAAAGAGATGGTTTGCCATGGCCTGCCTCTGCGTAGAAACCCTGTCCTTCCTTGGAGGTCTCCCATCCAAGTACTAACCAGGCCCGACCCTGCTTAGCATCTGACATACGTCATGTTAACTACAAGGACTGATGGGAGATGCCAAAGACCTCCAGGTAAAGACATTCGCCTCTCCTCCTACTGCCTAGATTAAACTTAAAACATCTGAGAAAAGGCAATCAAATGACTTGCCAAGTTCCACGGGTAACTGGACCCCCTTTCCTCAGGGTTTTGTCTCCTTAGCCCTTCCCCACACCATCACCATGGTCCTGACCACCATCAATTTATGCAGCAACAGTACATGGAGGAAATTTTGTTAGTGCTCGGCCCTCACCTGTGGATCTCCATTGGCCCACTTGCTGTCCAGTAGTAGGGATGCCAGCATCCAGGTGGGACCTGGGGATCATCCAGGATTACAGTTCATCTCCAGACTCCAGAGATCAGTTCCCCCAGGAAAAAAAATGGATGCTTTGGAGGGTGGACTCTATGGCACTGTACCCCACTGAGGTCCCTGCCCTCCCCAGGCTCTACCCCCAATTCTCCCAAGAGTTTCCCAGCCTGGATCTGGCAACCCCCCCCATCCCCTGCCGGTGGCCAGGGGGGACATGGAAACCCTACCCAGTAGGGACGTAATGGTAAACCTTCTGCAAGATCTCAGTGTCACATGGAGCATTGCCAGCCTTGCACAAGGCAGCATTCTAACAAGGGTTAGAACGGATAAAAGGAAATATTTCTTCGCCCAAAGAGTGATTAATATATGGAATTCACTGCTGCAGGAGATGGTGGCAGCAACAAGCATGGACAGCTTCAAGAGGGGATTGGATACACATATGGAAGAGAGGTCCATCAGTGGCTATTAGCCACAAGGTATAGATAGGGACTCTCGGTCTGGGGCAAGTGATGCTCTGTATTCTTGGTGCTTGGGGGGGGCAACAGTGGGAGGGCTTCTAGTGTCCTGGCCCCACTGCTGGACCTCCTGATGGCACCTGGTATTTTTGGCCACTGTGTGACAGAGTGTTGGACTAGATGGGCCATTCCCTGATCCAACATTGGCTTCTCTTATGTTCTTATAATTTGCACATGAAAAATTGCAGCTCAAATGCAGGCCACAGTGAACATGGAAAACCATGGCGGTCGCTTAAGCCAGAGGTGCTGATTTTAACTAACAGTGCCTTTGTCCAAGTGCTTCCCAATTACAAACGCAGAGTATGTGTTTGTGCTACTGCATGCTACCAAGATGCTCTCAGATTTCCTGGATGCCCATTTTATCAGGGCCTATAAGCCTCTAGAAGCACGGTCAGACTTGTTGTTTGAGAACCCATGTATCTGTGGGACCTCCTCCGCTGGTATGTCTCCCAGGACGCTTTACGCTCTGCTGAGAATAACCTGCTTGTGATCCCTAGCCCTAAAGATGTCCGACTGTCCTCAATCTGAGCCAGAACCTTTTCTGCCCAGGTTCTCAACTGGTGGAACTCTCTGCCAAATAATATCCATGCCCTGCAGGAACTTAGGCAGTTCTGTAGGGCGTGCAAGGCAGAGATGTTCCGCCAGACTTTTGGTTGAGGACAGCAACAGGTTCCATCTCATCTGGCACTCCCCTCCCATCTCCCGTTCAGCTTTTTTCCGCATATTGTGGGACAGTAATACATACATTATGACTGTTCTGGCGCCATTTTGTTATTTGATTTTATTTTTTATCATTAGCTATTTTAATTGGATTTTAGATCACACAGTTTATGTTGTTAGCCGCCCTGTGAATTTAGAGGAGGGTAGCATACAAATCTAAATTATAAAATAAAATAGACAAATAAATAAAACTTGGAGTCAAGCTGGTATGGAGTAACTGGGGGAAGAAGCAAGACTGGAAGCGAAAGAAACGCAGGCTTGAACCCCACCTTACATCCCTGTGTAGGAATTTGTAATCAAGAAGTACTAGGGAGGGGCTGTGGCTCAGTGGTAGGGCATCTGTTCGGCATGTAGAAAGTCCCAGGTTCAATCCCCAGCATCTCCAGATAAAAAAAAAATCCAGGTGATATAAAAGACCTGAGATCTGGGGAGTCACTGCTGGTCTGAGTAGACAGTACTGACCCTTATGGCCCAATATATGGTCGGATCCAGTATAAGGCAGTTTACAGCTTCGCCAAACACTCAGTCTAGCAATATAGTACAGAGAGAAATTCAACAGAAATATAACAGATGCACACAAAAAAAGGATCAGAAATGCTGCCGAATACGCCATGCCAATCAGAGGCATCGCTGTTATGGAATGGAATTATATGCATACTCTTTCTGCCCATTTTCTGTTTGTTTGTTTGTTTGTTTGTTTTCTATTGAGGAGAGAGAAGTAGGAATATGCATTATCGTTGCAGAAGTACAGTTTGCAGGACCTTATATATAAAACAGGCAACAGTTATCCATGGCGCGAACGTGCCACCGAACAAAATTGCACGGAGATTGACAGTGGAACCTTGGATGGATGCAGACCGGAAAACTCCAAACAGCAAAACCACAGGAGACAGTACAGAATGAAAAGGAGAGACATCAGCTCAACGGTAGATCCAGGCAAGTTGATCTGAGGAGGGGAAGCAGTTTGAGGACATCTTCCTGATCCCCACATACAAGAGAAGGAGAGCCTCTGAGCATGTCACAGAAAGCCGGAGAGAAATTCCCCCTGACAGTTCGTCGTCAGTGTGGGTTCTCTCGCCCACCGCCTCGAACTCTAGCAAGCTCTGAGGTCTCAGAAGGGAGAAATCCTTCTGAAGCGGTTAATAAGCGGTACGCTTCCCCTGCATGCTCTCACGGAATGCCTTTTCAAAGCACACGAGCCTTTTCTTGCATTCCCTATTGTCAATTAAAAAGCCAGAAACTTTTCGGCGGCGGCAGTCCTACCGGGGCACTGACAATTAGCCCCAATTTGCCAGGAGCTCTATGATTACTACGGCAAAAGAAGTACCGTTCACGGTTTGTGGCGGTTGCGTGGTCCTGCTGGCACACGATCTTTCCCCTTGACAGTGAGAAACCGAGACTTGTATACGCAGTCATAGCTGATTCCACCCCCCCACACACTACTCTCCACGCCAAATCTCCCATGTTCTGCTGAATACTTGAAAGCGACTTCTAGTCAAAGGGACAACAGGATGACAATTCGATTCCTGCAGCCTCAAAGTTCCCTACGAAAGACCAGCTATGCCCAAAAACTTGGATGCAGTCCCATTAAAATAAGCAGCTTGAAATGGACAACAAGATAATCTTGCATTTTATACTGTTCTCAAAACATGCAAATTGCTGTACATTAAGAACACCACGAAACTCTGGCGGATAGATCAGCCGATGGATGTCAGCATCCGATTTCCAGCACTGGAGAAGACAGACGCCTACAAGCGGGGCCTGAAGGCAACGGCCCTTCCCAGTTGCTTGAATTCAGAGGTATACTGCCTCTGGATACAGAAGTTCTATTGAGGTGCCGTGAGTACGAGACCTATACGATTCAGGAATTTGTCTGATCTCTTTTTTAAAGCAATTCCTTTTTAGAGCTAGAGGCCATCACTGTATTTGGTGGCGGTGAATTCCACAAGCATCGTGTGCTCTTTAGTCTAAGCGCCAAGGCCGCATAATGAACCCGGCAGAGGAGGAAAGACCTGAATTTTAGTCAAACCCATGTAGTCTGTCCTTTAAACGGCACCAGTTCTGAAGTATGTACACATGTTGGGTCCACAGATCAGGGTGCCCACTACGTAAATGCATACACAAACCGCAACACACAATAAAAACACACACACAAAAATGGGGGGGGGAGTCTACCCACAGAACACCAATGTTTACCAAGAAGCAAACATTTCTCAAGACTTCAAAAGTAAAGGATTTTCCTTACAGGTGGTATAAAATGCAACAGAAAATATTTCGCTGCCCAAATTTAATGTGCTCCCTAGAACAACAATAACAAAACAAACAAACAAACAAACAAAAAACCATACAGAGCAATGGAGTATTCCACAATGCTGAGAAGAGTTCAATTGCATTTTCCGAACCCAAGGATACCCGTGATCTGCAGGCAGAATTTGTGTTTTCCCGAAATGCAGGAAGACATTTTTTTAAAGAATGCTTACTCTGAAATGTCTTAACAGTCGGCAAGACACCTTCAAGAAAACAGACAGACAGACATATTCAATGATTGCCGTGGAAAAGCAAGCCCAAGCAAGAATGGTTCCAAAAAAAATTAATATTTACGCTTTGCAATTTTTATGGATCTATGAAAATGAAACAGATCCTCTGAACCACCATTCCAACAAATGAAAGTCACGCGCCCACCACTGCCTTAGCAATTCGCATCCCGTGGCATCACACAGCTGTCGCGAGCCAACCCAGTACTTTGCACAAGTACCAAATTGTGTCCTGGCGCTAGTGCATTGGCAAAAGGGACTAGATCCTTAACTGCAGATTACAGATTTTGCACAAAGCTGCTTCATGGTATAGATTAGTCTGTGACAAGATTGGGGGGGGTGCTATGTCCTAAAGTCATTTTTGACCACCATAGGACAAATGGTGCAGCGCACATCTCTATGCACCTAATAACCTTTTCTAATGGGATTTTGTACATCCATGGCGACACTGCAGAAGTGTGAAAAAGCTTTGGGGTATGGTTGCTCATGCCATTGCAGGAATCCTGGGTCCAAGGTTTCCTCAGTTCTAATGGGATTTTGGACATTGATAGTGACACTACGGAAAACCCTCTGAGGCATCATTATCAACGCAACTCAGGAGATCTTTGGCCCGAGACGACATCTTCATGCTTTCCAACTCCCAGTTTTATCATGTGAGTTTTTGATTTTACAGTACAATCATAATTCTACCTGCTAGGGAGTAAGTCCCCTTGAACTAAATGTGACTTACTTCTGAGTACAGGTGCTTAATATTGTGTTGTATGTCAAAACCCAAAAGGAACAGAAAGCACCATGTGGAATCCTACTGTTTCTCAGATGCTGCAAATCGCAAATGATTCCAGCTAGAGAGGACGGGCTCCGGATAGAACAAATATAATAAGGCTCATTTAGATTTCAGATACCAGAATACAAAAGATCAACTAAAGCCATTTATCACGAGAAACCCCAGGTTAGCAAGGTGATACGATCTTTCTGAATATAGTTTCAACCTTACAGAAGTCATTTCTCAATTATCAGAACACAGAGGGAACACTCCAGCCTAAGTTATATACTGGGACGCCTTGCAAATTTCAAGAGGAGGGGGAGAGATTTTTAACTGGCTTTAACTACCTACCGCCCTGACCTGGGTAGCCCAGGGCTGTTGGATCACATCAGAGCTTGAAAGCTCAGCAGGGACAGCCCTGGTTAGTATGTGGATGGGAGACCACTAAGGAATACCAGGGCCACGATGCAGAGGAAGACAAACAGCAACCCGTCTGTAGGTCTCTTGCCTTGAAAACCCCATGGCAGGGATGTCGAACTCACTGAAAATGTGTTATTTAAAGATTTAAAAAATCTTTAATTGTGTTTGTCTGTGTCCTTTATAAAGTTTATATATCTCTGCTACCTGGCATTACCTTTTATGGCTCATATGGCCGGCCCGACTAGGTCACATTTATGTCAGATCCAGCCCTCATAACAAATTAGTTCGACACCCCTGCACGGGGTCGTCATAAACTGGTTACAACTTGATGGCACAAAAACCAAAAACTACCTACAGAAATCAGTGGGACTTAAAAGGACTTAATTTGGGCAGGATCATATCCTTGGTGTTGGGTCTCACAAAATGTTGGGGTTTTTTTAATTTATCCAGTGTTTTGGGATTGGATTTTCTATAGAATAATGAACAACAACAACAACAACAACATTTAAAAATAGAACAGGATTGCAGTAGACGACCAAAGGAGATGGACTTGTCTCAGTTGCTATGTCAGCATAACTCACCCCCCTCATACACCATGACAGCTACAGGCATCTCTCAGATAGGGATGCCAATAATCTCTCTCTCTCTAGCAGGTGCGACACAGATCTCCAAGGTGTAAAATTAGCCTCTGCTAATGCAAAGAATTTGTGCCATGGTTTTCATGTTGGTAATTACTCTACCCCCTCCAATGAATTAGTTAACAAGTGCAGCGGCCAAAGGACACGGTAGCCAGAAACGTCAAGCCCACTAGAAAACAAACAAACGGACCCAAACTGTCAACAAGTTTCCCAACAAATCCTCAACAGATTAAGCTTGGATGCCTCTGGCAGCATCACGTTTTAACTGAGCAGCCTAAAAGAAGGAATACGATTCCCCAGAATTGCCCCTTGCGAATGCCACCATCTACTCGCTGTGGGTACGAATACCGTTTGGAAAACAACACAGCATTGGGAATTCTACCAGATTTTTAGGTGGGTAGCCCCATTAGTCTATAGTAGCAGAACAAAATCCGAGTCCAGTAGCACTTTTAGAGACAAAATTTTCCAAGGGATAAGCGTTCGTGGGTCAAAAGCGAATGCCCTACAAAATCTTGCTGACGTCCTCCTCCCCACCAATTTGCCCACAAACGAATCTATTGTCCTTGGAAGGAACTTTCGAGCGGCAACAGTTTCTCAAAACTGGCAACCCCTTAGAACTGGAATTCTGCTGAGGTGAGACGGTTATTCTCTGCAAAGGAAGATGCTGTTATCTACCGCTCTCAAATACCCCCCTAGTGGTTGGCTTGGATCAGGCATCGCTCGATCTCCAGAGAAGCGAGACACAGAACAGGCTTTGAAACAGGCAGATTTTAACAAGGAACATTTATTTTTTTAAAAAAGGGTAAACCTTGAACTAATCTCACACCTTTGAGAAACAAATATTTGCAATCCTTCGAAACAGCTTTCAAAGCCTTTCTGTTCCCCCCCCCAGTCATTTAAAATAGCCAACAAAAAAAAGAAATTGCACAGTTTAGTGTCTTACTTTTCTGCAACCAGAGCTACGCCATTCAATAGGTTGCAGTGCTAGAAAAGCAGCTAATTTGCCCAGTAAACTAACTCACATATTTGCAGACGGGGGGGATCAAGTAAATCCAGCAAGTTACGTAAATACGTACCCCTAGTGGATTTTATTTATCTTTTCAGTGTCATTTCAAAAATCCCATCTCCGTTTATCCTTTTCCTGAATATCAGAACTACGCTTATGCTTCAAAAGTGCTGAATGAAACAATTTTGGAGGGTTTTCTAACATGTTCCCACTAACATGATAACTCCCTTGAACAAAACGGTACCGAGTGAGCAGAATATTACAACTATTAAGAAGATTCTCTGCCATTACCAGGCTGCCAAAAGATACTGAGGGGATTGACAATGATCTATATTTGGGTTAAGGGGTCTTTGTCGTAACGAGAAATTGTTCCCAGAGAAATCTGAAGTGAGGAGTTTTGTTACCAGAGAAATCTGGAGTGAGGAGGAACAGGGAAATATCAACACCACTTATCCGCCTCCACTAAAATACAGTTATTTGGCAAATATATTTTGAAATAACTAACACAATAATCGCCCAGAGTCATATTTTCAGCACCTTATCTGCGTTTAGGTCTTTGGGTCGCGGCCCACATGTTTTCTAGTTCCCTCAGTACAGCCTGCTCAAATGCAAATGTATATATATATTTCCTAAGGAGCTAACGGGAACTTACTCCATCCCTATCAAAAGGCACCATGGCTAAAACAACGAGACAGGTTGTCACATTTTTAATAAGGCTCTGACACAGATATAGCTGCTAGTTAAAAGCTCCCCTAAGAAGCAGTAAATACCTCATGCATTCATTATACTTAATGTCTCTGGACAACAGGGGGGGGGGAGACAAGTCCTCTCAGCTTTTCTAGGTCTCAAGCAAGCACATTGCAGGAACATTTTTTTTAAAGTCCCATGGCTTGAGTTGGAAGGTGGCAGCGTTCCCCCCCCCACACACCTTTCTCCCTGTCACTTCGAAAATTAATCCTTGTCAGCACCCCGTGGCACCTTGAAACTACCTAGAATCTGGTTGCTTCAATTATCTGCATGGTCAGAGGTGGGCCAAGCTCTTTCCTTCAGAGTGGTCACTTCCTCAGAGCTGCCTCAGCCCCATTTCACAGTTCTGGCCAGCGAGAGACGTTTGAGGGGAATAGCTGTCCAACCCTACAGGCGGTAAGGTGAAGAAACTATTCACGCAAAGTTGCAGCCGAAGATGTTTTCTCAGAGATCCCCCGAAGAGAAAAACAACAACAACAACAACGTGAAGCGTGCAAACTCACTTCAAAATAGTGCCTAACACACACGGTGAACAAAGATATTTTTTTTTTGCTCTTTCTGTCGTAAGTACAGGCAGAAGACAGCGGGCCAAATGCTATTTTGTCAGAATGGCTGGCTGTAGCTATTGCTGAGGGCTTGTGTACAATCGAAGCCCAGATCTAGGAAACGGAACGTATAAGAGTTCTGGTTGTGTGGTGATTAAAGGAAGCCACATACCAACTGTTAAGACAATTACTTACTTCAGCTTTTTAAGGGAGGGAAAATACAACAGTGCATCCATTCTGGAAGAGCACTGTAGCATATCCATCTGACCAGGCCCTCTGACAGGAGGGTGTAAATTTTTTCCACACCATTCCACAGGAACAAACACCGAAGGGGGTACAGAGGAGTTTTTTTGGGGTTGGGGTTTTTTATGCTTTTTCCCCTAGGAAACTTTAATGCAAAACTGCATTATAGGAAATAAAGATTTTGTCATTTAGTGGTGTTGGAAAACCCCCAAAATAAATACAGTGGGAGGCCTAGTTGACATGTGTGGGGCAACTCCGAATACTGTCCTCAAGGGGGGGGGGGATTTAATGCCTTGAACCTTTGCGGCCAATTGCTGATCTAAGATTCTCCAGATTTTTAGCTGTCAAATGCTAATCTAAGCTTCATCGTACCTTTTAGACCAAGTCAACCACAGACTGAACTTCTTTCCATAGAATGCATCCTTTTCTGCTCTCACTTTTCTATGTTGTTGTGTTTTTTTTAAAGAGAGAGAACAATCCACCCTTTAATTTGAAGGCATACAAGTGGATTTATACTTCTTTCTGTTGTCCATAGCATGTTAGCAGGCCTTCAGAGAAACATCAACATGCACCAATTCCTTTCAGACTTGGAGAGCATATATACACCATACATGTGGGCAATTCCGGTTTTTTAATCTATTTCTTTTTCATTTACTTTTTAAAAAAAGAACACACTCCATATTTATACTGAACACAACTGTGCTTTTAGTCACTCTTCCTAAAGTTCACAGAGAAGTTTTGGGACATTTAGGTACTTTCAAACTATTTTTTGTAAAAAAGAGACTTCACATTTAGTTGCCTTCTATATCTCACTAGTGCGGGGGGGGGGTCCTCTATTTTGAACACCAGCCAAAGGGGGGGGGCTTTGTTCTCCCTTTTTATTTTCAACAGGCGTCCTAGTATGAAATCCAACCACCACAAGTCCCTCATCGTAACTCGCCAATCATCATTGAGCTCAGGAAAAAAAATCGGCAAGGTTGATCTAGTTAGAATCTCTCAGTACCTTTTAATTGTATTCTGTCTTTCCCTCAACATTTTAAACGGTCCACAGCATCTCTCCATCCAAATCTGACCACAATTTCAGAAACAAAGAACAACAACAAAAAAGGGAAGGCTGAATCGAATAACTTCGCTGATCATGCCAGCCCCATCCTGGGCTTGGACAAGCTAATTGGACAAACCAGCAGATGTTAATATTGTTACGGCTTCTGCACCAATTTCTATTCCTGTCTTCTACACTATCATTGTTCAATGCAAAAGGGGGGGGAGAAGGCACCCCCAGGCCAAAAACAAAAGCAGGATCTCTTTCCTTCCTATGAAAGCCATCGGCTTCCCTGCGAAGTTTCTGAAAGTTTCAGAGCCTATCCAAGCGGCAGGAAAGACAGGGAGAAATCCCTTTCAGTATGTAAACTCGGTAAACCGAAAGCCAAGCTAACAACGACATTCCTGAGAATGAACCCAGGGCTCCCGGTAGCCCACTGTCCAGTTCATATATGGGCCTCGGACGTATTAATAACACCGTCGTTTTCTGTCTGACAGGTGGTAGCGCTGTAATTTCAGAGGACATGCAGAAGACATCCCCCCCCCCCTCTTTTAGGGAAAACCAAGACTGCAACATCTCTGCCTAGGCAACATGGATTTTCATGTGAACTATACATGTCCAGTCGTAAATATAAGTGCACAACCTGGACAGAGTTCTATGTCTGTGTGTGTGTGTGACTACCGTCAAACACACCAAGTGTAAACAAATGGTAATGATTAACAGAGACACTGGTTTGTGTTATGAGCTAAAACCCCAGATGGAACATGGTAAATAAAAGGAATGGTATTGCAGGATCCCTCCCCCGGCTAATCGCTTCTATCTATCTACCTGGATCTCCATCCACCTGCGAAGGTTAGCGGCATTACTCTCAGTTAGCTGCTAGCAAAACTCTGAAAGCACATTTCAGGGCGGGGGGGGGATAAGACTTCATTTGCCCACCGAAAAGTTGGCTTCAGAAATGAAAACGAAAGCGAGTTCTGTTGAACAGGACGTGTAAGCAAAGGTTCTGTGGGACTAGGGAGCACAATTTATGTCCCCAAATTCCTCACCAATTTCAGCTCATGGCTGGGGAGGGGAGTCCGAAGGAATAATCCTCACGCTTACTCAGACGTTTGTACCCATGTTCTGGTTTCATTTGGGGGGTTTGTACACAAATGTGTCACTGTAGGAGATGGAAGAGCTCTGAGGACCCTCAGCGCTACAAAATTATCGCCCAGTAAACAGAAGGTCTACTCAGGTAAACAGTTAAGTCTCTCTCAGGTAGGGCAGCATCACAATATTATGAAAGGGGAGGGGGGAGAAATGTCAGTGATTTTAAACAAAGGGAAAGGAATTAATTAGCTCAAATAAAACCTTGGAAGGAGTTCAGAAGTTCCAGTCCAAGGTGTTTTCTGACATGGCAGAGTTTTAAGTTACAAAATAAAGTTAGAGTTCTTATTAAAAAAAACACACACACCCAAACTCCTATTGCTGGTTTTTCTTACTTTACTTATTTCACAGACACTCACCTAGCTAGTTCGATCTTTCTTAGTTAATCTGAATGCTCATTCTCTCTCTTGTGTGTGTGGATCCCCTCTGCCTTCTTAAGATGTCTGAGGGTTCCCCCCCCCCCGCTTCCCGGTGCCTTTTACTATCCTATTCGGCAGTCTGAAGGCTGAACAGCTTGACTTAGCATATTTTTTAACCAGCTGGTCTGTCACCTATCTCCCTTTGCATCGTCAGATGCAACCAAATGTTTCTACAGAAGGTGGTTTTGCATGCAATTTGGGGAGGGGGAAGGTAAGAAGGCTACATTCTGAAAAATTAAGACTTTGTTGTTGTTGTTGTTGTTGTTGTTTTTAAAGGAGCCGCTTCGAAATGCAAACTTTGCCTTCCTCCTTACAGTCCAACAAGAGGAAAATGCTGAAAAGAAAATGTAGCTTGGGGGGGGGAGTCCCCGGCCCTCCAAAGGCCACTGTATACAAATGGCCCAGGAGGGGTCTTCCAAACATCTTCAGCAAAGGGCGGCTTTGCATGAAATAAACAGTAGTTGGAAGAAGTTAGACCCCAAGGGTGGGTGATCTGGAGCTGTTCGGAGCCATGATTTGAGCAACTGCATCCCTGCAATGGAGCACGTTGGCGGTAAAATCCAAAATAATCAGTGTTTGACATAGGGTCGCAGAGGTCTGCTGACGGCGACCTCCAAAGGAAGTTTGACTTGGCTCCCCCAAGACCACTTTCTCCCCTGACCGGCTCCCAGCTCTCCTCTGCCTGCTCTGGGGGGGGGTTAACTTTGCCTCCCCCCAATAAGCACTCCTATTAGAAGGGCAAAAATAAAGTAGGGTGGTGAGCTTGCAAACTTTCAGGGAAGGCTTACGGTGAAAAGTTACAAACCGGAGGACTGTTCTTCCATCCATCCCAGGGAAGTGCTCTGTTAACAGGGGGGGGAACACCGGGTTTCTTCCCCCAGAAGGGGGAAAAAGAAAGAAACACACACAGAGAAATCTGCCTAAGACACTGTTGCTCTCATTAGCTTAGCAGATTAATCCAGACAGAGAGAGAGAGAGAGACCAGCAAGGGGAGGGGAGAGAAATCAGTAGGAAAAGAGAAAGGGGGGGGAGATTCAGTCCTGATGATATTCATTCAAACCCCGAGCAGGGAGCTCAACCAAATCCGAAAGGCATCTCTGTCGAAGTAGATTACAGGACTTGAGGGTGGGGGGGTGATCCCTTTTCCATCTAGTTTAGAGGCGGCCGGGGCCGGGGGGCCGGGGGGAGACTGAAATAAACAAGCAAAACACCCATCAGTTGTAAATCTGACATTACGGCATGCCGGGAAGGGAAGTCAGGGAGATCAAGCCTTTTTGCTCCTACTACCGATCAGGGAAGCCGGCAGTTTGTTTTGTTTTGGCTTTCTGTCCCCCCCCCCTTCAATTCTACAGACGGGCACGGAAGAGGAAAGTTGCACTTTACAAAGCTTGCCGGGGCTGCGGGGAAGATCTTTCCGAAAAGCACGACAAACCGTAATAATGCCACGAGAAGGCGAAGCGGGCGCAGGCGAGGGAGAAAAGACACGCAAGCCGCTATGATTTCTTGCACTCACCTTTCAAACTCCTGGGGTAAATCGGGGTCAGTTAACATGCTGGAAAACCCGCACCGGTTTTGTTGTTGGGTTTTTTTTTCCTCTCTCTCTCTCTTTCTTTCTTTTCTTTCTCCCTTTGTCACAGTAGCCACCTAGGATCGCCTCCAACTGAACCTGTCAAGTGAATCCAAACCTCCCCAACCCGATTGATTTTTCCCCCCTCTCCCTTCTCCCTCTCTCTCTCTCCAGCTCTCTCTCTCCTCTCGCTCGCTCGCTCGCTCTCTCCCTCTCTGAGCTAGGACTCCTTGACCAGTCTCTTAAAGGGCCAACGCACTTTAGCTGGAGCAGGAGACGGCACGGAGCAGACTCCCCCCACATCTGCGCCGCATGGCTGTGGTTTGCCAAGCGGCAGCGGCGGCAGCAGCAGCCAACCTCGGGGTGCCTGTCCGCCTGGGCTGGAACAGTCCCCACCGGGGGGGGGGCGGGAGGGAGGGGGAAAGAGAGAGAGGAGGAGAAGAAGAAGAAAAGCCTTGCGAAGTCAGCTCCTTTCAGGCTCCCCCTCCCTCCCCCCCTTCCCCTCCCCCTGCCATCACTATCATCATCATCACTGGCACACACACACACACATATTGGGAGATCAAACATGAAACATCCAGGCAGAGGCTTTGGGGGTGTTGCTTTTTGTTTTGAAAAGCCGGAGGACCCCAAAACTCCACTAAGCACAAGAAACAAATAGATCTCAGCCTCAGTTTGTCCAATGGACTGGGTACAGGGAAGGCTTGTGGGGGGGGCACTTTTTGGCAAACAGGGTACATTTTCTATTATGCCCACTGATCAATCAATAATCTATTACTGTCATGGACCAGCAGAATAAAACATGCATTAGCAGAGGCAGTAGAAAAAACTATCTATCTATCTATCTATCTATCTATCTATCTATCTATCTATCTATCTATCTATCTATCTATCTATCTATCATCTATCTATCTATCTATCATCTATCTATCTATCATCTGCCTATTTATCATCTGTTTATCTGTCTGCCTGTCTATCTATCATCTATCTATCTCAGGTAGACATAGACATATATGCAGATAGATACAGATATATATTTTTCCTCTGTCATGCCCCAAAAGCAAAGAACACAGCTCTATAATAATAGTAAAAATAGTAGTAGTAGTAGTAGTAGTAATAATAATAATAATAATAATAATAATGATGATGATGATGATGATGATGATGATGATACAACTACCAGATTCACCACCACCACCCCCGTCCTAGAATTGAAGTTCTCCCTTTCCCCCAGTTTTCTGGCTGGGATGACCCAGCCCAGGGGCTTTCTCTACATTTCCCCTCATTCTGTATCTATATTTATTTCGCACAAGGACATGTTTATGGGCCTGTGTCTCACAGGAAGCCTATTTAAGCATTCCAATCTAATTCTGCCAATCAGGCCCAATCTGGGAGGGGGGGCGGATTAGGACCTGTGGGGCAGAAATAAATCACCTGGAAAAAAAGATCATCAAAGTTGGAGAGAGTTTACATGAACTAAGGGTACCACAGTCACTTACTGAAAGATTCTGGGCAAATCCTAATCACCCTCCACCAACAAAGACGGGTGGGAAGGAAGGGATGCCTAACGGAATAGCCCATATCTTATTTACTATGCTCCTTAAATCTATGCCTGTGATTCTGTAGTTCTGCGTCACACCTAGAAGTAAATACACAGGCGTGTGCAGGACTGTGTTGTTGTTGTTGTTGTTGTTTTTTAATCTTCACCACATTCTGTGAACAGGGATTATTGAGCACACAAGCTATACACTACCCATCACTTTACCCTTTGTATAGGTGAAAGGTGGGGGGCGGCACAATAGGGTGAGATCAGTGGCCTGAGGAACTTTAAACAGGGACTGCCTGATTAAAACAGAAAGCACTTAGCAACGCATTCAGACTGGAGCAAGGACAGGGTTAGGTGGGGGGGGGAGAAAAAAGAACAATGTTCCCAAAGGCATTTGCATCCGGAGAGTTACCGAGGGTATATCTTTAATATGCCTCCCTATCGATTTAACATGCATAGGTTATCCCACCCCTCTTTACCTCTTCTTCATTTCCCCCCTCTTTTTTTTTTTAAAAAAATCTCTCACTCTGAGCAGGGGGGAAAGGGGGGGGGAACCCGCACAACAATCAAGCATTGTTCGGAGGAAAGAAAAGCAACTTTGACAGATTGAAATATACCAGAGGCCCCTTCAAGGAAACCTGTAAACAACATGTCAGTCACTCTGTCGGCTTCACTGCTTTGCCCACAAAGTGCTGCGAAGCGGCCTGGCACCAACAACAACACCACAAACAACAGGGGGGGAAATAGAATCTTTACACACACACACACACACACACCCCGCTCCAGTCCCTAAAGAAGTCCCAAACTCCATCAAATGGGAGGAAAGGGAAAGGAAGTTGTGCATATATGTGTGTGTGTGTGTGTGTATATATACACATATACATATATACACACACACACACATACATAAACATATATTAAAAAAACAATCCCTCATCAAAACTAGCTACACAACCACACACATACAGCTACCAGTGTTCCCCCTAAGCTGAGTCAGTGTGAGCTAGCTCACAGTTTTTTAGCCTCCAGCTCACACAATTTTTGCCTTAGCTCAGGAAGGATGGCTCCAGAGCAAACGAATGTATGCAGTAGCCTAATTCTTTGCTCACAACTTTAATGCCGCCAGTGGCTCACAAAGTAGAATTTTCGCTCACGTGAGCCCACAGCTTAGAGGGAGCATTGACAGCCACCAGCTTTATTTGGCTTGCAGGTGAATTCCTCCAGTCTCTTTTTCCTTCCCCACTGAGTGGTGGGTCCCAGCCGTTTCCCTGCCCAGCCAAGATAATAAGGAGGATATATCTATGGGGTCTCTAGTACCGAGGGTCCCAGGAGCATCCTGGCTTCCTTAGCCAGTTCCAATTATACTGATAACAATCTGGCAGAGAGAAAGGTAATCGGGTAATGGCTCTGGACCGGCGGTGCCAAGGAATCCTGCGTGCGCGTATGCACGCAACCACTGCAGCTCGCCCCATATGATAACGCAGAAGCTTTTTTTTCCACAGGGTGTGGGACAAGGGTGTATTCCGCCTCCAAGATAGGGTTGCCAACCTCCAGGCGGTGGCTGGAGATCTCCGATTACAACCCATCTCCAAGCTACAGGGAACCAGTTCCCTTGGAGAAAATGGCTGCTTTGGAAGGTGGACTCTCTGGCATTATACCCCATTGAAGACCCTCCCCTTCCAAAACCCACCCTTCTAAGGCTCCAACCCCCCCCTAAATCTCCAGGAATTTCCCAGCCTGCAGCTGACAACGCTACTCCACGAAGTTCGGCTGCATCAACAGGATGGGCCTTCCAACGTGGTTTACCCATGAACACAGCTGAGTCAGCCAGAGGAAAAGATCCCGGCTATCTACCTACTCACAAGGTTCAGCCAGTATCCTGCCCCCCTCAAAAGTTAAAGCCCTTCCCAACCCAGGAAGGGAAAGAGGAAAGGGAAGATGGGAAAAGCCCTGTATTGTTAACAGGTGTTGGACAGAATTGTGGGGAGGGGAATCCCCTTTTAAAGGTTTGAGGGGGGGGCAATGTTCCCTCTAAGCTGAGTTAGTGTGAGCTAACTCACAGTTTTTTAGCCTCTGGCTCACACATTTTAGTCTTCGCTCAGGAAGGATGGCTCCAAAGTAAACTAATTTATGCAGCAGCCAAATTGCTTGCTCACAACTTTAATGCCAGGAGCTCACAAAGTAGAAATTTTGCTCACAAGACTCCACAGCTTAGAGGGAGCATGGGGGGGGGTCTATTCTAGCACGGGGGGGCTAAAACGTGCTTTAAAAAAACCTTGGTTGTGGTGGTGGAAAGTGCTGTCAAGTCATAGCTGACATATGTGAACCCTGTGTGGCATTCAAGGCAAGAGACCCTTCAGAGGTGGTTTGCCATTGCCTGCCTCCATGTCACAACCCTGGTGTTCCTTGGAGGTCTCCCATCCAAATACTAGCCAAGGCTGACCATGCTTAATTTCCAAGATCTGATGGGGCTGGGCCAACCTGGGCTATCCAGGTCAGAAGGGAAAAATCTTAGTCTTCTTCTTCTTCTTCTTCCTCCTACATGTCCATATGGCATGTCTTTCCATGCCTTTTTTCACCATTTCCTCTCTTATCTCCACAGTCCTTTGCTTAATTTATTTATTTCCTGTGTTTCTTTCTTCCTCTTACGCTGGACCCACCTTTAGATCAAGTAATTTTTTTTTTTTAATTCTGCCTCCCTTTCTTTCTGACACACACCCCTTGATGACAGACAGATGACACTCGTTTGCACTGCGTGCACACAAAAGCGGGGCCACACCTGAAGATGCCCACTCTGTAAATTGTTAACCTTTTTCATGTTGTTTTTTCAGAAGGAGGTAGACTACTGACAGCTCCACACATCCTACTTTTTAGAATCTCCCCCCCCCCATTCACAGTTGATCCTTTATAAACACATAACAATTGTGACAAGTCTCAACCAAATGGTTTCCCTCCGTGCAAGAACATCTGTGAAAAAGGTAGTAAGGAGATAAAGGAATGCAAAATCTGCTTCAGTGTTGCAGGAATTAAGAGATTCACATCCACATGGGTCACCCAAACACAGACAAACCACCCATTCACTGTGGCCTGTCTTAGCTGACACCTGACACTGAATATATTAGCAATCCCAAGCAATGTTCCCTCTAAGCTGAGTTACTGTGAGCTAGCCCACAGTTTTTTAGCCTCCAGTTCACACGTTTTTGTCTTAGCTCAGGAAGGATGGCTGCAAACTAATTTAGCCAGTGGCCAAATCACCAGCTCACAACTTTAATGCCGGTAGCTCAAGAAGTAGAATTTTTGCTCACAGGACTCCACTTAGAGGGAGCATTGGTCCCCGTTAGACAGGTATGTCAGGTACAGCTTTCAATGAGCCTCCCTATACACCCCATTGGTAGCTGGGACATTCATGGCCCCAGATAAGCAGGGATAACTTTATTTCCAGCTGCATTTGGCTTGTCCAAAGCTATATAAGCTGGACTCAGAAGAACTATGTACAAAGGAGGTTGGGGATCTTGTATGGTAAGTGCCATCAAGTCACCAAGTCTCTTCTAACTTATGGTGACCCTATTAATTATGATCGCCAGGTTCAGGTTTGTTTATTATTACGACAACAAGCGATAAGATGCACATACTTAGATGAAACATTCACATAACTTGAGTTTAAACAGTATATATATAAAAACCGATATAAAAATAAAACTGTAAAAATACGGTTGTACATAATAAAATAAGAAAGAAGAACATAAATTAGAGACTACTAGGGAGCTATCGTTACGTATTTGATCACGTGTTTCGAATATAATAACATGCCACCCAGAATTTTGCCACAGATTCAGTAATTGTCTGGTTTCCATCGATTAACAATCGGTTACACTGCTCAGCAGCTGTTTGTCCCACCGTATCTATTATGAGCGGAGTAATATATTTGTCACAGATTTTGTTATACTGGTTACATCTGAGCATCATGTGCTCGATAGCTTCTATCCCCCCCTGAGCCACATTGGCAAAATCTGTATTCAGTGGGGAACCCTTTTGAATCTGCCCTCGAGCAGCGCAAAGAGGAATGATCACCAAAACATCCAACTGTTAACAGCCTCGCTCAGGTCTTGCAAACCGAAAGCCGCTTCCTTGACTGAGTTGATCCATCTCAGGTTGGGTCTTCCTCTTCTGCCGACTTCAACTTTCCCTAGAGGTATTGTCTTTTCTGGTGACTCTTCTCTTCTTCTAATGTGGCCAAAGTATGATTGCCTCAGTTTGTGATTTTAGATTCTAGGGAGAAGTCTTGCTTGATTTGATCTAGACCCTACTTATTCGTCTTTTTAGAGGTCCACGGTATCCATAAAAACTCTTCTCCAGCTCTACATTTCAAAGGAATCAACTTTCCTTCCTGTCATCTTTCACCGCTGTCCAACGTTCACACCCATGCACAGGGCTTTTTTTGTAGAAAAAGCCCAGCAGGAACTCATTAGCATAACAGGCCACACCCAACAGCAGAAACTCATTAGCATATTAGGCCACACCCCTGGCAGCACAGCTCATTAGGCTATTAGGCCACACCCCCATGTTACCAGAAGTGTGGTCATCCAGCCACACCCACCTTTTAAAATTTATTTTTATTTATTTCATTCGATTAATAGTCCGCCCTCCCCATGACCTTTTCCTTCTTATTCTATTTACCTTGTTTGTTGTCAAAACCCAGGGCTTTTTTTTTTGTAGCAGGAACTCTTTTGCATGTTAGGCCACACACCCCCTAATGTAGCCAATCCTAAAGATTTTCTGCCGTTCTGTGTGGCCTATTATGCTAATGAGTTCTTGCTGGGTGTGGCCAACTCGGGAGCCAGCCGGAACTCCATTCCTGTGCGTTCCTGCCCAAAAATAGCCCTGCCCATACATAGTATTGTGGAATACTATGGTATGAATTATCTTGATTTTGGTCACCAGAGACAGAATCTTACATTTAAGAATCCTTTTTTTTCTATCTCTTTAATGGCATCCCTTCCCAGTTTCAATCTCCTTCTGTTTTCTTGGTTGCAGCCTCCATTTTTGGGTTTTATACCAAAAGAGACCTTATACATTTAATATTTGCATACAATAAGAGATGAGAGAAATGGCATCTGCTAAATATCTGTTCTCTTGCATTGCTCTTCATGGCACCTGAGGAATTTTGTTTATTCATTTTGTTTTCTTCATTCCACCTTTCTCCGCAGTGGGCTCCCAAAGTAACTTACATTGCTATCCACTCCTCCGTCACCCTGTGACGGAGGTTAAGATGAAACTGTGTGACTGTCCCAAGGCCAACCAGTGGGGTTCCATGGCAGAGTGGGGATTCGAACCTGGATCCATCCCTCTAACCACTAGGCAACACGACCTCTCCTTAAGCACAGTCTTCCATCTGACAAAATGTTTTGCGGGACTACAGATAGGGACAACCAGGGCTCTTTTTGCAGCAGGAACTCCTTTGCATATTAGGCGACACACCACTAATGTAGCCAATCCTCCAAGAGCTCACAGTAGCCCCTGTAAGAAGAGCTCTGTAAGCTCTAGGAGGATTGGCTACATTAAGGGAGTGTCACCTAATAGACAAAGGAGTTCCTGCTATAAAAAGAGCCCTGGATAGATAGATGATAGATAGATAGATAGATGATAGATAGATAGATAGATAGATAGATAGATAGATAGATAGATGATAGATAGATAGATAGATAGATAGATAGATAGATAGATAGATAGACAGACAGACAGACAGACAGACAGACAGACAGACAGCTCTTTGTGTAGCAGGAACTCCTTTGCATATTAAGCGACACACCCCTAATGTAGCCAATCCCCCAAGAGCTTACAGTAGCCCCTGTAAGAAGAGCTCTGTAAGCTCTTGGAGGATTGGCTACATTAGGGTGTGTGTCGCCTAATAGGCAAATAAGTTCCTGCTACAAAAAGAGCCCTGGGGACAACCCACCACCGAATACAAGCCCGATATCAAGGCTATGCAGAACTTGATTAATCTCTTTCTTTCACTGTATGTGGTCGAAAATGCGGAGACTCTCCATTCGACAGCGTGAGTTCATTAAGGCATCTGAACGGACAGAATTCCATTTGTTTCCCACCCCACTGCACTTCAGTTTCCTTGAGGAGGCATCCTTTAAGAAAACGGTTGCATCGTATCCTCTATCTGAAGAAGTGAGCAGTGACAATGGATGTATCGTATCCTATATCTGAAGAAGTGAGCAGTGATTCGTGAAAGCTCGTCCCCTGCCACATATTTTGTTAGTCTTTAAGGTGCTCCTGGGCTCTTGTCCTTTTCTACTGTCACAATGACTCTGTGAGAGAGGTTAGGGAATCACCCAGCAAACTTCATGGCGGAGCACATATTTGAACCCGGGGCTCTCACATGGTTTCAGGGGTCATTTCCTGCAGGAGTGCACAGGAGCAGAGCTCCGGCAGTAAAGAACCCAGGGGGCGGGCACATGCAACAAGCCCCACCCCTGCTCCCAGCAGCCCTCAGTCAGAGCAAGAAGCAGCCAGGTAAGTTGCAGAGGCCCCCCAGCCCAAAACAGTCCAGTGGCACCTTTAAGAGCAAGTTTTATTCAGGTACAAGCTCTCCCTCATCTGTGAGGACAAATCTGCACGTTCCCCCCCCCAATAGCTAGCAATCCAAAACAGTCCAGTGGAGACTGAGCGCTGGGTGTTGCCTTCTGACACACTTCCGGTGATGTCAGGGGGTGTGGCATATGCAAATAAGTTATGCTAATGAGTTATGCTAATGAGCTCCTGCACCTCTTTTTCTATGAAATGACCCCTGCATAGTTTGATATCACAAAGACAATCTCTTGAATAGAACAAAGTTTAAGTCCAGTGGCACCTTTAAGACCAAGAAAGTTTTATTCAAGGTGTGAGCTTTCCTGTGCATGCACACAAAAGCTCACACCTTGAATAAAACTTTATTGGTCTTAAAGGTGCCACTGGACTCAAACCTTGTTCTACCACTTCAGACCAACACAGCTACCCACCTGAGTCTCTCAAATAGTGATTTTTACTGCATTCCCAAGCTGCAACTGCAAATCTTTAACTATCACGCTATAGCAATCATTCCTGACCAGATTATCTGGTTCACACTGGCAAACCCAAGGACAGGGCTGTGGTGGAACACCTGCCTTGCAGCTAGAAGGTCTGAGGTTCAATTCCCAGCATCTCCGGCTGCAAAAAATTACCAGGCTGTAAGTGACATGTGGTGGCTCAAGTGGTTAAGACGCTGAACTGCAGGCTGTGGAAGGTCAGTAGTTCAGCAGTTCGAGACCTGAGAGTGCCGCATGACGGAGTGAGCTCCCGTCTCTAGTTCCAGCTCCTGCCAACCTAGCAGTTTGAAAGCAAGAAATTGTAAGTAGATAAATTGGTACCACTTCGGTGGGAAGGTAACAGCGTTCCGTGTGCCTTGGCGTTTAGTCATGCCGGCCACATGACCACGGAAACGTCTTTGGACAGTGCTGGCTCTTCGGCTTTGAAACGGAGTTGAGCACCGCAAGCCTAGAGTTGGATCTGACTGGCTTTTGAGCAAGGGAACCTTTACCTTTACCTTTTAAGTGACATGTAAGACCTCTACCATCTGCCCATCATAGCAGAAAATATATTGACCACTGATCTGATTCAGAATAAGGCAGCTTCAAGTGTTAATGCACTTTAAAACTGAGTCACTAATCCATGCTGATGCCTCTAATGGCACTCATAACCAGTGTTCCCTCTAAGCTGAGTTAGTGTGAGCTAGCTCACAGTTTTTTTAGCCTCCGGCTCACACATTTTTGTCTCAGCTCAGGAAGGATGGCTCCAGAGCAAACTAAGCTATGCAGCAGCCAAATCGCTCACTCACAACGTTGATGCCAGTAGCTCACAAAGTAGGATTTTTGCTCACAGGACTCCACAGCTTAGAGGGAACATTGCTCATAACCTAATGACCTATTGGGGAGGGGGCAACCCAGTTAGTCCAGGTGCCCCTTTCATCCTCCCCTCCTAGAACAGCTGAAGAATATGCTCAGATATGGAAATGCTGATGGCACATTAGATGTGAAAGCCGGAGCCTTCCACAGACGGTTCAAGCTGCCCGTTTCTTCATTCGCCTCCACCGTCTGTGGCAGGACACACCCACAAGTGGAAACCTGCTTCGGCTTGCGGAGTTTTCTTGGGGGATCAAGGGAGGCATGCTAACACTGACATACAATGTTATTCGGAGAGAAGTGAGGGTGCTCTGACTGTTATCATCCGTAGCCCTTATTTATATCCTTTTGGAATGTTAAACAGATACTTAGCCCTAGACAGGGGGAATGTTTCACACGTGACTCTCTGACTCTGTAGACAAAATCATTGCAACAATGGGGTTTCTTCCTGGATCCAGCTGCCAGGGCTTCTAACAGATCACCTTCTTTTTTAAAAAAATAAAATAAAATAAATCTCTGCAATTAGTAGGGCGGGCCGTCCTCCCGACCATAAGGGCACCTGCCCATTGTATACCTGGCCCCCAGCTCTTGCACAATTAAATCTGGGCGGAAGAGTCCATTCCCATTGGTTTCCTGAGATGCAATCTTTGTATCTGATTTACCAGCGATACTCATTGTGTTCCACTGAATGGGAAACACTTTTTAAAAGATAAATACCCAAGAAGCGAAAGCTTGTAATGGGGGACACGGGTAGGATAGCCAACCACCATCTGGCCATCTGCAGACGTCTGGGGGGGGCAGGGAAATGGGGGGTGGCGCTGTGGCTGTGGTGGTGTTACGTTACTTTTCAGTGGCCTGCAGAGGTGGAGGCTGAGACTAGGGTTGCCAGCCTCCAGGCGGTGGCTGGGGATCTCCTGGGATTACACCTGATCTCCCGCTGACAGAGATTAGTTCACCTGGAGAGACCACAGGAGCTGGTCTGCCGAACATTAAGAATGTAAAAGATGCTCTGTACAATTCTACAGTATTGTAATTTGGCCGTTTTGGTGCTCCACTTTTGAGGAAGCAATGCGATCAGCAACTGGAAGCCGGCAGGGCCTTCGGGTGGATAAGCAAGCGGCGAGACGAGTTTTGTGAAGAGAGATTATAAATATTGATGTCTGGACTTTTCACCGAGAAATCTGACTTGGACAATTTCTGAATGTTATTGATTTATTTGGACCATGTGTTCCGGGGTTTTTTTGTTTTTTTGAGTTACTGATTTGCAGAGTGCACATTAATATATTTTTGATAAACTACACCACTTATATAAGTTCATATCACTGTATTGTCTGTTGAATGTTTTCCGTTATTTTTGCACGGGTTTCATTTTTTTTTGTTTAATTTACTCCCTTCCGTGCTTCTCCGCTGTTTGGGAACCTCCAGGTGGTTGGATGGAGATCTCCTGGGATTACAATTGATCTCCAAGCGACAGAGATTAGTTCACCTGGAGGAAATGGCTGCTTTGGAAGGTGGACTCTGTGGCCTTATACCGCCCCCAAAGTCCCTCCCCTCCCCAAACCCCGCCCTCCTCAGGCTCCACCCCCAAAATTTCCAGGTATTTCCCAACGCGGAGCTGGCAACCCTATTTGCAAAGGAAGCTGACAGCATCTCAAAAATACTTCAGAGCATTCGGTCACTAGATTAACCCCCAGTAGGATTTTGTGGAGAGGTCTTTCTTGACTTCCCAAAGTCACAACTTTTCAAAGCGACACCTGAATGGAAGCACAGATTAATGTATTTTAAAATATAATGTTCATGATGGTCAGGGTTAGGGTTAAGTGACTTCAGTCCAATGGCCTATGCTGTAGCATTGCCCCCAAACTCTATGGTTGCGCTGGAAGTGACATCACTGCATCACTGGTGGTGTCACAATGTCATGGGTGAAAGCTCCTCCCTTCCCCCCCAAGTAATCCTTCCACTGGTTTTCAGACTCAGGCCGGCAACCTTAATTCTGCAACATGTATGTGCTATTTTTTCAAATTAAAAACTTGGATGGAATTGTAATAAGGGATGGAATACCAAAAAAAAAGTCCATATGGTTATCTTAATAAGGGTCTGAATACAAATGTCATTTTCATAAGAAGAACCCTGCTGGATCAGACCAGTGGTCCATCCAGTCCAGCATCCCAAGAACATAAAAAGAACTCTGTCGGATCAGAACAATGGCCCACCTAGTCTAGCATCCTAAGAACATAAGAAGACCTCTGCCGGAATAGTCCACTTAGTCCAGTATTCTGTCTCACACAGTGGCCAGCCAGTTCCTCTGGACAGCTAACAACAGCACGGCACAGAGGTTGAGGCCTTCCCCTGATGTTGCCTCCTGTCTCTGGGATTCAGAGACTTAGTGCCTTTGAACATGGAGGTTCCCCTCAGTCACCATGGCTAGGAGCCGTTGGTAAACGCTAGTGGGCAGGTGGACGGTTTTTGCTGATTCCTTCCTTCACTGCACACCCTCATATCATTTATTTATTTAAGTATTTATACCACTCTTTTCTCACACACATATCCAAACCCAAAGTGGCTGATCAAGAAACACAAAAATACAGTTTAAGCAAAAATACAGCACGACTCCAACATCCTGGGTGGGCGCTGGTTCCACCGGCTTGGCTCACTTAGGGCCACAGGCTGTCAGCCGTGAGCGAAAAGTCCTCTGGTTCTTGCTCTTTTCCTGTCAACAAAATCTTGTGCCTCTGCCAGATACACACTTAAATACCCATGACAAAATAGGGAGCAGAAGCTCAGCCCAGATTTCACCCTGTTGACAGCGATGTTTCCAAGAATTCCTCCACTTTTGGCCCTGGTCCCCCAAGAGTAAAATTTTGGGAGCTGGGGGGGGCTTTTAGTTATGGTTTCCAACTCCAGTTTGGGGAAATCCTGGACATTTGGGGGTGGAGGGTGGGGTTTGGGGAGAGATGGGAGCTCAACAGGAATGATGAAGAAGGAGGAGGAGGAGGAAGAGACTGGATTTATACCATCCCTTTACTCAGAGTCTCAGAGCGGCTTACAAACTCCTCTCCCTTCCTCTCCCCACAACAAACACCCTGAGAGGTAGGTGGGGCTGAGAGAGCTCTGACAGAAACTGCTCTTCTCAAGAACAGCTCTGACAGAACTATGGCTTGCCCAAGGTCATCCAGCAGCTGCAAGTGGAGGAGTGGGGAATCAAACCCAGTTCTCCCAGATTAGAGTCTGCGTACTTAACCACTACACCAAACTGGCTCTCGCACCAAACCATCATAGAGCCCACCCTCCGAAGCTGCCATTTTCTCCAAGGGAACTGATCTATGCGTTGGGAGATCAGTTATATTTGGGGAAATCCCCAATTCCAACCTGGAGGCTGGCAATTCCAGTTGCAGGAGAAGGGCGAAGGGGGAGACTTCCATTCTGCCGGCTCACCAGCCTTCTCTCATCAGAAAAAAACCCACAGGTTGCCCTGACCTGGATATAGCCCAGGCAAGCCTGATCTCGTCAGATCTCGGAAGCTAAGCAGGGTTGACTCTGGCAACTCCTTGGATGGGAGACCTCCTTGGAATACCTGAGGTGGGAGGCAGGGGCAGGCTTTATTCAGCCACCTCTCTGAATATCCTCCAGGCCCCCAGTACGAGTCTGTCACCAGAGATCACCATGACTTCCAGGAGCACAGAGACAAAAAGTACATAAAAGGGTGGGGAACAGCCCATGGGTCCAAAGAAATTAAGGTATATAAGCATGCTGAGCACTTGTTTTGCTCTACCCCCCAGACTCATAGCCATTCCAAAATGCAGCCCTAAGCAGAGTTAAGAGGTAAAGATAAAGGTTTCCCTTGCTCGAAAGCTAGTCAAATCCAACTCCAGGGGGCAGTGCTCATCTCCGTTTCCAAGCCAAAGAGCCAGCACTTTCCGAAGACTTCTCCGTGGTCATGTGGCCGGCATGAATAAACGCCGAGGCGCACAGAATGCTGTTACCTTCCCACTGAAGTGGTACCTATTTATCTACTTGCAGTTTCTTGCTTTTGAACTGCTAGGTTGGCAGGGACTGGGGCCAGAGAAGGGAGCTCACTCCGTCACGTGGCACTTGGGTCTCGAATTGCTGAATTACAGACCTTCCGGTCTGCAGTTCAGCATCTTAACCTCTAAGCCATCGCGGCCCCTCCACCCTTCTAAATCCAACGAACTCAGCCCTCACCTGGATAGCCCAGGCACGCCAGATCTTGTCAGATCTCAGTAGCTAAGCAAGGCCGACCCTGGCAAGTATTTGGATGGGAGACCTCCAGAGAATACCACAGCCAGGAGATAGAGGCAGGGCTATCAAGACACTTCTCTGAATGTTCTCCATGTCTCGGTAGGAGTCACCAGGGGTCGCCATGACTTCCAAGCATGGGCACACACACACACACACACACGCAAAAATGCAAAAATTACCAACAACATCCAATGAACTTAGTGGGTTTAGAGAGCTGCAACTCAGCTTAGATGGTACAGTTTCTGGGGCAACATACCGGTTACTTCCAGCTATTTCACTTTTGCTTGCTTTCGAAGATGGAGGCTGAAACCCATGAACATGTATGCCACATTCTACCACCATTAGGCTGAACTTGCTACTCAGGTGCTACTGAATCCACAGGAGACCTAAGCACAACGACTCACATCAATTCCAGAACATAGCATGATTGTTGATTCTTATGCCTAATTTTTTTCTAGGTCCTCTAGTGGCCCAAAATATAGAACATAAATTGCGTGCAATATTGGGAAGATGGATTCACTTGCAGAAGAAGGAGGAGGAGCAGGAGCAGCAGGAGGAGACAATGACGTCTTCTCTAAAGCAGAATCGGAAGAGAATTGGAAGAGTTTCAGCACGAGAAAATTCAAAGGAATCATAAGGGATTTCTGCAAGACAGGCAACCTCTCTGGAATGTTTTCGTCCAGCTTTAAATAAGCCTAGGGTTGCCATGTGTCTTCCTACCGGCCACCGCTGTCCATGCTTGTAGCCGTGCTTGAAGCCGTCCATGCTTGTAGCTGCCACCATCTCCTGTGTCAGTGAATTCCATGTGTTGATCACTCTTTGGGTGAAGAAGTACTTCCTTTTATCCATTCTAACCCAACCGCTCAGCAATTTCATGGAGTTCCCACGAGTCCTTGTATTGTGAGAAAGGGAGAAAAGTACTTCCTTCTCTACCTGCTCTATCCCATGCATAACATTATAAACCTCGATCATGTCACCCCTCAGACGTCGTTTCTCCAAGCTAAAGAGCCCCAAATGTTTTAACCTTTCTTCATAGGGAAAGTGTTCCAACCCTTTTATCATTCTAGTTGCCCTTTTCTACACTTTTTCCAGTGCTATAATATCCTTTTTGAGTGTGGTGACCAGAACAGTACACAGTACTACAAATGTTGTCGTTGTTGTTGTTCAGTCGCACAGTCGAGTCCGACTCTTCGCGACCCTGTGGACCACATTACGCCAGGCCCTCCTGTCTTCCGTAGTGCTCCAGAGTTTGCTTAATTTCATGTCCGTTGCCTTGATAACACTGTCTAACCATCTCATCTTTTGCGGTCCCCTTCTTCTTTGACCTTCAGTCTTTCCCAACACCAGGGTCTTCTCCAGTGAGTGCTTCCTTCTCATTTGGTGGCCAAAGTATTTGAGCTTCAGCTTCAGTATCTGGCCTTCCAGGGAACAGTCAGGGTTGATTTCCAAACGAGGCCGCACCATTGATTTATATAGGGGTATTATGATATTGGCTGATACGTTTTCAACAGATAAAGTTAGAAAAGATTGGATATGATAAACTTTTTTCCCCGCAAGAAGATTTTACACATCTCTAGAAAGACAATTATGCTTGAGAACATGGGCTGATAGTATTTCAGAGTCTGGGTAGGAAGACAGATCCTCCACTGCAATAAAGGCAGGAGTACAAAAAGGACGTATTGTTCCTACGGTTAACCTGTAATAGAGACATGTTACGAAGAATGAAAGATGTGGAACACTGGGAAAATAGAAATCTATATAAACATGTTTCCCTTCTTTTCTACAGTTAAACTCAACAAAGACTGTTTCCCCCCTCAACCTCCCCCACCTTTTTTAACATTACAAGGGAGAAAACTTGAGTTTAGGGTACGCCTGACATATTTTCTCTTGGAGAATTCTTCTGAACAGGAGGTTCTCAGTTTGGAAGCCTGGAAACATTTGGCTATGATACAATTTGGAAGGTGTATTTAGGAACCTTTCTGTGTGCGTCTCTCCTGGAAATGGCACGCTGAGCTGTCATTTTCGTTAATAGGAATTTAGTACACGTGTCAAGTTGAGGTGTTATTATTATTTTTTTTAAGTAATACAATTGATTTATGCTTTGGGAAATGTATAAATGCAAAGTGTTTATGTGGTGCTGAGGAAACTGAGCTGCGAGGGGAAGCAGAAATAAGAGAACTGGTTATGTGATATGTTGAATCCCCCCTCCCTTTAACAGACGCAGTCATTTAAACAAATAAATAAGTGCCAGGTTTTATTGCGACTGGTAATTTAGAAGAGGCCGTTTGTTTTCTACATCTATATACTATTCGAGGTGTGTGCCCCACCATCTGTGAATACCTAAATCCAGGGCTTTTTTGGTAGAAAAAGCCCAGCAGGAACTCATTAACAAAATTGGCCACACCCAACTGCAGAAAATCATTAGCATATTAGGCCACCCCCCCATGTTACCAGAATTGTGGTCATCAAGCCACACCTACCTTTTGCTTCTTATTCTGTTTACCTTGTTTGTTGTCAAAACCCAGGGCTTTTTTGTGTAGCAGGAACTCCTTTGCATGTCAGGCCACACAGCCCTAATGTCGCCAGTCCTAATGAGTTTCTGCTGCTGGGTGTGGTATATTATGCTAATGAGTTCCTGCTGGGCGTGGCCAACTTGGGAGCCAGCCGGAACTCCCATTCCTGCCCCAAAATAGCCCTGCCTAAATCCACAGATCGGGGCCACGCAGACACTAAACAGATTTTCCAGCAAACTTGGGGGATGCCCAAGAACTTTAAAAAAGGAGTTCAGGGCCACATGGACACTAAACAGATTTTTCAGCAAACTTGGGGGATGCCCAAGAACTCTTTAAAAAAATATAGGGGGGTTAATTCCCCTTACAGTAAAAGTGTATTCTCTGTGCATGCACAGGGAACACACCTACCTCCTGCAGTTGGAGGGGTCCTGGAGTCGCGCTGGGTCTAGCAGCAGTGCAGCCTGGGAATCCACATTGGGCCTGGGGGAGCTGTGCTGGGCCTGGTGGCACAGCCCCAGGAAAACAGTGGGGCCAAACCGGGCCTGGCGGTGGTTGTCCGGGAGCCTCACCCCCTCCAGGCCTGATGGCAGCTGCAGGAGAGCCCAGGAGACTGTTCTAGGCTCAGTGAGAGAGTGGGGGGGGCACAAGATTCTGTATTCTAATTGGGACTGAGCTGAAGATAGTCACTGCTTTTGAGGGGTTGGGGACGCTTTTGGCAGTGTTATAATTGTCCCGTTGTGTTGATATTTCAACCTTGCCGGGGGGGGGTTAACTATTTATTTGCCACATTCATAGACCACATTTCTCACTGAGACTCAACATGGATTCCCAATAGGGCTATAGAAAGCTGAATACGTGTTGAACGTAAGAGAACATAAGAGAAGCCAATGTCGGGTCGGGCCAATGGCACATGCAGTCCAACACTCTGTCACACAGTGGCCAAAAACACCAGGTGCCATCAGGAGGACCAGCAGTGGGGCCAGGACACTAGAAGCCCTCCCACTGTTGCCTCCTCCCAAGCACCAATAATACAGAGCATCGCTTGCCCCAGACCGAGAGTCCCTGTCTATACCTTGTGGCTAATAGCCGCTGATGGACCTCTGTTCCATATGTTTATCTAATTTTTATCTACATATATCTGTTACTGTTGTTTGTTATCTGTTAATCTATAGTCTTATATTTCAATAAAGTATATAATTAAAAAAGAAATCAACAGACCATTGAAAGCCAGAGCATAATTAGCACAGAAACCCAGAAGTTAAACATTTAACCGTGCATATGACCCTCAGAACAGCAGGCTCTAAGCAGATCATAAAAACAATGAAAAAGATCAACCCCCTAGTTACAAGCCTGGGTAGTGTGTGTGTGTGTGTGTGTGTGTTTCAGTGGCAACCTCATCTAATCAAATACAACTGAGCTGGAAACACTGCGGTATCATCTTCTCTACTACACAGAGAAGCCCACCTCCAGGTGGGACCTGGGGATCTCCTGGAATTGCAGCTCATCTCCAGACTACAGAAATCAATTCCCCTAAAAAAAAATAAATGGATGCTTTGGAGGGTGGACTCTACGGCACTGTACCCCACTGAGGTCCCTGTCTTCCCCAGGCTCCACCCCCAATTCTCCAGGAGTTTCCTAACCTGGAACTGGCAACTCTTCCCCCCCCCATCCCCTACCAGTGGTGAGAAGGGGACCTGGTAACCCTACTGCTATATGCTCCCTGATTGGCTATGATTCACCACGATCTTCCACATAAGGTCCTTTAGAGTTCCATGTCCATACAGCAGAGGTACTCTGTGTTCACCTACTTAACAGCGTGGAGCAGTTTATATGTTTTCCATCTATTTGCTAGGCATAACTGGCTTCTACCAGGGCATAATCTTTTACCGAGATGGCCCCTATGAACTGGGACAGCCTTCTGGAAGAAGCGTAGATCGTTCCCTCGCTGCCGCCTTGTTTCAAAGGACACGGGGCTAAAAACAATTCACTAGTTTTATCGTGTAAAGGTGGTTTGTTGCGAACAGTGCTTGTTTGGAAAATTGCCCCTTTTTTATTTGTATCAGTTTGTTTATTTACTTTATTTATACCCCGCCTCTGTCCGCAGTGGGGACCCAAAGCGGCTTACGCCATTCTCCTCTCTTCCATTTTATTCTCACAACAACCCTGTGGGGTTGGTTAGACTGAGGGAGTGTGGCTGGCCGTAGGTCACCCAGCGAGTTTATATGGCAGAGTGAGGATTCGAAACGGGGACTCCCCGATCCTAGTCCAACACTCTAACCCACTGGTTCCCAAAGTGGGCAATACTGCCCCCCCCGGGGGGGGCACTGGAACAATCCAGGTGGGCTGGAATCAGCACACCTGAAAAAGGATATTAATAGCACTGGAAAAAGTCAGAAAAGGGCAACTAGAATGATAAAAGGGTTGGAACACTTTCCCTATGAAGAAAGGTTAAAACACTTGGGGCTCTTTAGCTTGGAGAAACGACGGCTGAGGGGTGACATGATCGAGGTTTATGAGATCATGCATGAGATAGAGCAGGTAGAGAAAGAGGTACTTTTCTCCCTTTCTCACAATACAAGAACTCGTGGGAACGCCATGAAGTTGCTGTGCAGTCGGGTAAGAAGATAAGAGGAAGACCTTCTTCACACAAAGAGTGATTAACACATGGAATTCACTGCCACAGGAGGTGGTGGTGGCTACAAGCATGGACAGCTTCAAGAGGGAATTGGATAAGCATATGGAGCAGAGGTCCACCATTGGCTATTAGCCACAAGGTATACATAGGAACTCTCAGTCTGGGGCAGGTGATGCACTCTATTCTTGGTGCTGGAAGGGGGGCAGCAGTGGGAGGGCCTCTAGTCCCCTGGCCCCACTGATGGACCTCCTGATGGCACCTGGTATTTTTGGCCAATGTGTGACAAAGTGTTGGACTAGATGGGCCACTGGCCTGATCCAACATGGGCTTCTCTTATGTTCTTATGGAATGATCCAGGTGGGCTGGAACGATCCAGGCGCAGATCCACAAAACTGCATCTTTTTGTCCACTTCTTGAAAGGTAGATTTCCAGGGGGACACTGAGCAATTCCCCCCACCCGAAAAGGGGACGGTAGGCCAAATAAGTTTGGGAACCTCTGCTCTAACCACTACAGCAATATAGTTGTGTGCAGTTTAAATGTGTTTCTCTTTTTAAATATATATATATTTTTTAATTGTTGACTTACTGTAAGCTGACTTGAACCATTGAGAGAGCTGAGATGCAAGGGCTTAAACAAGCAAACGCATCCAAAGAGGGCAGAGAAAATGGTCCCAAAGGAACTGTAGCTACGTATGAAATAAATGGTACTTTTAAAAAAAAGGTTGAAATCAAGGGTGCCCAATATAGTGACTGTGGGCTCTATGGTGCCAAAGCTGACACTTTTCCTGGTGCCTGCCCAGTGCTTCTGAAGGTTGCCAGCTCTGGGTTGGACAAGACCTGGAGACTCTGGGGGTGGAGCCAGGAGAGGGCGGGGTTTGGAGAGAGGAGGGGCCTCAGCATGGTACAAAGCCATGGAGTCCACCCTTCAAAGCAGCCGTGTTCTCCAGGGAAACTGATCTCTGTCAGCTGGAGATCAGTTGTAAATGTGGGAGATCTCCAGGCCCCACCTGGAGGCTGGCAAACCTAGAATGCGGGCGAGGCTCATTGGGGCTTTTTCCCAGCAGGGCTTCTGACTGGCTGTGCAGATTAAAAGGAATCCTGTTTAACAGAGCATTTGCCTGCTAGAGTTGAATATAACCTCAGTCCATGACATTTCTCTTGGTCCCACTTCCTGTGGCAGCCATTTTGTAATGGGTTCTGCCTCCTGTGGCAACCATTTTGTGACAGGCTCTGCCTCCCGTGGCAGCCATTTTGTGATTGTGCCCACAGCCCTTTCCCAGAATTCTAAAGGTGCCCACCGGCACAAAAAAGATGGAGACCCCCGATTTAAATAACATTTATTGATTGTATGCCCTGTCTTCCACCTATTTAATGCTGGGGCTTGTATGATTTTATGTCATTTTATACCCACGTACTTGTGATGTTCTAGCTGGTATACTGAGACAGTTTAATGGTTGGCTGGGTTAATTTTAGTGGGTTGGTTGTTTCAACTTTTATGTTGCAAGCCACCCTAGAGCAGCTGCTAGAGAGACAACACTGATTCAATTAATATACAGTAATCGGTCTCAAAAAGGAAAAGGGGAATATTCTCACAAGCGATGTTCTGTTCTTTAAATCTATACGATCCTGACCCTTAAATCACTATTATTTCCCCAAACACACACAAGTGATCTAGGATACTTAATGGAGACCTGATCCTAATATATCACAGCAGGGGGTTGATATGCAGAAGATATGAACAGGTCCATATACCTGGTGATAGTAGGACTATGCAAGCCGTGACCTGGATAGATCTTGGAAGTTAAGCAGGGTCAGTCCTGGTCAATATTAGGATGGGAGACCACCAAGGAATACCAGGGTCGCTACGCCAAAACAGGCAATGGCAAACCACCTCTGAACTTCTCTTGCCTTGAAAACCCCACACCTCTTCTATGACTTGATGGCAAAAAAAAGGGGGACCATACAAATAGCTAAGATTTTTTTTAAATGACCCCATCGTTTTCACTGGAAAAGAGTTAAGGAGAAGGCGCTTGAGCTTTTCCAGTCAAATGCACCTGACTTAAACATGCTAAACTTGGTAACTTCAGACAAGTCGGTAGCTGGATGACTAACGCTCACAGAGCTAGTTACGTATAGGAGGAGAACAATTGCCCTGCTGAAATTAGAATTATTGTTTAACTGGCATTTCTGCTCACTCCCCATGAAATCTAAAATGGCACTAAAATGTTGATTGTATGATAAATGGGAGCCAGTGTACACAGAGTGAGCACATAATTGTGCATTGTGTAGCGGAAAGAGAATGCTTGCTTTGGAAAGATTTGATTCATTGCACCTACATTCATAAAACGAGGAGAGAAACCAATTGTTCTCCATGGAGACTGATGGTAGGACAGGAGGTAATGGGATCTTATTGCAGGAAGAAAGTGGAAGGTTAAATATCAAGATTTTTCACCAGCAATTAGAATAATCAGACAATGGGGGGGAGAGATGGACCCCAAAGTGATGTTGCTGTCGTCGCTACCGGGAGACCCCCCCACCCCGCCCCGACAGGTCAAATAAACAATAGACAGGAGTGAAGTTAGTACAGTGGGCCCAATGATGGGAGAATCTGAGCGGACAGGAGGTTGGGCGTGACCCAAGATGACCTGGTTTTCACAGCACTGCTTGGCCCCAAAGCAAAACTGGGAGAGCTGGGATGTCCTCACTGGCATGGCCAGGCAACCGGTGTGGGGGTAGAGACTTTTTTTTTTTGAGGGGGGGGCGGGGGGAGATGGAAGCTGCAATAACGTGGCGTCACTTCCAGGAATCCCTGAAACTGACATTATGCATCTCTAGGGCTGCAGTCACACACTCTAAATCAAGGGTGTCAAGCATGCGGCCCGGGGGGCGGAACAGGCCCCCGGAGGACTTCTATCAGGCCCGTGGTGAAACTGGCTGTCTTCTGCTTCTTCTTCCAGTTCTGCTGCTGCTGCGCCATCATAGGTTTGCAGCTTACAGATACACACCTGAACAGCATACTCGAGATTGCAACAGCAGAGACATTTTGATGCAATAATTGAGAGCAAGAGGTGTCAGTTATTAGACACTGTTAAATAAACAAAATATTGCAAGAGTGCTAATGTTTCAAGCATGTTTTTATTCTAAGTTTAAAAAAAAATCTTTGTGTTTGTGTCCTTTATAAAGTTTATATCTCCGCTACCTGGCATTACATTTTATGACACACACGGCCCGGCCCAACAAGGTCTCATTTATGTCAGATCCGGCCCCTCGACACCCCTGCTCTAAATAATCCACTTTCAATACACTTTCTAATTGGATTTTGCCAGTTCACACAGTAAAAATCCAGTTGGAAAGTGGACTGAAAGTGGATTATGTAGTGTGTGTGACCGCAGCCTAGGAAAGGGATGACATGCGTCTCTAGGTAAAACCAGAGAGTTTCCCATGATTCCCAGGGGGGACCATTATTACTTCCCCCCTCCCCAGAATTGACATCACACTGTCACCCAACTGTGACTTTTTTAAAGATTATTTTTCTCTTGCCAGCCACAGTGGTGGTCGTGGGAAGTGGGAGCAGGGGACCCTGGTTGCTACTCAACACAGCAGGAACTGTTGATGGTCCTGCCAACATCCAGGTGAGGCCCAAAGATCTCCCAGAACTACAGCAAGCAATTCCCTTGGAGAAAAATGATGATTTAGAGGGTGGATTCTATGGTGTTGCAGCCTGCTGAGCCCCCTTCCCTCCCCAAATACCACCCCCCAAATCTCCAGGACTTTCCCACCCCTGACCTGGCATCTTTACCACCTATCTACCAACACGCTGCTCTTTCAACAGAGCCTTATGGTTTGGTGTAGAGGTTAAGTATGCGGACTCTAATCTGGGAGAACCAGGTTTGATTCCCCACTCCTCCACTCGCAGCTGCTGGATGACCTTGGGCAAGCCATAGTTCTGGCACAGCTGTTCTTGAAAGCAGTTCTCTCAGGGCTCTCTCAGCCCCATCTACCTCACAGGGCGTCTGTTGTGGGGAGGGGTAGGGAAAGGAGTTTGTAAGCTGCTCTGAGACTCTGAGTGAAGAGTGGGGTATAAATTCAATCTCCTCCTCCTCCTCCTCTTCTTCTTCTTCTTCTCCTTCCTGCCCCTGTATTATGGAATGGTCTTCTAGAAGAACTGAGGAGTGCATCTACCCTGAAGCAATTTCAAAGTGGCTGCAAATTTAAACTCCGCTGGGATTTCTTAATGATAAATTCTAAGGGCTTATCCCAAAATTCTGTTTGGGAACTGATCAATCTGTAGTTATATTTTATGTGACGGGCAGAGTGGTCAATCGTATATGAGTGGTCAATCGTACACTAATGCTGGTTTTGTCCTCCCTTGCAATGACACCAAAATCGTTTAAGGAATGCTGTAGGGTTCACGTAACTGATCCCCATGTACATGCAACCTTTTCTTTTGCTCCTGTGTCTGCAGCAACATGAGGGATTAGGGTTGCCAAGTTCCAGGCAGTGGCTGGAGATCTCCTAGAATTACAACTGATCTCTGGGCAACAGAGATCAGTTCCCCTGGCAGAAAAGGATGTTTTAGAGGGTTGACTCTATGGCATTGTACCCTGCTGAGGTCCCTCCCCTCCTCAAACCCCACCCTCCCCAGGCTGCACCCCCAGTCTCTAGGAATTTCCCAACCTGGAATTGGCAACCCTGTATTAAAGAAAAAATGCACTAATCACTTGGGTCTTTGGTAGCCATAAAATTTCTCTGAGAGATTTATGATTGGTTAATTCCTCCCTCCCCCTGGGATAGATTGAGTGGTCTGGTCAATAGAAATAAATTCACTGACCAATCAGGGACTCAGAGGGAAAGCCATAAGGTTGGTTCACTGCCCAGTGAACTCCCATCTTGGTTTGGAGGGGCCTAGTTTAAAGGATAATGAAGGTCCTCCACTCCTCTCTATCACTGAATGGAGGAACTTGCTTGCTAGGCTGAGTTAAACAAAGACTAGACAGAAGAGGGCTTAGCTGTAAGCCTCCCACCCACAGGACCAACGGTGAGGATAATGAGGAGGAGGAGGAGGAGATTGTATTTATACCCTGGCCTTCACTCGGAGTCTCAGAGCGGCTTACAATCTCCTTTCCCTTCCCCTCCCCACAACAGGCACCCAGTGAGGTAGGTGGGGCTGAGAGAGCTCTGACAGAAACTGCCCTTGAGATAACAGCTCTTGTTGGAACTATGGCTTGCCCAAGGTCATCCAGCAGCTGCGAGTGGAGGAGTGGGGAATCAAACCCGGTTCTCCCAGATTAGAGTCTGCAGACTTAACCGCTACACCAGAGGAGGCCAGTGGCAGCCTGAGTTGGCGGGGCACTGCCCCATTTCCCCCCATGGACCACCCTCCACTGCATGTATACCAGCATGAGCACATCAGAAGATTGCCATGATAACAACATGATATATATGGATTGAATATGACACAGGGCAGGCATAATTATCTTCAAAATGAAGTTGCCGAACTCTGTTTCAAGCAGAGTTCACTTCTGCACAGAAGGGAGACTCTCACCAGGAACAGAATTGCCATGTGGCAGTACTGAGAGGGATGTGTTGCCAAAATTCTCCCTCTGTGTAAAAGTGAAAGGACAGTTACTATGACCACTGCAGTCTTTGGGCCCACCAATGTCCTACTATGCAAACAAAACACTTCCTGCAAAGTAAACGGGAGATAATTAAACTTTCTCCTCCCCCACCCAATTTCTTTGTATTCCACTGAGATTTTCATCAGTCTCTCTCTATCAGATTCAGAAGGAGACTGGATGAAGATCAGACAAGTGATAAAAGCAGGCCTCACATCTTAGCATCCCACAGTCCAGCAAGATGGAGAAAGAGATTGCAGGTTGCCATGGATCTAGGGTGCTAACTCTGGGTCAGGAATACCTGGAAATTTGAGGGCTGGAACCTGGGAACGCTGGCATTTGGGGAGGGTATAGTGCCATAGGGTTTAACGCCAACGCTCCAGGGGGACTGATCTCTGCCGTCTGGAAATCAGTTGTAAGACTGGGAGATCTCCAGGCCCCACCTGGAGATTGACGACCCTACAAGGATCCACCTTGTTGAACTGGTGAGCACCTTTGGGGTTTTGAGAGAGGGTAGGACCACTGCTACAAAATGGCTGCTACAACAGGCGCAGCCCACCAGAAGTAGCGTTGCCAGTTCCTTACCGGCTGCTGGTAGTGGGGGGCTCCCGGCTGGTTTCTGGGATCTTCTTGCATGTGTTTTAGTGACACCATCACGTTGCTGACTTGGGGGCTCTACTCTAATTTTTGGGCAAAACTCTATGGGTTTTTTGTCCTCAAAACCATAGAGTTTGCCCAAAAACTAAAGCAGAACCCTTCCCCAACATCAGCTACGCAATGATGTCGCTTCTGTGCTGTGTTTTAACTCCTTTGTTGTTTGTTTGTTTGTTTATTTATTACTTTCAAGTTATATCCCGCAGCACTGGCTCAAGGCGGCTTACACAGTTAAAAAGCAACAGAACCGATAAATACAGTAAAAATTCACAATTAAAAAGCAATTACATAAGGTGCTAATATATACAGATGGCGGCAACGTGCGGATATCTATACATGGTCCGATGAGGAAAGGCCATATCCAGCGTAGTAATACAGGGCCATGGCCTGCTCAGTTTATGATGGTTCGTTCACTCAATTTTACGATGGTTCATTCATCAGTGGCGGCTCCTAATCGAAGGCCTGGTGGAAGAGCTCCGTTTTACGGGCCCTGCGGAACTGTAGAAGGTCCCGCAGGGCCCTGATGTCCTCTGGGAGCTCGTTCCACCAGTGTGGAGCCACCACTGAAAAAGCCCTAGCCCTCGTACTGGCCGATCTGGCCATATGTTGTTGTTGTTGTTGGTGGTGTGTGTGTATGTGTGTATCCTGAAAGCTGCCCTGAACCTGCCCAGACGGGGAGGGCTGGATACCAATTAATTAAATAAATAGGTGATCATTGGTCCTTCAAGGTCAGTACTGTCTACCCAGACTGGCAGCTGCTTTCCAAGGTATCAAGCTGAGTTCTTTCACATCGCTTCTTATCTGATCCTTTTAAATGCAGACATTGGGGACTGAACCTGGGACCTTCTGCATGCAAAACAGATGCTCTTACACTGAACCACTGTCCCTCTCCTTCCAAGACTGTGTGGACTGAGGTCATTCTGTAAAGGACAGGCGATCTGGTGAATTTGTGGACTTCCATCAACAACGTCAAGCATACAGGAACCATTTTCTTTTATTTTGCTTCTATTTCTCATACTACACGAATCCTCCTTGGAGGCAAAATACAGGATTTGGTATAAATATTCTCCGTGTAATGAAAAAAAGAGCCAAAAATATATTTGGGAAAAGGCAAAATACTAAAAGAAGGAGTTGTCAAAACTAAGGGAGTTCCTCCAGGTTTTCCATCTGCCCAAGGAATTAATATCTTCAAGGCATGATTCTACAATCTTGCAGTCCTTAAATCTACTTACACCAAAGTAGTCATATGGTGGAGATGGAGAACTCCAGCAAGAGTGGTTTGCGAAATGCAGCCCGATTCCATTACAAAGATTCAGTATACTTTGGTTGCAGTATTCTCCAACTCCATGCTGGAAAACTCCTGAAGATTTCGGGACCTACTCAGGATATAATGGCAGAAAGCCCACCCTCCAAAGCAGCCATTTCCCCTAGGAGAACTGATCGCTGTTGTCTGGAGATCACTTGTAATCCTAAAATATCTGCAGGCCCCACCTGGAGGCTGGCAACCCTACCATCTGGCAGTTTGCATCAATAAATATGATTTGCTGCCACCAAGGAACCTTGCATTGTCTTCTCTAATGGTTGTGTTTCCTTTCTCCAAGAAGTGGAGTTATGAAGGTCGGGCTTCACAAGTCAATTGATGAAATGGCAGGTTAGTTCTAATATTTCATGTCAAAACTCTTCTGTGCTTCCCAGGCAAGCCCGATCTCATCAGATCTCGGAAGCTAAGCAGAGCCGACCCTGGCAAGAACTTGGAAGGGAGACCTCCAAGGGATACCAGGGCTGGGACGCAGAGGCAGGCAGCAATAAGCCACCTCTCTGAAATGTCTGTGCCCCACTAGGGGTCGCCAGAAGTCAACCACGATTTCCAGGCATACGCACATAAACACAAATGCACATACAAAAAGTACTCACCAAAATAATAACAATAACAACAACAACAACAATAATAATAATAATCTGTGCTTCCCTCATAATTCCCAGGACATTTTGAAACTTCAAATTCACTTGGGCTTTTCATTGTAGGCATTTTTGGGTGGCAATTCTGTTCCAGCTCCCATAGTGTAGCTTTTGTGATGTGAAGAAGCATTTCATTTGTATGCTTTATTTATCTAGACACCCTGCTTTTCTCCCCAATATGGGCACAAAACAGCTTGCAGCATTTTGTAAATTTGGTGTAGTGGTTAGGAGCACAGACTTTAATCTGGAAGAACCAGGTTTGATTCCCCACTCCTCTACTCGCGGCTGCTGGTGTGACCCTGCATGTGTCACAGCTCTATCGGAGCTCTTCTCTCCTGAGCAGTTCTCGAAAGAGCTCTCTCAGCCCCACCTACCTCACAGGGTGTCTGTTGTGGGGAAGGGAAAGGAAAGGAGATTGTAAGCCACTCTGAGACTCCCTTGGGTAGTGAAGGATGGGGTATAAATCCAATCTCTTTTTCTCTTCTTCTTTTCCGCTCCTCTATTTTATCCTCTCAGCAATAACCCTGTGAGGTAGGAGAGGCCGAGAGAGACTGGCTCAAGGTCACCAAGTTAAACTGTCATGACAGAGTCAGGATTCAAACTTGGGTCTCCCATATCTAGTCTGGCTGAGGAGTTGATTGCATATTTTGCCTCTGTCTTCACTGTGGAAGTGCTTGCCCAGTCCAGAACCACCGATTTCAGGAGGGGGTTTGAAAGACCTGAGTCAGATTGAGGTGACGAGAGAGGAGGCCCTACGACTGATAGACAACTTAAAAACTAATAAATCACTGAAAATTTTATGCGACGCAAGAGAGAGAGGAGGCCTACAACTACCAAACTTAAGACTGTATTATGATGCCGTCTGTTTAACATGGTTGGAACAGTGGATTAATCTTGAGAATAAGAAGTTATTAGCTTTAGAAGGGCATGATAACAAATTTGGATGGCATGCATATTTATGGTATGGGAAAGTAAAAATGGACAAATTTTTTAAACACCACTTTATAAGACAATCACTGTTCGAGACATGGATGAGATATAGAAAATTCTTCTCAGAAGAAAGACCACTTTGGATAGTACCAGCTGAAGTGATTAACCCACATTCAAGAAGTCAAGGGTTAGATTGGCTACCTTACAAAAATCTTTTAAAATTAGAAGGGAAAAATTTTGTGTTACAAGATAGATTTGATCTTGAATTTGAATATGACTGGTTGAAATATAGACAGATTTATGATTTATTTAAGACCGATAATAGAGAACATGGTTTCAGAGAAAAGAACATTGAAATTGAAACTGTATGGCTTGAGAAAGGTAAAAAAATGATTTCTAAACTGTACAAGGTTTTATTGAAATGGTACACTGAGGATGAAACTGTAAAAGAGCAAATGATAAAATGGGCTGTAAATGTTAATAATGAGATATTAATGACATCCTGGGAATATTTGTGGAAAAAGTCAATGAAAATTTCAACTTGTGTAAATGTTAAAGAGAATTGCTATAAAATGATGTACAGATGGTATATGACGCCTAAAAAAATTGCTATTATAAATGAAAGTATGTCTAACAAATGTTGGAAATGTAAAAAACATGAAGGGTCTTTTTACCATATGTGGTGGACATGTGATAAAGCAGTAAAGTATTGGACTGAGATCCACAATGAGATACAAAAAATGTTGAAATGTACTTTTAAGAAAGACCCACAGATGTTATTGTTAGGTCTTAAAATGGAAGAAATAAATGTAGCTAAGAGAACACTACTATGGTACTTGATTACAGCAGCCAGACTGACTTTTGCTCAATGTTGGAAACAAGATAAAGTACCTGAAACATGGGAATGGATTAAAAAGACGTTGTTTTTGGCAGAAATGGACAAACTAACAAGAAAGTTAAACAACGAAGAAGACGAAACTTTCTTTGAAGACTGGAAAGACTTTCAAAAATACTTGTTGAAAAATTGGGACATTAAACGTGGTTTGATTTGTTTTGATAGTTATTAAGAAGAAAATGAAATAGAATTAGATTTTTGAATTGTTACCGTTTGTAAGAGAAAATAAGTTTAGAAGTAATTGTAACAGAATAAGAGAGACATTAATGGGGTTGGAGCAGTGCGGGAAGCCTTGTTTGGGGGGGGAGAAGGGAAATTAGAAAAATGGATATGTAGGTAGGTTTAAATTGTATGAACATGTGATATATCCAATAATAAACTGTATTTACCAAAAACTAATAAATCACCAGGCCCAGATGGCATACATCCAAGAGTTCTGAAAGAACTCAAATGTGAACTTGTGGATCTCCTTACAAATATGTGTAATCTTTCTTTAAAATCTGCCTCCATTCCTGAGGACTGGAAGGTAGCTAATGTCACTCCCATCTTTAAAAAGGTTTCCAGAGGAGATCCGGGAAATTACAGGCCAGTCAGTCTGATGCCAATACCAGGTAAATTGGTGGAAATTGTTATGAAGGAAAGAATTAGTAGGCACACTGATGAACAAAAACTATTGAGGTAGACTCAGCATGGGTTCTATAAGGGAAGATCTTGTCTCACTAACCTGTTAGTGTTCTTTGAGGGAGTGAACAAACATGTGGACAAGGGGGACCCAATAGATGTTGTTTACCTTGACTTCCAGAAAGCTTTTGATAAAGCTCCTCATCAAGGACTCCTAAGTAAGCTCAATAGTCATGGGATAAAAGGGCAAGTCCTCTTGTGGATCAAAAACTGGCTAATTAATAGGAAACAGGGAGTGAGTATAAATGGGCAATTTTCTCAGTTGAGAGTGGTAAGCAGTGGGGTACCACAGGGATCAGTACTCGGTCTGATGCTTTTTAATTTGTTTATTAATGATTTGGAGTTGGGAGTAAGCAGTGAAGTGGCTAAATTTGCAGATGACATGAAGTTGTTCAGGCTGGTGAGAACCAAGGAGGATTGTGAGGCACTCCAAAGGAATCTGTCGAGGATGGGCGAGTGGGTGTCAACATGGCAACTGGGGTTCAATGTGGCCAAGTGCAAAGTGATGTACATTGGGGCCAAAAATCCTAACTATAAATATACGTTGATGGGATCCAAACTGGCAGAGACTGACCAAGAGAGAGATCTTGGAGTCATAGTAGATAACTCACTGAAAATGTTGAGACAGTGTGCGACTGCAATAAAAAAGGCCAACACTATGCTGGGGATTATTAGGAAGGGAATTGAAAACAAATCAGCCAGTATCATAATGCCCCTGTATAAATCGATGGTGCAACCTCATTTGGAATACCAGTGGAGGGTGGTAAGCAGTGGGGTACCACAGGGGTCAGTACTCGGTCCGATGCTTTTTAACTTGTTTATTAATGATTTGGAATTGGGAGTAAGCAGTGAAGTGGCTAAATTTGCAGATGACACAAAGTTGTTCCGGGTGGTGAAAACCAGGGAGGAGTGTGAGGCACTCCAAAGGGATCTGTCGAGGATGGGTGAGTGGGCGTCAACGTGGCAAATGGGGTTCAATGTGGCCAAGTGCAAAGTGATGCACATTGGAGCCAAAAATCCTAAATATAAATACACGTTGATGGGGTCTGAACTGGCAGAGACGGACCAAGAGAGAGATCTTGGAGTCGTAGTAGATAACTCAATGAAAATGTCTAGACAGTATGTAGCTGCAATAAAGAAGGCCAACGCTATGCTGGGGATTATTATGTTCTTATGTTCTTATGTGTACAGTTTTGGTCACCACACCTCAAAAAGGATATTATAGCTTTGGAAAAAGTGCAGAAAAGGGCAACTAGAATGATAAAAGGGTTGGAACACTTTCCCTATGAATAAAGGTTAAAGTGCTTGGGGCTCTTTAGCTTGGAGAAACAATGACTGAGGGGTGACATGATCGAGGTTTATAAGATTATGCATGGGATAGAGCAGGTAGAGAAAGAAGTACTTTTCTCCCTTTCTCACAATACAAGAACTCGTGGGCACTCCATGAAATTGCTGAGCAGTCGGGTTGGAACGGATGAAAGGAAGTACTTCTTCAAACAAAGAGTGATTAAGACATGGAATTCACTGCCACAGGAGGTGGTGGCAGCTACAAGCATGGACAGCTTCAAGAGGGAATTAGATAAACATATGAAGCAGAGGTCCATCAGTGGCTATTAGCTATAAAGTATAGAAAGAAACTCTCAGGCTGGGGCAAGAGATCCTCTGTATTCTTGGTGCTGGGGGGGGGGGGCAGCAGTGGGAGGGCTTCTAGTGTCCTGGCCCCACTGTTGGACCTCCTGATGGCACCTGGTATTTTTGGCTACTGTGCGACCCAGAGTGTTGGACTAGATGGGCCATTGGCCTGATCCAACATTGGCTTCTCTTATGTTCTTATGTGCTCTGACACTCTAACTACCATACCTCTCGGGCAGTAAGAATATAATACATCCAACTTTCAATGCCAAATTATTTAACACTCGTGAACTTATCTGAAATTCTCAGGAGGGCAGCCAGGTCGATTTGCAGAAGATGAGCTACATTCAAATCCAGTAGTACCTCCGAGGCGAACAAGATTGGGGGGGGGCGCATAATCTTTCGAGAGTTAAAGCTTCCTTTTCTCAGATGTAAAATCCTGTTTCTCTTTGCCTGCCATGAAGATTGTACGTAATCCAAAATCTGAATGCTTTTTTTTGGTTTGTTTCTGTTCCTGTGTTTTTCTTCATCTCCCTTCCCCTGTGAAAGTCTATGCCTATTTCTGAATCTTTAAAAAGTTCAGTTCTTCTCTCTCATTCACACCCTTTTGTTGATGCGTTTTCCTTTTGTCCTTATTTTTAGGGCTGTGTGAAAGTCATTAGTGACTTGGTGCCAACGGAAGGCCGAGTCTCTGGAACAAGGGAATGATTTTTGATTCACTGGAAACACAGTCAATAATCTCCCAAACAGTGTACAAAATGGCCCCACCTCAATTAAAAAAAAAAAATCCCTCAAGCACAGTACAACATGTTCGGTACCACAACCTTGTCATCTGCCACTCAACTTGGGATGTCGCCATTGTCTCTGGGCCACCTGGTACAAAACTTGGCTGCCAAATCTGCTGGAACTAGGGAGCCCCTGCCTGGGAAGTTAACAACTCTACTGTAAAGTAACACACACTGAGGTTCCGGCCCTTAATTTACTTAGCAAATTTGTACCACGCCGAGAGTTGCCCCTGGAATTGTGCCTAAAAGCAAAAACCCAAAACAAATGTGAGGGAAACATATGAAGAATGTGGAGAGAAACCAAAAGAGTTTCAACAAGCCGATCAAAATCTCCCAGAAGGATTCCACACGTCCCCATGGAGTTGTCGTGGGATGTCACATAAATCAAGATTTCAAATCTGGAAGATCCTTCTCAGTCAACATATTTGAAACATTTCGAGGAAACAAACAAGTAAACGAAAAATAGGCTCAGCCAAATTCCTCAGGGGAGATTGGACAAATTCCTGACCGACCCGTCCATCAAAAAGCTCAGCTATCCCTTTTTGACCCTTGCGACAACCGGGTGAGGTAAGTGAGGTGCAGTATTATGATATCTCTCAGGGCTCTCCATGCATGTTAGACTGAGGCTGAGATTAGACACAACGGGAGACAAGTGGACGTCAGCCACAACCGTGGCCTGGCTTCACATCGCCTCCTCCTCTGCTCACCTTTGGTAGCATCCAGTACTAGGGTGGCCAACCTCCAGGTGAGGCCTGTAGTTCTCCCAGATTAACAAATCTCCAGACTACAGAGATCAGTTCCCCTGGAGAAAATGGCCACTTTGAAAGGTGAACTCTGTAGCATTCCAGCCCAGTGAGGTCTCTCCCCTCCCCGAAGCCCGTCCTCTCAAGGCACCACCTCCAAAATCTCCAGGTATTTCCCAACCTAAAGTTGGCAACCCTATAATGGAAAATATAACACGAGATATCACCATTCTGCCACCTTCAATAAAGAATATCCCCTCACCTCAAATCGCAGATGGATGGCTGGTTCAAGCAGCAGCTGAGTACACTCAAAACAATAAAAGCTTGCTTTAGGGTTGCCGGCTCTGGGTTGGGAAATAACTGGTGGTTTGGGGGGTGGAGCCTGAGGAGGGTGGGGTTTGGGGAGGGGAGGGACTTCATTGGGATGTGATGTCATAGAGTCCGCCTTCCAAAGCAGCCATTTTCTCCAAGGGAACTGATCTCCGTCACCTGAAGATCAATTGTAATTCCGGGAGAGCTCCAGCCACCACCTGGCTCTTCTTTCTATCTGTCATAATCAAAAATAGAGCATACATCCTCAGCCTTACATCCCCATTTATTTATTTATTTGCTTGCTTGCTTAGAGCCAGTTTGGTCTAGTGGTTAAGTGCGTGGACTCTAATCTGGGAGAACCGGGTTTGATTCTCCACTCCTCCACTTGCAGCTGCTGGATGACCTTGGGCAAGCCATAGTTCTGTCAGAGCTGTTCTTAAAAAGAGCAGTTTCTGTCAGAGTTCTCTCAACCCCACCTACCTCACAGGGTGTCTGTTGTGGGTAGGGGAATGGAAAGGAGTTTGTAAGCCCCTCTGTGATGCCGAGTGAAGGGCAGGGTATAAATCCAATCTCCTCCTCCTCCTCCTCTTCTTCTTCTTCTTCCTTATTTGGATTTTACACTGCCCTCCCCTGTAAGAACAGGGCATGCGGTGGTGTATAGCATAAGACACATTTGTGTAATACATAATTAAAACAATTAAAAACACAGTAAAACAACAATCAACCTAATGCCAGAGGTTTCCAGTTGTGCCACCGCCTCACAGGGAAGGCAGGGAGTAGGCGTGAAAGGAAGATGGATCCATCGCCATCCTCAACCAAATGCCTGATGGAACATCTCTGCCTTACAGGCCCTGTGGAACAGCATCAGGTCCCGGCAGGGCACAAATATTCGACACAGAGTTCTACCAGGTTGGAGCCAGGGCACAAAAATGTCCTGGCTATGGTTGAGGACAGCCGGATATCTCTCAGTCCGGGGACCACCCATATGTGTATTATATTATGTTGGTTTTGTTTATTTATTTATTTATTTTAAATTATGTAATTTCCTCAAGTTAAATTATCAGCGCTAGAAGACGAATAGGGTGGCTAGTGCCGGGCTGGGAGATACATGGAGATTTTGGAGGTGGAGCCTGAAGAGGGCAGGGTTTGGGGGAGATACTTCAATGGGGCATAATACCATAGAGCCCATTCTCAGAAGGTGCCATTTTTTCCAGGTGAACGGATCTCTGTCACCTGGAGATCAGCTGTGAGCCACCATCTGGGGGTTGGCAACCCCAATTATTTATTTATTTATATTTACTATTCCAACTTTTACTCCACCCTCCCCACAAAGGCAGGCTCTGGGCGGCTCACATACAATCAATAAAACAATATATATATCCAGGGCTTTTTTTGTAGAAAAAGCCCAGCAGGAACTCATTAGCATAATAGGCCACACCCAACAGCAGAAACATACTAGCCTATTAGGCCACATCCTGACAACACAGCTCATTAGTATATTAGGCCACACACCCCATGTTACCAGAAGTGTGATCATCCAGCCACACCCACTTTTTGCTTCTTATTCTGTTTACCTTGTTTGTTGTCAAAACCCCAGAGCTTTTTTTGTAGCAAGAACTCCTTTGCATGTTAGGCCACACACACCTAATGTAGCCAATCCTAATGAGTTTCTGCCATTGGGTGTGGCCTGTTAAGCTAATGAGTTCCTGCTGGGCGTGGCCAACTTGGGAGCCAGCCGGAACTCCATTTCCTGTGCCTTCCTGCCCCAAAATAGCCCTGTATATATCTTAATAAAAATACAATTACACAAGTTAAAACCATACACAAGTTAAAACTAGATATCAATGGTGGTACGATAGAACAAAATGCACGTAGAAATACCTTCAGCAGAACTACCACGCTAAGTAACTTCTAAGTCTGGGTCAGCACAGGGCACAGCTGATAGGAACCGCTCCTATCGGAATGCCTGCTGGAAAATTATGAAATCAAGAACCTCGAAAACAAGTAAGGGGCCAATAGTTTAACTTAAATATAGAATAATTATAACATGTATCTATTGCAAAGACTTTTAGAAGCATACAGGGGCCCAAATCATGCCTCAAAGTGACATTGAATCATAGAATCATAGAATCACAGAGTCGGAAGGGGCCAGATAGGCCATCCAGTCCAACCCCCTTGCTCAATGCAGGATCAGCCTAGAGCGTCCCTGACGAGTGTTTCTCCAGCCACTGCTTAAAGACTGCCAGTGAGGGAGAGGAAACACTTATGCACAAGAGGAAATGCTTATGACCTAACGCGTTTTGACCCAGAAGGGTCTTTCTCAGAAGTCAAACATTAAAAGGTACACATAGGCTCCTGTTACAACCAAAAGGCAGTTAACAAGTTGATGTAGGACCAAAAAAGGAATTTCCCAATATGGAATCAAATGACACAAGTAAAACATTATTCGTGAGGCCTCCTTGAAGCTTGCATACAAGCTGAATGTGTACAAGCTGTATAATGTTGCATGTGTATGCCTTCCAGTTTTGGTCCAGAAAGTACGTGTGAAACCACTTGATCAGAGGCAATGTGCCTTCAATATACAGCAGTCGATCGAGCCAATTTTTTTTTAACTTCTTGAGTGCGTTTCTCTTTTTCAGCTGTGAGTGTGTGGCTCCTAGTTACGCCTAGTTCCAGCAAAAGAGTTTCTAAGTTACACAGTTTGTTTGGCTGATATTTTGTGCAATAATTATATTTGAAAAGAACTTTTTCCCCCGTGTTGATTCATGAAAAGAATTTCTACATGATTCCTGGGGGACGGGGGGGGACGGGAAGGTTATTTTGCAAAGTTGCTATTAATAGCTCTAAATGGCTTCACCTTCTATAGACTCCACTGAATTAACGGGTTTTTATCCATATAGCTCATTTTAAAAGTTTGGATTATAGTAGGAAAGATGTGGCTCTGGCATTATGCAGGAAAGAAGTTATTAATCCCAGAGAGCAGATAAACCACTAAAAAAAGCCCAGCAAATCTACACCACTGCAGTTGTGAGCTCCCGACTCTTCCTTTCTTTTGTATCTGTTTTAAGAATGATATAAATACGCTGAGGCAGATTCTGAGGAAAGTTGTAAACATGCTGAAGTGTTTGGAACACACAATGAAAGAAAACAGAGAGTTGAAAAGACAAGGGATATTTTTTAATATAATTTTAAAATATGTTTATCCCACATTGTTAATTTTTTTTTTATCTTCACATCAAGCCTGTGAGGTAGGATGCTTTGAGAAAGAGTGATAGCAACTGAGGCAAAGCTATGCAGTGAGCTTCACGGCAAAGGGAAGGGATTTGAACTCAGGTCTAGTCTGACACTTTCCATTTTATTTATTTATTTATTACTTTCAATTTATATTCCACCTTGCCGGGCAAGAGCCTTTGGATGTATGTTGTGGGAGGGAAGAAATTAGGGCCACCAACCTCCAGTCAGCACCTGGAGATCTCCCATTGTTATAACTGATCTCCAGATGAAGAAGAAGAAGAGGTGGAGGTGAAGGAGACTGGATTTATACCCTGCCCTTCACTCGGAGTCTCAGAGCTCCCTTCCCTTCCCCTCCCCACAACAGACACCCTGTGAGGTAGGTGGGGCTGAGAGAGCTCTTTCCAGAACTGCTCTTTTTCAATAACAGCTGTGCCAGAACTATAGCTTGCCCAAGGTCATCCAACAGCTGAAAGTGAAGGAGTGGGGAATCAAACCCAGTTCTCCCAGATTAGAGTCCGTGCTCCTAACCACTACACCAAACTGGCTCTCCACACAGAAAGATACAACTCTTGGAGATGCAAGGAATCTCTGTGGGGTTTGATTCTCCAACCCCACATAACATATGTACAACTAAGGATGAACGAGGCCACTTCCAGGATCGAGGTTGGGCGTTCTCCATCCCACACTGAGTGTGCATTCATGCACACACATTTTTAAATTGTTTTTTAAAAAAAGACTTTATAATTTGAGAGCTTGTTTTAGAACAGAAAAATGACCCATCAACAAAAATGTGAGAGCTGTTCCCCTTTTTAAAAAGTTAGTCTGCTATACCACCCTCCTGATTCCTCAATGTGTCCTCCCACAATTCCCATTGGCTCAGAATGTGTCGGGATCATGATCAACTTGAAATGATCCTGCAAACAATTCCCCTTTAGCACCAAGGGCTGCCGCTTAAGACATTGTTTCAATTGTAACAGCTTCTCAGCTTAAAAATCACTGGTTTTAATCCAACGTACTCATCCCCGATGCTCAAAATTCATAGAAATTAAAGGATGCACAAACACACTCAGGCTTCTCACAACAAGTTAACAGCAGGGAGCTGTTCCTGTTGGCAGCAGAGGAGAGGACTCGCAAGAATGGGTTTAAATTAAGGGCGGGAACATACCGGCTGAATTGTAGGAAAAAAACTTTTTTTTTGACAGTCAGAGATGTGCAAGAGTGGAATCAGCTGCCTCGGGAGGTGATGAGCTCCTCCTCACTGGCAGGCTTGAAGCAGTGGCTGGACAAACACTTGTCAGGGATGCTCTAGGTTAAACATGAGCAGAGGGTTGGACTAGACAGCTTGTATGGCCCCTTCCAACCCTGTGATTCTCTGATTCTAAGCCTCTGTTGGTTCTGTGGAAGAGTCTCAAAGCGATAGCCGTGTTAGCAGAACTGCAGCAAAATTGCACAGGAGTTGAGCAGCACCTTACAGACTGAGGTGGGGGGAAGTTAAGTGCCCTCAAGTCGCTCCCAACTTATGGCAACCCTATGAATTAATGTTCTCCGAAACTTTCTATTGTTAACAGCTATTCTCAGATCTTGAGGGCCGTGGCTTCCTTGATTGAGGCCAATCCATCGCATGCCGGATAGTCCTCTTTTCCTGCTGCCTCCAACTTTCTGGCCCTGTTGGTGGCCCTTCTGATGGCAACTAGTATTTTTGGCCACTGTGTGACACAGAGGGGAATTTCACACTACCCTTTTTAAGCCGTTTTAAAACCGTTACTGTTCCGTCTTGGAGTAAACTGGTACAGCCTGCCATTTCACACAGCTTTTCCCCTACCGGTAAGAAGCTGTCTCTGAAGTGGTTTGTCATTTCAGACTGCGCCGCTTTGTTTTCCTGCCCTTTTTCAGGACGGAGATAGCCTACACATGGGGGAAAAGGCGGGAAAACAAAGCAGCACAGGAGGAAGCGCTATGGGGCATTTTACACAGCACCCCATAGCGCTTCAGAAACGGTATAAGAAAGTGAAGACCGCTTGGAAGCAGTTTACAGGTAAAACGGTTCAGAAACGCTTCCCTAGGGACAGAAGCATTTCTGTCTGAGAGTGATAATATATCCCGGTAGGGAACCATTACTGAAACGGTTCTGTCTGAAATGTCAGACCAGAAACCATTAGGGAACAGTTCCTGAACCGGAATATATCGGCTTTCTGAAATTCCCCAGAGTGTTGAACTGGATGTGCTATTGGCCTGATCCAACATTGGCTTCTCTTATGTTCTTCTGTTAACTTTCCCTAGCATTATTTTTCTTCCACTGACTCTTGTCTTCTCCTAATATGACCATAGTACAATAGGTTCAGTTAAGCCATTTCAGCTTCTAGGGAGAGTTCAGGCTCCATTTGGTCTAGGTAAAAGGTTTCTCTTGCTCGAAAGCCAGTCGAATCTGACTCTAGGGATGCGGCGCTCATCTCCATTTCCAAGCTGAAGAGCCAGCACTGTCCAAAGACATCTCCGTGGTCATGTGGCCGGCATGACTAGACACCGAGGTGCACAGAACGCTGTTACCTTCCCACCGAAGTGGTACCTATTTATCTACTTGCAGTTTTTTTGCTTTCGAACTGCTAGGCTGGCAGGAGCTGGGACCAGAGACGGGAGCTCACTCCATCATGTGGCACTCGGGTCTCAAACTTGCAGAACTACCGGCCTTCCAGTCTGCAATTCAGTGTCTTAACCACTTGAGCCACCACAGCCCTTCCATTTGGTCTAGGACCCCCTTATTTGTCTTTCTGGTGGTCCATGGTATCCATGGAACTCTCCTCCAACACTACATTTCAAAAGGGATCTTCCTGTCATCTTTCTTCAATTTCTGTCTTTCACACCCATACATAGTAGTGGGGAATACTATGGCATGAATTAACTTGATTTTGGTCCCCAGCAACACACCCTTTACACTTAAGGAGGTGTTCTAGCTCATTCATGGCTGCACTCCACAGTTTCAATTTCCTCCTGATTCCTTGGTTGCGGTCTCCCTCTTGGTTAATGATGGAGCCAAGGAACAGAAATCTTGAATGATTTCAATTTCTTCATCGTCAGCCTTAATGCTGTTAGAGCCAGTCTGGTGTAGTGGTTAAGTGCGTGGACTCTAATCTGGGAGAACCGGGTTTGATTCCCCACTCCTCCACTAGCAGCTGCAGGATGACCTTGGGCAAGCCACAGTTCTGACAAGAGCTGTCCTTGAAAGGGCAGTTCTGGAAAGAGCTCTCTCAGCTCTACCTCACAGGGTGTCTGTGGTGGGGAGGGGAAGGGAAAGGAGTTTGTAAGCCGCTCTGAGATTCTGAGTGAAGGGAGGGGTATAAATCCAATCTCCTCCTCCTCCTCCTCCTCTTCTTCTCCTTCTCCTTTTGCTTCTTCTTCTGTGTAGTTCTCCAGTAGTCATTACTTTTGTCTTCTTGACTTCACTTTGCAACATCCCTCCTCCAGCCCTATGCTGGTCATAGCAATAAGCAATATGGTAACCCAGTATTGGTGGCCAACATCCAATTGGTGGCTGGAGATCTCTTGGGATTAGAACGGATAGCCAGGCAACAGAGATTGGTTCACCTGGAGAAGGTGGCCATTTTGGAAGTCTATGGCATTATACTCCGTTGAACTTCCTTCCCTCCCAAACCTGGACCCGTCCCACGAATCTCCAGGTATTCCCCAACCCAAAACTGGCACCCCTATGCCTCATCTAGTTAGGGATGCAGGCTATACCTGTGGGGATAAGTGTTGCAATGATGGAGATTGGTTGTGGAACAGCTGTCACGAATTGATAACAGAAGTGATTGTGGAATTTAGCTGAGGCTCATGTAGGTCTGAAGGGCAGTCAACCTTGAAGTTCAAACTAGATGTTACAAGCAGGTACCTGCTATTTTTAAATATTCAAAAACAAACAGCCTTTGGGGCGTTGCATTCAGGAGTACAAGGGCAGCAGGGGAATAGGACTGACCATGACTGGACAACGTTCTAGGAGTTTCCCCCAAATCTTTATGGTAACAACCACAGAGACTTAGGAAATCCCCAGAGTGTCATCCAAAAGTGATGTCACTTCTGGGTCAGATGTCACTCCCCACTCCCTCCTTCCACCATGAACACCAGTTGCTGTGGAAATTAGAGTGTGGCAGTAGGGAGAAAACATCAAGTGATGATGCCGTGCAAGATCTAGTTTGGCCCTCAGACCAAGGAGCCAGGATAATAACATCACTAGATATATTAAAAGCCCAGATGGAATGTTCTCAGCCTCTTGGGTGACCAGATCCCAACTGGGCTGTGAGTTGCAGTACATCTTCAGACCTGAAGCGGCGGTGGCACTGTGGTGTCACAGAATCCAGGTCAGGATTTTTCCTCAGCTGGCAGGCTGCCTCAGTGGCTCAGGAAGTGACAGTGCTTCAGCCCTGTGACCAAAGTTCCTGGATTCAGGGCCCTAGCAGACAACAACTGAGGTTCAAGGTAACTCCAAGGTGCAGGAGAGGCTGGAGGTCAGGACGAACATTTCCGACATAGGTTCAGAATGCATCGTCGTGCCTTTTAAGCCCGTGTCTCAGAGTATTGGCATTTCCAAGACACAACAGAAGAGCAAAGGAAGCAAATTAGTAGGTGATTGAATGAAAAGAGGAGAGAGAGAGAAGATTGAATTGCACTTGCGGCATGTCACCGTTGTGAACACTCTTCCCCTACAAGTGTAGAACATGTTTCACATGCTCGAGACATCTAATACTAGAAGCTGGATTTTCTCCACACGGCAAGGCGAGAGACATGGTTAAATTGCTGTCTAGAGTTACAGACGGAACGCGGGCCAAGCGAGTTTACAGGGCCACTAATTCTTGCGATGGTATAAATGAAGCTCTTGTTGCGGGCTGCTAATCTCGGGGTTCTTATTAAAAATGGATGATTACATGGGACTTGCAAACAGCCGAGGCTTCGGGTATTGATTTACGCAATGTGCAGGCCCTGCTTCCGATACGTTCATAGCGGCTCGACGGGGAGAAAGGCGATGTGTAAGCAAAAGTAAAAACAGGCAACTGAGCAGCTTCCTTTTCTCGTCTGATTGTTTCGTGCAGAGCGAATCCCCAGGGGATAATTCAAGCGGTGTCAGTCAGAAAGTTGTCTTTCTTGGCCTCCTGTATGCAAGACATAAGGGCATGTCTCGAATTGGGGGGTTCACGAACACACTCGCCGATATCTCCAAAATCACTAAATTCCCCAGGCTCTACCCTCAACTTTCCGGGGATTTCCAAACTTGGAGCCGGCAACCCTAACCACAGCAAATTTGGTTTGTTAATTAGCCAGGCAGATTTCCACCCTTCCATTCCATGAGTCTTCCACAGATTAGCCGTGCGCAATGTTCCACTCCACCTGTCTCCCAATTGTTCATAGAGATTTTCTATAATTAAGAATTAGTCCATGCACAGCTCGCCCTTGCTGTTGTTTTCTGTTTGTTCCCTTCATTGATGGATTTTTGCACCCTTCCTGCGCGAGCGATTGGGAGCACTGAAAAATGCCACACGGTCTCCCTTTCTGAGCTGGATGGCCCACGCTAGCCCAATCTCATCATGGTCAGCCCTGGTTCGTACTTAGGAGACCGCCAAGGAAGTAGAATCAGAGAATCACAGGGTTGGAAGGGGTCAGACAGGCCAGCTAGTCCAACCCCCTGCTCAGTGCAGGATCAGCCTAGAGCATCCCTCACAAGTGTTTGTCCAGACACTGCTTAAAAGACTGCCAGGGAGGGGGGAGCTCACCACCTCCCGAGGCAGCTGATTCCACTGTGGCACAACTCTTACTGTCAAAAAGTTTTTCCTCATATCCAGCCTGTACCTTCCCGCCCTTAATTTAAACCCATTATTGAGAGTTCTATCTTCTGCTGCCATCAGGAACCGCTCCCTGCCCTCCTCCAAGAGACAGCCCTTCAGATACTTCAAGAGAGCAGACTTGTCCCCCCTCAACGTCCTCTTCTCCAGACTGAACATTCCCAAGTCCCTCAGCCTTTCCTCGCAGGGCTTAGTCTCCAGGACCCCCGATCCTCCTCGTCGCTCTCCTCTGCACCTGCTCCCTTCTGTCCACATCCTTTTTGAAACGAGTCCTCCAGAACTGCACACGATACCCCAGGGGCACAGCCTGACCAATGCAGTGCACAGCGGGACTATCACGTCTTGCCGTCTGGATGTTTTGCCTTTGCTGATACACCCCAAGGTTCCTAAGCAGTGGCAGGCCATGGCAAACTGACTCTGAACGTCTCTTGCCTTCAAAAGCCTACAGGGTCACCACACGTTGGCTGTGACTTGAGGGCCCTTTTCCTACAACTGTATTTGAGTACTGCACATCCTTACATCAGGAACCCCCTTTTTTTCCAGATCGGGCTTGGCTAAGCAGCACTTCACAGCTGGGGCTGCGCAACCAGTATCGGCCCCATGATTGGCTACATGGGATCAAGACTGTAGTAAGACATGGATTCAAGGAAGACTGAGTGAAAAAAGGTGGTTGGTTCTAACCCATTCTGGGGGGGAAACATTAAGGAAGGTTGCTCAGCCTCTGTATGTCCTCCAAAGCCTTGCAGTGGTTGTTTCTGTCCCAAAAGTCCCAAGAGGAGAGAGGGAAGAGAGTAGAAGGAGAAGAAGAGATTGGATTTATATCCCGCCCTTCACTACCCAAGGGAGTCTCAGAGCGGCTTACAAACTCCTTTCCCTTCCCCTCCCCACAACAGACACCCTGTGAGGGAGGTGGGGCTGAGAGAACTTCTGACAGAAACTGCTCTTTTTCAAGAACAGCCATGCCAGAGCTTGTGACTGACCCAAGGTCACATCAGCAGGTGCAAGTGGAGAAGTGGGGAATCCAACCTGGTTCTCCCAAATTAGAGTCCATGCACTTAACCACTACACCAAAACTGTAGGGTTGCCAGGTCCGGATTATGTGCCTGTGGGGGATGGGGGGGCGTTCCGTAGTGGGAAGTGATGTCACCCCCCCATTCCCCTCCCAAACAGCAACATAACATGCAATATGCCTGAATCAACTAGAAGTGACAGTGGCGGCCACTCTCCTGGATTGGTGGCAAAACTCTACGGTAAAATGAGCATCAAACCATAGTGTTTTGTCCAAAAGCCAGAGTGTCACCCTCAACATTGCCGAGGTGCCAATGTCACTTCCAGGGGATGCAGGCACGTCTCATGTGACATCATCGTTTGGGGGGGAATTGGGGAATTCCTGCTGGCCACCTGGCCAGCGGCAGGCCGGAGCCTGCAAAAAGAGGTGACTGCCTGCCCCCAGCGGGCAATTGGCAACTCTAGGAGACAGTGACTCAGCCCATGTATGGTGTTACTCAACTAGAAATGTTTCCAGTTTTCTTCAGCTGCCATGCTGAGTCTCCAACTGTCAAGAAAGCATCCCAGCCCTGTCGAGGCTCTTACCACCATAACGAAGAGCGACACCTTTAACAGCCAGTCGTCTCTTCCAGAGAGGTGGGGCTTGAAGAAGTCCGACTAAAGCCTCTCACTTCAGCCTTCGACTTCTGCTGGAGCAACATCTTGAGCTCCCTATTTGCCTGCGGTCCCGCTAGGGCTGCTAACCTCCAGGAGGGGGTCCGGCCATCTCCAGATGATAGAGATCAGTTCCCCTAGAATGGCCACTTTTGCAAAGCGGACTCCGTGGCATTATATCCAGCTGAGGTCCCTCCCATCCCCTCCCAGGCTCTACCCCACAGATCTCCAGAAATTTCCCTCCCAACCTAGAGTTGGCAACCCTAGGTCAAGGTCAGGTGATCTTGCTACAGGTATGTCAACCTGTGGATCCTTTGATCTGGCTTGCCTGGCTCTTCTGTGCTCTGCCCCACCATGATTTGCCCTGCCAGTCCCCGCTGTGGACCTCAATTTAGAAAGAAAGAGCTCATGTGATTTACTGTTCGTGATATTAAAACCTCAAAAAGGGGGCGGGTGGACAGGCAAGGGGGGTGGATGTCTTGGAACTTGCTTACATGATAGGATTCCCATAGAATCCAGAGTTCCTAGACTCCAGGGTCCTGGAGGTCTTCTGGAATGACAACTGACCTCTAGACAACAGAGATCAGTTCCCCAAATGGCTGCTTTGGAGGATGGAGGATGCGTAGGGTTCCCAGATCCCTCCTGGCAATGGGCACAGGGTGGATGGAGGACTTACCAGGAACAGGAAGGAGGACCAGGCTATTTCGTCAGTGATGGCCTCTACCAGAGTATTTTTGCGCAAATATCGGAGTGTCGCCACGATGTCACCAACGTGATGACATCACTTCTGCTATATGCCGGAGGTAATGTGTCATGTTGCCAGTGACGCAGCCTGGGCCTCCTGCTCCAGGGAAGTGCCCCCACCGTCCAGCTGGTCGGTTGTGTGGGGCAGGGCCCGGGGTATCCCCTGCCTCCTGTGGGGAGGGACTGGCTGGCAACCCTAATCTTATGGCATCATCCCCTAATGAGGTCCCTCCCCTCCTTAAACCCCGCCCTCCCCAATGCACACCCCCAGATCTCCAGGAATTTAGCCGCCTGAGCCGACAAGCCTGTGTTCTCATTCTTCCATTCTTGACAGGTGCTTTGTAAAACTTTATTTGAGGCCTTCCAAGAAAGACCAGGAATTTAGGGACAAGGAAGAAGAAGAGATTGGATTTATACCCCACCCGTCTCTACCCAAAGGAGTCTCAGAGCGGCTTACAAACTCCTTTTCCTTCCCTTCCCCACAACAGGCACCCTGTGAGGTAGGTGGGGCTGAGAGAGCTCTGACAGGGAAGGCTCTTTTTCAAGGACAGCTGTGCCAAAACTACAGCTTGCCCAAGGTCATCCAGCCGGTGCAAGTGGAGGAGTGGGGAATCAAACCCGGTTCTCCCAGATCAGAGTCCGCGCACTGAACCACTACACCAAACTGGCTCGTTAATTCAGAGAAGACAAAAGCGAAACAATTGTCACCTAAGTGAGTATCACCATATTGGCAATCATCTTTGTTGCCAATCACTGCCACACTTTTCTAAGAGCAGATCGCCCTCCATCCTGGCATGCGGGACTCTACTAACAATGATAAATCCAGGGGGGGGGTGAGAATAGCTGTCCAGATTTGCAAATAAGTCAGATGCAGGATATAAATTGTCAACACTTTTCAGACAGCGCAAGTGGATGTGATTTGCCGACTGCGGCCAGAGCCTTGAAACCCCCCCAAGAGGCGACGATCTGGAATCAGGGAAGAACGCGTGTTCTTTTTATGACAGCCACAACCATTTCGATATCTGTCTTGGAAATAACCCATTTGTTTTAAGAGCACGGGGGCCCCCACGCTAAAAGTAGTAGATTTACTCCCTTGGTACGGAGTTCTTTTCTTTCCCCTCCTTTTTCTCGAGCAAAACTGCCAGGAAGATAAATACTGTCAGATCAGACAGGAGCTCCAAACTGCCACGGTGACAGCTTCATCTTAGTGTGTCAACACACCAAGCGTTTCTTCTAGATACCTCTGAGGGCCGGACTCAATGGGTTTTTTTCTTCTTTCCGTCTCACCCTGCCAGCCCCCACTAACCACAAAAGACTTTGCTGTCCTAAGCAGCCGTTTCTCCTTGCCGGATGGGGAAGACAGGGAAACAAGGAAGGATTGTTCCACGGGGGGGGGGGACAGCAAAAAACGAAATGTGGAAGGGAGTGAGGAGGTAAGACAAAACTGGGGAGAGAGAGAGAAAGGAGGCCTTTTAACATTTGGAGATGCACAAAGCAGATGTTCTAAGCAGAAGAAGAAGAAGAAGAAGAAGAAGAAGAAGAAGAAGAAGAAGAAGAAGAAGAAGAAGAAGAAGAAGAAGAAGAAGAAGAAGAAGAAGAAGAAGAAGAAGAAGAAGAAGAGGAGGAGGAGGAGGAGGAGGAGGAGGAGGAGGAGGAGGAGGTGGAGGAGGTGGAGGAGGAGGTGGAGGAGGATATTGGATTTATACCCTGCCCTTCACTTGGAGTCTCAGAGCGGCTTACAAACTCCTTTCCCTTCCTCTCCCCGCAAGACACCCTGTGAGGTACGCAGGGCTGAGAGAGCTCTTTCCAGAACTGTCCTAGAGAGAACAGTTCTGAGGGAACTTGGGACTGACCCAAGGTCACACCAGCAGCTGCATATGGACAAGTGGGGAATCAAACCCCATTCTCCCAGATAAGAGTCCGCACACTTAACCACTATACCAAACTGGCTGTACCTTCTCTCCTCATTTGAATTAGTTTCTCCCTCAGGTGTCACAAACTCATGAATTATGACTGTCGATGAAGAAAGATGCTGCCACAGAGTTGGGATCGCCAACCTCCAGGCATTGGCTGGAGATCTCCTGGGATTCCAACTGAGTTCCAGGTGACAGAGGGTAGTTAACCTGCTGTTCCATGCCCAGAGGAGTTTTTTTGCCATCTTCTGGGTGTGGAACAGCAGTCACTGGCGGGTGTGTGTGTGGGGAGTATTTGTGAATTTCCTGCATTTTGCAGGGGGTTGGACTAGATGACCCCGGAGGTCCCTTCCAACTGTTTGATTCTAACCTGGAGAAAATGGCTGCTTTGGAAGGTGGTCTTTATGGCATCATACCCCATTTGCTCTTTCTGCCTGGGAAAATGTCTGAAATCCTCACCTCAGAACAGCCCAACCTCACCCACTAATGTCATTATTTTCTTAACCATCTCATGCTAGATGACATGTTAGGATTTCTACAGATGCCACCAAATACTAGTCGTTGGATTAGGGTTGTCAACATTCAGGTGAGACCTGGAGATCTCCCAGGATTCCAGTCTCCAGAATAACCTCCAGGATACAGAGATCAATTCCCCTGGAGAAACGTTCCAGAGGGTCACTGTGTTCCTCTGCAGTAAAACCGCCAGATTCACGTCTGACAGCACCTTAGAGACCAAGTTTTTCACAATCTAAACTTTCGAGAGTTAAAGCTCTAGAATCTAATGAAGGGAACGCTGATTAGTCACCTGCTTATAGCCTGGAAATCTCGCTGGTCTCTAAGGTGCTAAAAACTCGAATCTAACTCACATTTTGCTCTAGTTTCTCTTTCTACCCAAGCAACCCTTGCTTGGCCGTCTTCTGAAAAAGAGGAGCAACGGAAACAGGGCGAGATTTCTGTCACTTTAGGGGGGGGGAGCTACTTAAAGACAATGGGATGGGTTGACCGGCTCTATTAAAGGACATGATGGATACCCCAGGGAGAAAATAAGATGAGGATTGATGTGAATTTAATGGTCTATTGAGTTCTTTGTAACTGTCTGCCATGCCAACCATCCCAGGTTGAAGCAAAGTAAGAAAAAAAGAACTGCATGGGTAAGCACATGATCCATCCTGATGCGCATACAGCTGTCGGCATGCAGAAGGGTCACCATGCGTCACATAAAAGCTTCCCATCCAACCTTCTCCTCTGTCAAACAATCGCAGTCAATCCACCTGCTTAGTTCTGCTTCTCCAGCGAAAGGCTTGGCCTGGAATTTGAGTCTGAGCCCAGTTCCTTCCTGTCCTGACCTGGACATCTCAGGAGGATAGCCCACTTTTGTCAGATCTTGGATGCACACCAAGCTGAATCAGACCATCGGTCCATTCAAGGTTGGTGTTGTCTACTCAGACTGGCACTGGCTCTCCAGGCTCTCAGGCAAAGGTCTTTCGCATCACCTGTTGCCTGGTCCTTTTTAACTGGAGGTGCTGGGGACTGAACCAGGGACCTTCTGTATGCCAAGTAGATGCTCTACTGCTGAGCCACAGCCCCCCACCATGGAAAACAAGCAGGATTGGCCATGGTTAGCATTTGGATGGGATCCTACCGAGGAAGTCGAGGGTTGCTATGCAGAAGGCGGCAATGGCAAACCACCTCTATTCATCGCTTTCCTTGAGGACCCTCTAGCATCACCATAAGTCAGGTGCAATTTGATGGTATTGTCCATCACCAGAAAATTCCTAGCTGGAGTTTTGGGTTGGAGAAGGAAAGCTGGATGGAGAAGGGTTGCAAGTCCCCACCTCTGGGGGACGGTTAACAAAAAGCTCTTGATAATGCTGGTGCTTGTAAATATGGAAACCTCCTTGAAAACCTTCTCCACACGGGAAAATGCTGATAGCTCAGCTGTCAAGTATCCCCAAAGGAAGCACTGTAGAAAGCCTGATGGTGTCTCTCGGACCGTCAGCTATTGCAAACTCCAGGCTCTTCTTGAAAGGCTCCGGCTTAAGCTTCTGCCTTGCAGGACTTCCACTACATCCATAGCCTCCAGCATCCATCCTTTCATTAATTCACCAAACCACCCCAGGAGTATGGATGCTGGCATGAATGGAAGGGATCTACTTAATACTGCCACCTCTAGCTGGAAGTTCTCAGGAAGATTGGGGAGGGGGAGACACACATGGACTCATTTCAGATTGCACACAACCAGGGATGCCAGCCTCCAGATGGGACCTGGAGATTCCCCTGGAATTACAACTCATCTACAGACTACAGAGATCAGTTCCCCTGGAGAAAATGGATGCTTCGGAGGGTGGATTCCATGGCATTGTACCTCCATGAGGTCCCTGCCCTCCTCAGGCTCCATCCCCAAATCTCCAGGAGTTTCCCACCTGGATCTGGCAACCCCACCCTCTTCCAATGGCCGGGGGGGGATGTACACAACTTGCCTGAGTTTTGTTCAACTAATACAGTGAAACCCTTCTGAAGACTATAGATACGGAAAGGCTTGGCCAATCAAAAGCCGTCTAGGTTTGTCTTGAGATCCAAAGGGACATGTTGGTATGTCTTCACTCTGTGTACAGGCTTCTAGTATGACACACAAAATATCTAGAACTGGGCCGCAAACTGAAAATATCTTTAAAGAACAAAACATATATAAATATTCAATTAGAAACTCCTCGTACAGAGATCAAGAAATAGGGCTGCCAACTTCCAAGTGGCACCTGAAGAGCTTCAGCGACTAAAATTGATCTCTGGATGATCAAGATCAGTTGCCTTGGAGAAAATAGCTGCTTTGGAGGTTCTACCATAGGGCAGAGGTGTCAAACTGGCAGAGCCAGTTTGGTGTAGTGGTTAAGTGTGAGGACTCTAATCTGGGAGAACTGGGTTTGATTCCCCACTCCTCCACTTGCACCTGCTGATGTGACCTTGGGTCAGTCACAAGCTCTGACAGAGCTGTTCTTGAAAACAGCAGTTTCTGTCAGAGCTCTCTCGGGCCCACCTACCTCACAGGGTGTCTGTTGTGGGGAGGGGGAGGGGAAGGCGTTTGTAAGCCTCTCTTAGATTCCAAGTGAAGGGCGGGGTACAAATCCTACTCCTCCTCCTCTTCTTCTTCTTCTTCTTCTTCTTCTTCTTCTTCTTCTTCTTCTTCTTCTTCTTCTTCTTCTTCTTCTTCTTCTTCTTCTTCTTCTTCTTCTTCTTCTTCTTCTTCTTCTTCTTCCTCATTGGTAACAAGGGCCGGATCGGACATAAATGTCACTTTGTCGGGCCAGGCCATGCATGCCCTAAACGTAATATCAGGTACAGGAGATCTAAACCTTATAAAGGACCACAGCTGGTAAGCTCCAAGTTCGTGTATCCTCACCACAAGGCTCCATGGCAAAGGAAAACCCATATGTGCGGACTGGAGAGTCAGCCATGCAGCACTGGGCAGACGCTCCCACGGTGCTTGACTGATGCTGCAGATGAGGTTGTTCTGCCGTGCTGGAGCCACGATAGGAGTGGCTCCGCCTGCTCCCCCCCTCCAAGCAGACTCCTGTCCCCTCCCTCACATGAGCAGCTCGTGGGCCGCATAAGAGCCTGGGGAGGGCAGAATCTGGGGGGTGGAGCCTGGGTCTTCTGTTTGACACCTCTGCTCTATGGCATTATACCCTGCTGAAGATCCTTCCCCTCCCCAGATCCTGTTCTCCACAGGCTCCACCCCCCCAGATCCTGCTCTCCCGGCTCCACCCCCAGATCCTGCTCTCCCTAGATCCTGTTCTCCCCAGGCTCCATCCCCCAAATCTCCAGGTTTTTCCCCACACAAAGCTGGCAACCCTAATCAAGAATCAGTTTGGGGACGAACAATTACAAACCTCATCCCGTATCTTTTTTGTGTGTTGTGCTATGAAATAACCCCGAATGACACTGACATGACCCTCCATAGTTGTGGAGGAGAATCACATTTCTTCCGTCCTGGTGCCCTCTAAGCAAAAATCATGTACCCCATTACTTTTTTTTTCCATTTGGCATTAACAAAGGACTTAGAAGAATCATAGAATCATAGAATGTTAGAGTTGGAATGGACCTTGCAGGTCATCTAGTCCAACCCCCTGCACATAGCCAAAAGAGAGCCCTACATACCCGAAAGATGGTCGTTCAGCCTCTGCTTGAAAACGTCTGGCAAAGGAGCACCCACCACCTCCCGAGGCAGTCTGTTCCACTGCTCAACCACTCTTACAGTTAGGAAGTTTCTTCTGATATTTAGCTGGTAACGACTCCCTTGTAATTTCCACCCATTAGATCTAGTCTTGCAATCCGGAGCAAGAGAGAATAGATCTGCTCCATCTAGAAGGGTGTAACTCTGCTTCGAACTGCACTGCAAAGGACACTGATTTATTAGTTGTAGGGTCGCCAACTGCAGGCTGGGAATTTCCTGGAGATTAGGGGGTGGAGCCTAGGGAGGGACCTCAGCGGGGTGAAGCAGTCATTTTCACAACCTGCTCACTCTCCTTTCGGTCATCGTCTAGGGGCTTCTTGAAGCTGTCTGGCCCCAGGATGGCTTGTTAGCTGACAACAGGGGAATGGCCTTCACTGTTGTGGCCCCTACCCTGTGGAACACACTCTCAGATAACACCTGTGCCCTGCCAGATTGTTTAGTTTCTGCAAGGCATGCAAAGCTGAATTGTTTAGGTTGGCCTTTGGGAGGTTAACATGTTGGGGCTGTTTTAATAGTGGTATGGTGATAGGGTTAAGTGTCTCAGAGTTTAAGATACCGAGCTGCAGACCGCATCGTGATGGAGTGAGCTCCCATCTCTGACCCCAGCTCCTGCCAACCTAGCAGTTCGAAAGCAAGAAATTGCAAGTAGATAAATAGGTACCGCTTCAGTGGGAAGGTCACAGTGTTCCTTGCACCTCAGCATTTAGTCATGCCGGCCACATGACCGTGGAAAAATCTTCAGACACTGCTGGCTCTTTGGTGTGGAAATGGAGATGAGCACTGCCCCCTAGAGTTGGATTCGACTGGCTTTCGAGCAAGGGAAACCTTTACCTTAATGGTAACAGCCATGTATTTTAACTTTTTAATGTTTGTATTTTATCTATGTTATTTGTTTTTATGTTCTTTCCCCCCCCCTTATTGATTTTCATGTTGTAAGTTGCCACGAGACCTTTTGGGAGAGCGGTGACTTTAAAAATAACTAAATAAATAATCCCCTCCCCGGGGACGGGGGGGGGACGGGGGACGAGACTGATCTCTGCAGCCTGAAGATCAGTTGTAATTCTCTGAGTTCTCCAGGCCTCACCTGGATGCCAGCAAATCTAACTGTAACTAATAATCCAAGTTTGAGTCCAGTGCATCTTTAAGACCAACAAAGTTTAATTCAAGGTATACCTTAAATAACTTGAATAAAACTTGGTTGGTCTTCAAGGTGCCATTGGACCCAAACTTTGTTCTGCTGTTTCAGACCAATACAGCTACCAACCAGAATGCTGAGCCGGTGAGCCCAGAGGTTGGTTTGCGGGGCCTACTGTTTCCATGTACCCTTTACAAAATATTTTGCACACAGTTATTCCGTTTCCAATCTTTCTCTAATCTTTATCATCACACAGGGACGGCTCTGCCAATCCCAACTGCTCTTACATGTCCAAACCAGAGTTGACCTAACTAAAATTCAAGCCATACTAAGAGATCCAATTTGGTGTAGTGGTTCAGAGCACAGACTCTAATCTAGGAGAACCGGGTTTGATTCCCCACTCCTCCTCTTGCAGCTAATGGATGACCTTGGGCAAACCATAGTTCTGTCAGAGCTGTTCTCTCAAGGACAGTTCTGGAAAGAGCTCTCTCAGCCCCACCTACCTCACAGGGTGTCTGTTGTGGAGAGGGGAAGGGAAAGGAGATTGTAAGCTGCTCTGAGACTCCTTCTGGTAGTGAAGGGTTGGGGTATAAACCCAATCTCTTCTTCTGGATCCTTATGAAGCATCAAACTGGAGCTTCCACTGCAAACCACTCGTTATTAGCACTTGTTTCATGGCATGAGTCCCCGCAAGGAGAAACGTTGCTTCGCTTCACTTCCTGCTCCACACTCTCGATCCATGCCAACAGCTGAGCCATCAAGAGGAGCACAATGCCAACCCGTCTGACCAATTTTTTTGGTATTTGTGTATGCACGCACCTGTGTGCTTGGAAGTCATCATGACTTCTGCCGACCCCTAGTGGTGCTACGACGTTTCAGATAGGTGGCTGGATATTTGCCTGCCTCTGTGTCCCGGCCCTGATATTCCTCCGAGGTCTTCCTCGGAGTACCTTCCAAGTACTTGCCAGGATCGGCTCTGCCTAGCTTCCGAGATCTGATGAGATTGGGCTCACCCGGGCTATCCGAGTCAGGGCTACCTGCCTGCCCATTCTTGAAGCCGCCGACCAGTCAGGGCCCTCCCAAAAAAATTTAAAACTCAATCAGTTTTTATATCCGGGATGCCTCAAAGCTGGATGCAAGAGGTGTGCCACACGAGAGACCCACGCGAGGCATCCCGTTGACTTTGCTGCCCGACGGCAGCGACAGGCTGTTGAAACATGTACGTGGCACAAAGCTCTCTCACTCTTTCTGCAGGAAGCCTGTTTTTTATGGAGAAGAGGGGCACGGGGAGCGGCAGAAAGAGAAAACAGTTCTTTGTTGTGGAGAGAGGGGAAACGATGACCCACAGTGCCCAGGTACACATTATCCAATATGCAAGAGCATAATCCTCGGGCAGCTGGCATTGTATTTTATATCATGCGTTTTTTAAAAAAAATACCAGCATCCTTGTGGCTTTAGCCTCTTTTATTTCTGACTCCAATTCGATGCACTATCAGGCTCAGAAGGCCTACAGCCCTCTGCCAGGTCCTCCCTTCCTGTTTTCAGAAACAATTTGATTTTCATATGCAGGGGCGGTGACAGACAAAGCTAGAAATATTCACCCCAGTCCAGGGATTCTCCGCAGGAATTCTGATGCACGGCCCTGCGTTTAAATACTGCAAACAAAACGTTTCCCCGATAGGCTGTAGCGGCAAGACAAAGGCCGGAGTCCATTGGCGCTTTAGAAATGAACGGAATATATGCCAGGTCAGAGCTTGCCAGGTCGGTGCAGTGGTTAAGAGCGGCGGCCTCTAATCTGGGAGAACCAAGTTTGACTCCCCACTTCTCCGCGTGCAGCCAGCTGGGTGGCTTTGGGCCCGTCAGGGCTCTCTCAGAGCTGTTCTCTCAAGAGCACTTCTCGAAAGGGCATTATCCGAATGCACACCCATTATTTATTTATTTATTTAAAACATTCATTAGCCACCTTGAGAGCCAGTTTGGTGCAGTGGTGAGGAGCGCGGACTCTAATCTAGGAGAACTGGGTCCTCACTCCTCCACATGTAGTTGCTGGTGTGACCTCCGGTCAGTCACAAGTTCTCTCAGAGCTGTTCTCTCATGAGCAGTCCTCAAAAGAGCTCTCTCAGCCCCGCCTACCTCACAGGGTGTCTGTTGTGGGGAGGGGAAGGGAAAGGCGACTGTAAGCCGCTCTGAGACTCTGAGTGAAGGATGGAGCATAAATCCAACTTTCCTCTTCCACCTCCTCCTTCTTCTTTTCCTCCTCCTCCTCCTCCAGTTGAATGTATACATCCATTACATACATATATGCTGTCAGGTCACAACCAACATAAGACAACCCCAGCAAGGGGCTTTCAAGGCAAGTGAGAAGCAGAGATGGTTGGCCTTTGCCTTTCTCCTCCTTGGTAGCCTCTCATCCAAGGGTTGGGTTCTGTTTAGCTTCTGAGATCTGGTAAGATAGGGCTAAGCTAGACCATTCCACATCCCTCACAATCGGCTGTGTGTGTATAAAGAATTGTCAAGTCACAGCCGACTTATGGTGACCCCTGCACGGAGCTTTCAAACGAGTGAGAAGTGAGGTGGTCTGTCGTTGCCTTCCCCTGCAGAGTCTTCCTGGCTGGTTTCCCACCCAAGGATCGACCCTGCTTAGTTTTCGAGATCTGATGAGGCTGGGATATACCATGACTTCCCACCCCCTACGTCCATTAGGCCAATGTGTTTATATTCCATACACTGAGATAAGTGCATCAGCCTGCTGGAAGTACACTCGATGCACTTGATGAAGTGAGCTGTAAAAGGTAAAGGTAAAGGTTCCCTTGCTCGAAAGCCAGTTGAATCCGACTCTAGGGTTGCGGTGCTCATCTCTGTTTCAAAGCCGAAGAGCCAGCACTGTCCGAAGATGTTTCCGTGGTCATGTGGCCGGCATGACTAAACACCCACTGAAGTGGTACCTATTTATCTACTTGCAATTTCTTGTTTTCGAACTGCTAGGTTGGCAGGAGCTGGAACTAGAGACAGGAGCTCACTCCATCATGTGGCACTCTGGGGTCTCGAACTGCTGAGCTACTGAGCTTCCACAGCCTGCAGTTCAGCGTCTTAACTACTTGAGCCACCGCAGCTGTAACTTACTACATAAACAGCTTTGCTCATGATAGGAACAAACTTGGCTTGTCACTGTGCCTCCTTCCCCTACTCATGCATGCAGTGTGTTTGAAACTTACTCTAGTGTTGAAAGTCATCAATCAGACTCCAGTTTGCTGTTAAGTCTGAATGCAGGAGCAAATTGGAGTTTGTTTCTTACACAAAAACTGGCATTGGAAAAGAGGGTTTAATCCTGCTCTGGAATGCCAGTTTGTTAGGGGAAAACATACTCCAGATTGTCTCAGTGTCTGCATTCACGCATCAAAACAAATTTTAAGGCTTCCAAAACCAGGATGACTTCCGACCAATGCTCCCTCTAAGCTGTGGAGTCTTGTGAGCAAAAATTCTACTTTGTGAGTCACTGGCATTAAAGTTGTGAGCGAGTAATTTGGTTACTGCATAAGTTAGTTTGCTCTGGAGCCCTCCCTTCCTGAGCTAAGACAAAAATGTGTGAGCCAGAGGCTAAAAAACTGTGAGCTAGCTCACACTAACTCAGCTTAGAGGGAACACTGCTTCAGACGTGCTCTACGCACAAGGGGTGGAGAGAAGGAGCATGAATTCTAATCTGGGAGAACTGGATTTGATTCTCCACTCCTCCACATGCAGCTGCTGGTGTGACCTTGGGTAAGCCACAGCTCTCTCAGAGCTGTTCTCTCAAGAGCAGTTCTCAAAAGAGCTCTCTCAGCCCCACCTACCTCAGCGGGTGTCTCTTGTGGGGAGAGTAAAGGAAGAAGATTGTAAGCTGTTCTGAGACTCTGAGTGAAGGGCGGGGTATAAATCCAGTGTCCTCCTCCTCCTCCTCCTCCTCACCTCCTCCTCCAAGGGAAATGTAAACACTGTTTCGTGCTGCTGCTTTTTTAGCCTCACAACAGCCATGCACAGTAGTTAGGCTAAACAAGGGTGACCGGTCCAAGGTCACCCAGCAAGACTCATGGCAGAACATGGATTTGAATCTGGGTCTTCCAGCTCCTAACCGGACACACAAACCACTGGGTCTAACTGAAGAACTCATTGAACTGGCCTATGCATTTCTTCCATCATGTGAGTCAGCATCCCGGTCTCAGGTTCTCCAGTCCCATCTCTATAATAGAACAGAACTTTCCCCATCCCTGTTGGAGCAGCTAACTGAGAAGGACCTGGGGTAGGGAAATTCAGTATACGGTAGCCCCAGTGGGTTGTTGCTGTCTGGGGCGTGGGGAACTCACAACGGGGGTACCGATGTCATTGACTGAAACTCATAGACTACATCTGTGGTGTCAGCATTCAAGTCCAGGTGCATTTGAATATTCAGTGGTTTGGTCCTAGGTAGTCGTGCGGTGCCCTGACCTGGATGGCCCAAGCTTGCCTGATCTCGGCATATCTTGGAAGCTAAGCAGGGTCATCCCTGGTTTGAATCTGGATGGGAGACCGCCAAGGGAGTCCAGGCTTGCTTTGCAGAAGCAAGCAATGGCAAACCACCTCTTAATAAGAGAGAACATAAGAGAAGCCAATGTTGAACCAGGCCAATGGTCCATCTAGTCCAACACTCTGTCACACAGTGGCCAAAAATACCAGGTGCCATCAGGAGGTCCAGCAGTGGGGCCAGGGCACTAGAAGCCCTCCTACTGCTGCCCCCCTCCAGCACCAAGAATAGAGTGCATCACCTGCCCCAGACTGAGAGTTCCTATCTATACCTTGTGGCTAATAACCACTGATGGACCTCTGCTCCATATGTTTATCCAATTCCCTTTTGAAACTGTCCATGCTTGTAGCTGCCACCGCCTCCTGTGGCAGTGAATTCCATGTGTTAATCACTCTTTGGGTGAAGAAGTACTTCCTTTTACCTGTTCTAACCCATTCTAATGACTTTTGCCTTGAAAATCCTATGGGGTCGCTGTAAGATGGCTGAGACTTGACAGCACTTTCCAACATGATTGTGCTGTGGCTGATGAAGGAGAAGGAGAAGGAGAAGGAGAAGGAGAAGGAGAAGGAGAAGGAGAAGGAGAAGGAGAAGGGGAAGGAGAAGGAGAAGGAGAAGGAGAAGGAGAAGGGAAGGAGAAGGAGAAGGAGAAGGAGAAGGAGAAGGGGAAGGAGAAGGGGAAGGGGAAGGGGGAAGAAGAAGAAGAAGGGGAAGGAGAAGGAGAAGGAGAAGGAGAAGGAGAAGGGGAAGGAGAAGGAGAAGGAGAAGGAGAAGGGGAAGGAGAAGGAGAAGGAGAAGGAGAAGGAGAAGGAGAAGGAGAAGGGGAAGGAGAAGGGGAAGGAGAAGGAGAAGGGGAAGGAGAAGGAGAAGGAGAAGGAGAAGGAGAAGGGGAAGGGGAAGGGGAAGGAGAAGGAGAAGGGGAAGGGGAAGGGGAAGGGGAAGGGGAAGAAGAAGAAGAAGAAGAAGAAGAAGAAGAAGAAGAAGAAGAAGAAGAAGAAGAAGAAGAAGAAGAAGAAGAAGAAGAAGAAGAAGAAGAAGAAGAGATTGAAGCCCGCCCTTCACTCAGAGTCCCAGAGCAGTTTACAACCTCCTTCCCTTCCTCTCCCCAACAGACACTCTGTGAGGTAGGTGGGGCTGAGAGAACTGCTCTTGAGAGAACAGCACTGAGAGAACTGTGGCTTACCCAAGGTCACGCCAGCAGCTGCATGTGGAGGAGTGGGGGATCAAATCCGGTTTTCTCAGATTAGAGTCCACGCTCCTAACCACTGCAGGAAACTGGCTGGGATATACTGAATGAAGAAACAAACTTCGTCAGAGCTTTAATCCAAAGCGTCCTGATCTCACTGGGACTTCCTGGCAAGTGAATGCATTTAGAGACACTGAGTTAAAGACTGCAAGGGTTTGCGCCGGAATGCAAATATCAAAACAGGGAAATTGAGAAACATGTCTGAAGAAAGAGGGAGAAACAATGGATAGCAATGCAGCAGCCACATGAGGAGGGGGAGAATATTATTGTGCTTTGTAGTTTTAACTAGAGTTTTCCGTTTGCCAATCCGCTGACATGTGTTTTGGTCCAGAGAGGGATTAGAACACACAGCTGGTGCGTATTTGGCACACAGGTGTCTTTCGCTCTGCATTTGCTAGCGAGCGCACAACAGATGGCTTTGTGCATGCGTGCATGTGTGCAAGAGAGCACGTAAGGGGGGGGTGTCTTTTTGAGTGGCGTTTAAGGAGAGAACTCAGTATTAACAGCTCTTCTCCACTTCCAGCACAGATAGAATAAAATGAAGGATGTTCAGTATTTACTTTGCTTAACAGCAGTCAGTTGTCTGCAAACGCACTCCGGCCGGTATTGTTCAAAAGGGCCTGCATGTTGACTTTGACAATGAGAGCGTGATTACACACCAGTGTGGGTTCTCACCAACCCGAATTCAGATGTGAGCATTCAGAAAACCCGGTCACTTTAAACCAGATTCGAGTTCCGAAGCATCTTAGAGATCAACAAGATTTTCAGGGTACAAATTTTCGAGAGTCAAAGCCCCCTTCGTTAGATACCCTGAAAATCTTGCTGCTCTCTAAGGTGCCACTGGACTCAAATCGAGCTGCTCTGCTGCAGACCAGCACAGGAGCCCTCTGGAACCATCAGCCCAATGACTGCTACGGAGAGCCTTCAATATATGAAAGTCCACATGAGCAGTCCCTTTAACAGAGGCTTAAAGGTGACCTTAGTTACCTCCATGCGTTTCCACACATTAACTTTTATTAAAAGGATAGGGCGTTTATCTTAGGGTTGCCAGACTGCCCAGTGCAGGTGGGGGTCTCCTGCTTCCGGGCACTCCCCTGACCACCAATAACCCTTTTACCAGCAGGAACCCGGAAATCACTGCTATGTGCCTATGAAAACTGGATGTGATGTAGGCATGTTGGGGACGTCGGGAGGCAATGCTCTGGTTTTGGGGCAAAATTCTATGATTTGAAGTGAATTCTACCATAGAGTTTTGCTCAAAAACCAGAGTGTCGCCCACCAACATCCCTGGCATGCCTGTGTCACTTCCTATTTATGTATGCATGTTGTAACACTCCTCCCAACTCCTAGAAAGTCGCTCCCCCGCCGGCGTGACGATCAGACCTGGCAACCCTAATTTATCTCCACATCTGGTGGCACCCCTAACTGCAGCCTGTGGGGGAGCCAGGAGTAAAAATGGTTGCCACAGAACATCATGGCAAAACTAAGTAGGCAGTAACTGGGTTGACCCAGACCTGGAGCTAGCATTCTCTACAATCCCACGTCCCTGGAGTCTCCTGCTGAAGTTTGGCCACTTGAACTGGAGCCACAACCAGACTTGAACTGGAGAATGAAAGCATAGCATCATCAAGGGAAAGGTAGAAGGCCAGGACTGTAGGATGAATTCCAAGCCTGTCCAATCCATAGGCCATAAACTATGTGATGGATGTCACATAGCTCTGATCCTTCCGTACCCAAAGAATATAAGAAGAGCACTGTTGGAGCAGACCAATGGGCCACCTAGTCCAGTATCCCGGTTCAGTTCCTCTGGATGGCCAACATCAGGGCACAGAAGCCAAGGCCTACCCCAATGTTGCCTCCTGGCTCTAGTATTCAGAGGTTTAGTGCCTCTGAATGTGGAGGTTCCCCTCAGTCGCCATGGCCAGTAGCCACTGATACAATTATCCTCCATGAATCTACCTAATCCCCTTTGAAAGCTGTTTATTCCTGTGGTCATCGCTACATCTCCTGGCAGCAAACTCCACATTTCCATCACTCCCGCGTAAAGTAGTATTTCCTTTTGTCCAGCCTGAACCTACCGCCCATCGGCTTCATTGGATGCCCACGAGTCACAGTATTTTGGGAGACAGAGAAAAAGTTTTCTTTGTCAACTCTCTCCACCCCATGCATAATTTTACAAACGTCTCTCGTGCCTCCCCCCACCCCCACCCCCCGTTGTCTCTTTTCTAAACTGAGAAGTCCCAGACTCTTCAGCCTTTCCCTCACAGGGAAGGTGCTCCAGCCCCCTCATCGTCTTGGTTGCCCTTCCTCTGTACTTTTTCAAGCTCTGCAATGTCCTTTTTGAGATACAGTGACCAGAACTGAACACTGTATTCCAAATGAGGCCGCACCATAGATCTATACAGGGGCACTACAATATTGGTCATTCTGTTCTCAGTCCCTTTCTTAATAAACCCTGCCTTTTTCACCACTGCAGCACAACAAGTTGGAACTTTCATTGAGCTATCACCTGCAACCTCAAGATCTTTTTTTCCCCTCTGTAAGTTCAGGCTCCATTAGCCTACACTTGAAGTTCGGATATTTTTTGGTACCGAGATGCATTGCCTGACACTTACCCACACTGAACTTCATTTGCCATGTTGTCGCCCACTCACCCAGTTTGTGGAGGTCCTCTTGGAGCTCTTCACAGTCAGCCTGGGCTTTCACCATCCTGAATAATTTGGTATCATCTTCAAACTTGGCCACTACACTAGTCACCCCTAGTTCCAGATCACTGCAGAATAAATTAAGTAATACCAGCCCCAATACCGATCCTTGTGGGACCCCCACTGCTTACTTCCCTCCATTGTAAGAACTATCCACTGATTCCTACCCTTTGATTCCTGTCGTTTAACCAGTTTTTAATCCATAAGTGAACCCGTCCTCTTGTCCCATGACCGCTAAGTTTACTCAGGAGCAGTGTTCCCTCTAAGCTGAGTTAGTGTGAGCTAGCTCATAGTTTTTTTAGCCTCCGGCTCACACATTTTTATCTCAGCTCAGGAAGGAGGGCTCCAGAGCAAGCTAATTCATTCAGGAGCCCAATCGCTCGCTCACAACTTGAATGCCAGTAGCTCACAAAGTAGAACTTTTGCCTACGAGACTCCGCGGCTTAGAGGAAGCATTGCTCAGAAGTCTTACTCAGTGAGGTACCTTGTCTAAAGCCTTTTGAAAGTCCAAATGCCTAACAGGTCACCATTGTCTACGTGCCTGTTCACTTTCTGAAAGAACTCCAGAAGGCTGGTGAGGCAGGACAAAGAAAGTTCTGAGTCCACATTAATTCTACTCTGGATCCTCCTCAGTCTTATACTGTTCTGGGTTTAAGACACCCCCCGGAAAAAAAATCACACCACAGGAAAAGCAGTGATCCTGAATGTTTTGGGCCTCCCCTGTAGAATATGGCTTACCAGCATCAAAAGGACTGCCTTAAAGTGAAGCCGGACAGTGGATCATCTGGCTATTGCAAATGGTAGAAGTTTTCTTGAGTCCCAACTAGAGATCAGCCCTGTGATTTTTCTTTTTCATCTCGGTCCTTTTTGTAGCATTTAGACACAGAACTGGGAATATCGTAAACTCCTATGTATGGAAGTCCTATATAAACCAGAGATGGCCAGCTGGCACCCCAGTGGGTAGATCTAGAGCCAGTTTGGTGTAGTGGTTAAGTGCGCGGACTCTTATCTGGGAGAACCGGGTTTGATTCCCCACTCCTCCTCTTGCACCTGCTGATGTGACCTTGGGTCAGTCACAAGCTCTGGCACAGCTGTTCTCTCAAGGACAGTTTCTGTCAGAAGTTCTCTCAGCCCCACCGACCTCACAGGGTGCCTGTTGTGGGGAGGGGAAGGGAAAGGAGTTTGTAAGCCGCTCTGAGACGCCTTTGGGCAGTGAAGGGCAGGGTATAAATCAATCTCTTCTTCTTCTACCTCCAGGGTGTCTGTTGGGGGAGGGGAAAGGAGTTTGTAAGCCGCTCTGAGCTTGGCAGTGAAGGGCGGGTATAATCAATCTCTTCTTCTTCTTCTTCTTCATCTAGTCCCTGGCAGTATGGTCATGTTTATTTAATTCCAAGTAAGTTTTAATCTATCATTCTTTCTTCCATTGTGGTAAAAAACAAGCAAACAAAAAAGCACAGCAAATGCTTAAGAAGAAGAGATTGGATTTATACCACGCCCTTCACTCGGAGTCTCAAAATGGTTTACAAACTCCTTTCCCTCCCCCTCCCCACAACAAACACCCTGTGAGGTAGGTAGGGCTGAGAGACCTCTGACAGAAACTGCTCTTTCAAGGACAGCTCTGACAGAACTATGGCTTGCCCAAGGTCATCCAGCAGCTGCAACTGGATGAGTGGGGAATCAAACCCGGTTCTCTCAGATTAGAGTCTGTGCACAAACCACTACACCAAACATCAGTCCACTGCTGTCCCATATAGCCCAGGCTTTAAGATACACAAGTTGACCGTGCCTGGCCTGAATTTCTGCTCCTCTTGCAATTCCATCTTCCTGTCTGCGAGAAACAGGAAATATCGGTTGGAGTTGCATCCACATGTTGAGGAGTCCTGGTTCCCTGCCATCGTCACTGCTAATGCCAAGGCATCCACACTGGCAACTGAAAAGAGCAAGAGCCCAGTGGCACCTTAAAGACTAACATTTGTGGCAGGGTAGGAGCTTTCCTGAGCCACTGCTGTTTACCACTGCTTGCTCTTTTCTGCTGCTACAGACGGACTAACAGGGCTACCTGTCTTGCTCTATCCACACCGGCAATGAAGCATCCACGCAGGAACTAAATAACTAAAAAAATAAAATAAAATATGGGAATTCAGAGGAACTGGCAAAAGGTCACTGTGGCAATAGATCACCATTGCACTTAGAAACATAGAACTAGAAAGGACCCCAAGGGTGATCTAGTCGAAGGCACTCCACAATGTAGGAAATTGACCACTATGCCCAGAGGAAGACAAAAGAACTCCGGGGATCCCCGGGCCAATCTGGCCTGGAGGAAAATTCCTTCCTGACACCAAAGTTGTGATCGACATTACCCTGGGCATATCAGAAAGGGCCGTGAGAGCCAAGCACTGGCGACTTCCTTCTTGTCCTCTCTCACACAATCTCCATGATTCTTAAGTACTCATAGAATCTGCATTGCTGTCAGATGGCCACAGAGCCCCTGTTTAAAAACCTCCACCAAAGGAGAGCCCAGTAATGCTCCCTCTAAGCTGTGGAGTCCTGTGAGCAAAAATTCTACTTTTTGAGCTACTGGCATTAAATCTATTTCACACACACACAAGTGAACCAGGATACTTAATGGAGACCTGATTCTAATACATCACAGCAGGGGGTTGATATGCAGAAGATACGAACAGGTCCATATACCTGGTGGTCAATGCTAATGCTCCCTCTAAGCTGTGGAGTCTTGGGAGCAAAAATTCTACTTTGTGAGCTACTGGCATTAAAGTTGTGATCGAGCGATTTGGCTCCTACATAAATTAGTTTGCTCTGGAGCCATCCTTCCTGAGCTAAGACAAAAATGTGTGAGCCAGAGGCTAAAAATTTTTGAGCTAGCTCACACCAACTCAGCTTAGAGGGAACACTGGAGACACCCCCCCCCAAGAAAGCCTGTCCCACCGAGGAACCGCTCTGACAAGAAGTTCTTCATAATATTTAGCCGAAAACTCTTATGATTTAATTTCAATCCACTGTTTCTGGTCCGATCTTCTGGGGAAACAGAAAAACAACTCTGCACCATCCCTCTATATGACAGCCATTCAAATACTCCAATTACTTTTAAAGAACAAACAAACCCAAAACACTCTGGTAGGCCAGTGGGGAAAACAGCAAGTGATGGAAGGAAAATGGCACCAATGTACCCAGGTACTTCAAAGATGTGCACCTTCCCATCGAGACATCTTGCTCACACACCAGGACTCAGTTGCATTCTTTGTGGAAAGATCGTACCAACCAGGTTTGTGAAAGAAAGTACGAAGGATGGGGAAAGCTTGGGAAATGGATGATTCAAGGAGCTTGTGTGATTGTGCCAGCCTCCACCCTATGCTGCAGTTTGGAAGCCAAATGTGGAGAAGAGCCTCCACGTGGAGGCAGCTTAGGTTTGCGCTTGCCGAAATCAGTTTGATCTATTTTTTCCAAAGTGTCTTGCATCTGGTCTTTGCTTAGGGGTCGCTGACACTTCCTCAAGTGGTTTCACCATAAGAGGAGGCCAAACAGGGGGTTGTATGATATCCCGTGCCATTTTGAAAGGATAGCTGCGTAGGGTTCTAGTTACAGTGCACCAGTATGTACTCTTCCCAGAAACCAATAACCCCAGCTAGATGAACTATAATCCCCATGATGCAGTGCAATACAAGGCCGGGAGCATTAAGGGACTCCACTGGGTGCATTCCGCTAGGTGTGTAATCTCCCTCGAGTGGTTTCACCATAAGAGGAGGTCAAATAGTGGGTTGTATGATATCCTGCGCCGTTTTGAAAGGAGCAGCATAGGGATCCAGTTACACTGCACCAGTATGTTCTCTTCCCAGAAACCAATAACCCCAGCTAGATCAACTATAATCCCCATGATGCAGTGCAATACAAGGCCAGGAGCATTAAGGGACTCCACTGGGTGCATTCCGCTAGGTGTGTGATCTCCATTTCAGTCAGAGAGGATTCTACGGGACACTAGTAAAGCTTCTTGGGAATTTTCCCCAAATAACACTACCATGTCGAAAAGAGTCAAGCTCGCTAGAAAAACTGACCATTCCCTTTCAGTTCCTTATTTATTTATTTACATTTATTTATTTATTTATTTATTTATTTACCATCTCGTCACAGCCAATTTATGGCAAGCCCGTAGAGATTTCAAGGCAACAGACATTCGTCCCCTGCCTCTGCACAGTGACTCTGGTATTCCTTGGTGGTCTCCCATCCAAATACTGGCCAAAGCCAAGCCTGCTTAGCTTCCGATATCTGATGCCAGCAGGCTAGCCTGCTACTCAATTATGCACCTCCAAAAATAAGAAAACATGTACACAAACGAAGCTGCTTTCTACCGAGCCAGACCCTTGGTCCATCAAGTTCAGTATTGCCTACTCTGACTGGCAGGGGCTCTCCAGGAGAGCTTTTCCACCTACTACCTGCTCCCTTTACCTGGAGATGCCGAGGGTTGAACTTGGTCCTTCCTGCAGGCGAAACAGATGCTCTACCATGGAGCTACAACTACTGCCCCTTTTCATGGACAGCCATGCTCAAACATAAAGACAGCCCACAAAGAGCTTGCTTCTTTGGTGTAGCGTCTCTGTGTGTGGGAGAGGGTACGAGATCGGTAGTCTGCTGCCCTCGAAAGTAAGAGGCGGTAAAGGCCATTCACCTGAGACTTCAGATTTGATCAGCATGTGCCTTATTTGGAGAGCTCTGATAAGCAAACTGAGGAAAGCCCGAGATTTCCATTGTGACTTTGCGTCACCATTCATAGCAGCCTCGCACAGAGAGGCATTATCCAGAATGGCATAACACCTGGAGAAACCACATTCTCTGCTCAGGAAGGCGCAGATTGAGTCAGTTCCTTTCGTGAACTCACAAGCCCTCCTGAGCCGTTTAGCCAGGCTCGGTCAGCTTCGATTACCGGCTCTCTCTCTTTCCTCGGTTGAAAAGTGACATCGAGAAAGAACATGGAACGGCCCGCGCACTCTTGACCATGCGCGTTTGGGAAGAGCCCCAAACTTGGATGCAGGAAAAAATGAGCCACGCTTTTCTGCTCATGATCAAAACTATGAGCGGAAGCAGTGAGTGTGTTTCATATACATGCTCCGTGTCAGACTGCTGGCACAGGGGAAGACCAAACCCAAAAGAAGATGCTCTCCCTGTTCATTGGGGGAGGGGTTTGTTCCCCAAACAGGGTTAGAGAGAGAGAGAGAGAGAAAATTCCCTCTGGAAGCTTGAAGTCACTGAATGTTCATGTCAGAAGTTTTAAATGACTCTTTAAATTCACTATCTCGGGGGGCCTTGCCGCTTAATAAAGACTACGGGGTGTTGAGAAGCACAGTATATTATTTCATTAAGTGCTTTTTTCGGGAGAAGGGGATTTAGAAGTAAAAACTGCTGGCTTTGTGTGGCGAGGTCACAACCTTTGACAACTTCGGAGCTTATCTCTTTCATCTTTCCACTCTCTCGAGACCCCAAACTTGCCGAGGAATCCAAGCCGGTAAGCTGGGGCTAGACAGAATTTGGCATTGTTATGGGGCTGCGTTCGTTCGTTCTCTCTCTCTCTCTCTCTCTCTCACTCTCTCTCTCCTCCCTCTCCCCCTAAACAAAACAGATCTGAACCGAGCCAAGGAAACAAAAATGTATTGTTCCTCGCAGATGGAAGCGAGAGTCGCCTAGGTAACCAGATTAATCTCCTTTTTCTCTCCCTTCCTCTCTTGTAGTGCGGTAATCGGTGGGTTCTCTTTTCACAAAAAAGCCAGCCTCAAAGCCGGGGCTCTAACTAGGTTCCTAATTAGCTGCAATTTACAATGAAGACAACATGATGAGATAATAGAAATTTGCAAAATAATGACATACCTCAGCAAAATATTCCTCCTCCTAAGAACCATTTTTATACAAAAAAAACAATACGGAGGGCCCTTCTAAAGCAAAGCTGGAAAATGGTGGTGTATTATGTGACACAGAACAGTATTGTTCCCCTCTTGTTCTCCCAATCAACAGCTTATTGTTTGGCATCTTAAATAAAAATGACTCAAATACAGGCCACATAATGATCTCTATTGCGCTAATACACTGTATATACAGAGTAGTCACACACACACACAGAGACACACACACACAGAGACACACAAAAATGTACCCAAGCCAAAGGCAGTGGGGCTTAGAAAATGGCAGGACCCAGAAAGGTTATTGACAAAGCCACACAATGAAGGTATGGGGGAGAGTGGGGGGGAGGCCATTATTACAGGGTCTTAATCACACATATCTTTGTGATGTCTCTCGGGGTGCAGGATGGACTGGGACGGGGGGAGGGGGGTAGCCGAACAGGAGAGCAGCTAGTTAATGAAATATGATGGATTGTGTTTGTTGTCCTGTGGTTGCGGGGAGCGCCAGAGAAAACAGCCTTCCGGGTTGTTAGCCAACAGCCGATTCTTTGGTGCGACATCAAAAAAAGACTTGCCGTTCAGCAAATCGGAGGGCAGCGGAGGGAAATGGGGTGGTGGTGGTGGTTGGAAAGAAGGACGTGAGGGAGGAAGGGGAATCATTGGGAAATGGCGTGAAAGGGAGGAGCCTGGAAGAAATCAGGAATAGTCTGAGAAAGACAGGAAGAGGAAGAAAGAACATAGGGGGATAAAAGGCCAGGTTCCATGCACCCACATGTACATCACTGGATCCCCCTGTCCTTCTCATTCTCCAACGCACAGTGGGGAGAATCAGGGCATGAGAGCATGCCTTCTATCCCAGCTCACCTGGCATCCTTCGAATATCTGTATGAGGGTCCAGTGTTCAAACAGGGCATAAGAACATAAGAGAAGCCAATGTTGGATCAGGCCAATGGCCCATCCAGTCTGACACTCTGTCACACAGTGGCCAAAAATACCAGGTGTCATCAGGAGGTCCACCAGTGGGGCCAGGACACTCGAACATGAATATGGACATGGACACATGAAGCTGTCTTACGCTGAATCAGACCATCAATCCATCAAGGTCAGTATTGTGTATTCGGACTGTCGGTGGCTTTCTAGGGTCCCAGGCAGAGCTCTTTCCCATCAACGACTGCCTGGTCCTTTAACTGGAGATGGCAGGGATTGAACCTTGGACCTTCTGCATCTCAACCAGATGCTCTACCATTGAGCTGTGGCCCCTTCCCAGAAAATTCAGCTAACCTGTACTCGTCCAGATTTCATGGTAAATCTCCTGTCATTCAAGTATCTGTAGTACAATCAGACCGTGCATGACTTATGCTTCATGGACCTACCAGAACATTCTGTCCCCATGAAGATGTTGGTACAGCCAGCATGGCAGGTCCCCCCCATGCACCTCCACACAGAGTTGGGAGCCCCTAGAGAACCTGCCTAGGCAACACGGAGATCTTTGCCACAAATGCAGTCATCAGGTATTGGCACCTGATTGAACTCCCTTGATTGCACATGAGGAGACCATCTATGGTTTTCTTCACGATTTGTCTTGAGCACAGTATTGAACGACTTAGTGTCTGCACAGTAACCATCTGTGCTACAAAGCCAGCTCACGCCACGGTATTAAATAACAAATAAGAATCTTTCACTGTCATTTGTTATTTAATTTCTGGTTCCACTGGTGGACCTCCTGATGGCACCTGGGTTTTGGCCACTGTGTGACACAGAGTGTTGGACTAGATGGGCCACTGGTTGATCCAACATGGCTTCTCTTATGTTCTTATGGTCATTCTTTTACACCCCTTGCAGTTCACCTTTTTTTTTGTACCTACCTAGTTGGATGCAGTTGGATGCATCTTGCAAATAGCTGGCAGTGGATACAGATATCTTTGGCACCTGCACAGTCAGATCTTTTGCTACCATTTGAGCACAAGACCTGATCACAAGTTTAGTTAGGCTGACAGATAATGAAGGTACACAAACATTTAAGTAGTAAGTCTCCGTTCGAAAATCTCACCCCCCATCCCTTTTAACTATATACCTTTTAACAAAATGAGATTGCCAGGGTAGTGGCTATGAAAAAGTAGTGCAATTATGCCACAAAAACAAAAAAACCCCACAGTCTAACCATACAGACACAACCAAATGTGCCTGGATGCATCTGAGTACTTCAGGGCAAGATTAGCTACCTAATCATGACCACCAAGCATGATACCAGCAAGTAATCAAACATACCTAAACATATCCTCCAGTCTGGCCTTTGATTAGCGACTGGCAGTGGAACGTGTGGACTAACTCCACTCAAAAGAAGTGGATATGGATCCTTCAGTGGCCTGGTTGTACAATGAGAAAAGTTAACCCATACACAAGGACCACAACCATACAGGTATTCCAAGATGCCCATATCAGTACCAGCCATCTTACCACTACATCATAGCTAGGTTTGACCATAGTCAAAGCTCAACACCTGTGACAGGAAATGCCCATTGGAAGATATACTTCCTGTCACACCAGTGTTACGTTATAGTTGCTGTGCACGGGTGATGACAACTCTTCCCTTCCCATGAAAGTCCTGGTGGTCTAGAACACATTTCCCTGGCTTACTATTTTTCCTGTGAGCAAAGAGTTTTATATTTGAGAAGATCAACGTGCGCATGGTCCAAAGTGATACCATCCAGTGACAGATGCATTATGCCAGATACCTTTTGGTGATATTGTGCAGTGTTATACCTCACAGTAAGGGACAGACATCGCAGACACAACCTGTCTGAGAACTTCCATATGGCATCTAACTGATCACTACTACCAAAAAATTGGTCCTACCTAACATGTTGTCTTGCATTCATATGCTCTCAGAAAGAATAGGAAACCCCTAGCACATGTGCCAGACAGCAGCACACCACAGGGCTGGTATGGTATAGTGGTTAGGGCAAGGGTCCTCAACATGGTGCCTGCAGACACCTTTTCTGGTGCCCACCAAGTGTTTTTAAGAAGTGGGTGGGGCCAGGTAGGGCTTTTGCCCAGCAAGGCTTCTGATGGGCTGGGCAGATTTTTTAAAAAATGTTGCTTTGGCCGCAATTGCCTCCACAGCACAAAGATCTGCACGGTGTGACTGAAGTTAAGTTGTGGCAATCATTTTGTGGCTGGCTCCACCTCCTCTGGCAGCCATTTTGTGGCAGCCATTTTGTTGCTGCTCTCACCATGCTGTGTCAGAATTCCAAACATGCCCTCAGGCTCAAAAAGGTTGGGAACCTCTGGATTAGAGTGTCAGACTAGGACCTGGGATGACTGGGTTTGACTCCCCTACTGAGCCATGGAAGCCCACCAGGTGACCTTGGGCCTAGTCACAGCCTCTCAGCCTAAGCTTCCCACACGGTCTTGTTGTTGTGAGGATTGGGTAGAGGCGAGAGGAAGAACAATATGAAAAGCTGGTTTGGGCCCCAATCGGGGAGAAAAGTGAGTTATGAATAAAAGACCAAAAAAAAAAAAAAAAAGATTGTTTTGCTCTGCACACCAGGCCAATTCTCCACCCAAGAGTCTGAGGCAAGGCCCTGAGGCATTATGGGCACTGCTAGGTCTCTGCATCTGGCTTAGAGTTTCCAACCTCCAGGTCGAGCCCGCAGGTTTTCTGCTGTTACTATTGATCTCCAGACAACAGAGATCAGTTCTTTTTCAAGAAAATGGCTGCTTTGGAGGGTGGACTATATGGTATCCCTCCCCAAACCCAGCCTTCTCCAGACTCTATCCCCAAAATATCCAGGTACTTCCCAACACAGAGCTGGCAAACCTAGTCTGGATATATACAATCCTAATCCCACCTTCACTTTATTGCCAACACACAAACATATTCACAGGCAGAAGCTGTGACGGCTTTGTGGCATCTAAAGGTAGTCAATCTCTGCTCTAGGTGAATGTAACTTTCAGTTCTGGACTCCTACAGACCTACTGGATACATCCCAAAACAGCCTCTGTTCCTGGTTCAACCAGCAAGGGAAATCTAAGAAGCCTGCCTCCAGTTCAGACTAACAAAAAGAAATCAGATGCTACCACTTCAGAAGCAAGGGAAAAGAACTGAAATCTGCAGGAAAACAATAAAGTCATTTATTGTTCATGATAAAGTAATACTCCCACATGCTGTATGAGAACCCACGATAGAGCTATACAAGAAGTCTGCCTCCTTTTTTTAGTTTTCCTACACTACTTGGGGTAAACCTTAAGTGTGTAGCATCAGAAATGAGAATACAGGGTTACATTTTCATCGGGCCACGTGAAGGGACACCATGGAAGGTCAAAGAATAATACCAACCATTTATATAGCATATAGTATTAAAAATGGTTCCTGTTATCTTGACAACCACTCTGTAAGGTAGGTCAACACCCCTGCCTCCATACTGCAGATGCGAAGTTGAAAGTAACGTTGCCAGGTCCTCTCGTTGAGCTGGTGGGGGGATTTGAGGGGCATTCCGAGGTGGGCGGGGACATCGTGTGACATTGTGCAATGTTATGACATCATCTGAAAGTGATGTCATCGCATTGGCGATGCCAGAGGGCAATGCTCTGGTTTTTGGGTGAAACTCTATGGTAAATTTGCCCTGAAACCATAGAGTTTTGCCCAACAACCAAAGCCTCCCCATATGATGTCCCTGACGTGATGATGTCACTTCCGGATTATGTCATTGAGTCGGGGACATCACATGCCAATGTCCCTGTTTAGGTTTTTCCCATTGGCCAGCTGGTCCATGGTGGGGAGGGGGAGAAGAAGAAGAGGAGGAGGAGGAGGAAGAGGAGGAGGTAAGGCTGAGAGAGCTCTGAGAGAACTATCCTTGAGAGAACAGCTCTGACAGAAATATGGCTTGCCCAAGGTCATCCAGCAGCTGCAAGTGGAGGAGTGGGGAATCAAACCCGGTTCTCCCAGATTAGAGTCCACACACTTAACCACTACACTGAAACGAGGGGATCCCCCACTTTGACCTAGTGGCTGGCAACCCCGTTTGAGAGAGAGTGATTTGACTAAAGGACCTTTCCTGGGAGTAAGCCCCATTGAATAACATAGAACAGTTCATGGCAGGCCTTATTAGGATTGGCCCCTAAGGTAAGTTTGTACCAAAGACAAGTTTGAATCTCTACAATCCCGCTCAGCCCAGCTCTGCTGGACCAGTTTGTACCAGCTTTTAGTCAGCTTGATTGTTTGACTAGGACGGATAATAACCAGAGAGTTAGGGGAGGGGGGGATATCAGCTTCCCAAAATCTGAATATTCTCTTTTTGGGGTGCATCTGACGTCCTCCGCTTCGTCCTACTTGTACTACTAAATTTCCATGCAGAACTGAGAGGTCTCCTCCCCCTAGCTAGTCTGAGCTGCCAGTCAGGTTATTTCAAATTAATGTTATACACCATCCAGTTCTACAACACAGAAACAAATAATAATTCAATCATAACCACAATTAAAATAATGTTAAGGAACACGTGCAAAGCCGCTTGCATGGTAAAGAAACGTAATGAAAGAGAAGGGCTGCGGGCTGCATATTAAATCTGGAGTATGCCCAGCTGGACTCAGTGAGAATTGCATGGGCAGAATTGGTAATAAAGGTCTGAGTGTGTGTGTGAAGGGCTGTCGCCCCAGCTGATTTATGGCAACTCCTTAGTTTTCAAAGCAAGAGATGAACAGAGGTGTTTTACCATTGCCTGTCTCTGTGTAGCAACCCTGGACAGCCTTGGTGGTCATAAGAACATAAGAAGAGCCCTGCCGGATCCAACCAGTGGTCCATCTAGTCCAGCATCCTGTCTCACACAGTGGCCAAGCAGCTCCTCTGGAGATGGCCAACAACAGGGCATAGAGGCCGAGGCCTTCCCCTGATAAGAACATAAGAAGAGCCCTGCCGCATCAGACCAGTGGTCCATCTAATCCCAGCATCCTGTCTCACATAGTAGCCAAGCAGTTCCTCTGGAGACGGCCAACAACAGGGCATAGAGGCCGAGGCCTTCCCCTGATAAGAACATAAGAAGAGCCCTGCTGGATCAGACCACTGGTCCATCTAGTCCAGCATCCTGTCTCACACAGTGGCCAACCAGTTCCTCTGGATGGCCAACAACAGGGCATAGAGGCCTTCCCCTGATATCGCCTCCTGGCTCTGGGATTCAGAGGATTAGTGCCTCTGAATGTAGAGTTACTGTGGCTAGTAGCCATTGATAGACTTATTCTCCACGAATCTATCTAAGCATCTTTTAAAGCTGCTTATTTCTACATCACTACATCCTCTGGCAGCTAACTCCACATTTTCATCACCCTCTGTGTAAATTACTCTCCTATCCAAGTGCCAACCAGGGCTGACCCTGCTTAGCTTCCAAAATGGGACAGGATCGGGCTAGCCTCGACAATCCAGATCAGGGGTAAAGGTCTGAACAATATTGATCTGTACCATGAAATGGACTGTATTCTATTTCTGATTTGTGTCAATGGATTAGAGGGTGCCATATAGAGGGTTGGAAGCTAAGCAGGGTCGGCCGCAGTTGGTATTTGGATGGGAGACCACTAAGGAGGTCCAGGGTTGATATGCAGAGTCAGGCAACAGCAAACCACTTCTGCATCTCTCTTGCCTTGAAAACCCTACAGCAGGGGTAGCCAAACTGTGGCTTGGGAGCCACATGAGGCTCTTTCACACATACTGTGCAGCTCCCAGTAGGACAGCTGGGGAAGCAAAGGGGAGGCACGCTTTTTCTCCTTCCCTCCCCTCCTTCTCTTCCTTCCTTCCCCCTTCCTCCCTCCCATCTATTTGCTTTCTTTGTTTCTCTCTCTCTCTTTCTTTCCACCTCTCTCATTCTTTCTTTTCATCTCTCTCTCTTTTTTTCTCTCTCTCTTAGATAAATCAATATCATCAGCAAACAAATAAATATCATTATCAATATCTGTGTTTACCCCTTTTGTTTTTATTTTTGGCAGTCTCATTTAATGCTAATAAAAAGCAAATTTGCATTTTTTTTAAATAAAAATGTGTGTGTGTGATATTTGTTCCCGTCTCGCAGCTCTCCAACATCTGACGTTTATTCTACGTGGCTCTTATATTAAGCAAGTTTGGCTGCCCCGCCCATAAGAACATAAGAACATAAGAGAAGCCAATGTTGAATCAGGCCAATGGCCCATCTAGTCCAACACTCTGTCACACAGCGGCCAAAATATACCAGGTGCCATCAGGAGGTCCAGCAGTGGGGCCGGGACACTAGAAGCCCTCCGACTGCTGCCCCCTCCAGCACCAAGAATAGAGTGCATCATCTCCCCCAGACTTAGAATTCCCATCTATATCCTGTGGCTAATAGCCATTGATGGACTTCTGCTCCATATGTTTATCTAATTCCCTCTTGAAACTGTCCATGCTTGTAGCTGCCACCAACTCCTCTGGCAGTGAATTCCATATGTTAATAACTCCTTGGGTGAAGAAGTATTTCCTTTTATCTGTTCTAATCTGACTGCTGAGCAATTTCACGGAGTGCCCACGAGTTCTTGTATTGTGAGAAAGGGAAAAAAGTACTTCTTTCTCAACCTACTCAATCCCATTCATAATCTTATAAACCTCGATCATGTCACCCCTCAGCCATCGTTTCTCCAAGCTGAAGAGCTCCAAGCGTTTTAACCTTTCTTCATAGGGAAGGTGTTCCAACCCTTTTATCATTCTAGTTGCCCTTCTCTGCACTTTTTCCAATGCTATAATATCCTTTTTGAGATGTGGTGACCAGAACTGTACACAGTATTCCAAATGAGGTTGCACCAATGATTTATACAGGGGCACTATGATACTGGATGATTTGTTTTCAATTCCCTTCCTAATAATCCCTAGCATAGCGTTGGCCTTCTTTATTGCAGCTACACACTGTCTAGACATTTTCAGCGAGTTATCCACTACGACTCCAAGATCTCTCTCTTGATCCGTCTCTGCCAGTTCAGACCCCATCAACGTGTATTTATATTTAGGATTTTTGGCTCCAATGTGCATCACTTTGCACTTGGCCACATTGAACCCCATTTGTCACGTTGCCGCCCACTCACCCATCCTCGACAGATTCCTTTGGAGTGCCTCACACTCCTCCCTGGTTTTCACCACCCTGAACAACTTCGTGTCATCTGCAAATTTAGCCACTTCACTGCTTACTCCCAATTCCAAATCATTAATAAACAAGTTAAAAAGCATCGGACCGAGTACTGATCCCTGTGGTACCCCACTGCTTACCACCCTCCACTGAGAAAGTTTCCCATTTATACTCACTCTCTGTTTCCTATTTATAAGCCAGTTTTTGATCCACAAGAGGACTTGTCCTTTTATCTCATGACTATTGAGCTTACTTAGGAGCCTTTGATGAGGAACTGTATCAAAAGCTTTCTGGAAGTCAGACCCCTCGGGCCGCCCCTGGCCGCCCCTGCCCTACTGGATCACCATAAGTTTGCTGCAAGTTGATGGGGGGTGGGGGTGGGAATCCAGTGGGTGAAGATACATAATTGAAAAGAACAGGTGCAATTACCAGGAAACCAATACAGAATACTGATGACAGTGCTACTGTGGAGAACTGGGAAGAGAGATTGAATCTCCTCCCCTCGGCAGCCTCTCTCTCTCTGTTGCTAAGCCTAACCTAACTCACAAGATTATTATGCTAATGTAATAATTAGATGTCCCTTTCAGTTTGTCTTGTTTCTATCTACCTTTCCATCCTGGGAATGAGGTGCTCAGGAGCTTAGAACGATAACATTACACTACAAATAGGGAGGGGCCATGGCTTGCTACTAGAGCATCTGCTTGGCATGTAGAAGGTCCCAGGTTCGATCCCTGGCACCTCCAGTTAAAAGGCCCAGGCGGCAGGAGATGTGAAAGACCTCAGCCTGAGACCCTGGAGAGCTGCTGCCAGTCTGAGTAGACAATCCTGACCTCAATGGACCAAGAGTTTAATGCAGTATAAGGCCGCTCCTTCTGTGTTCCTGTCCCAAATTTCACACTGAACTTACTCCGTTCCTGTGATGGCCGGTTGCGAGCCGATCACCAGGTCTATTGGTTCAAACACCAAAGGACATTAATGTTCGCTGCATAGATTTCTTCAAAACACTGCATGCGTGCAAACCTTGCTGATCCAGACAGATCAGCATCTATGTCACTAAGAACTATTTGGCTGAATGCCAAATGACAGGATTTTTTTAAAACATTTATGACAGATTTATATGCTTTATGACCGATTTAACTGCCTATTTAAGCAACCCCTTCTTGAGCAAAGCAGCAGCACAACAAGAGGGGGGAATAGAATTGAACAGGGCTCTGTGAGAATGTGCATTCACTAATAATAATAATAATAATAATAATAATAATAATAATAATAATAATAATAATAATAATAATAATAATGTGCCACACTGCACTGTTAGGAAGGAATACAGCACAGCAACCTGCCGAACAGCAGCAAGCTGGTGTGTCAGAAAATTGGCTTCATGTTCACTGGTGGCTAACATTCTAGGAGACGAATGGACAGGCCTTCGAGCAACTGTATTTTAAAACAGTTCCCACCTTTTTTGGTAGCCTCTATTTTCCCAGCATGTTGATATCATTAAAAGATGTCAGCATGAATGTCAAGCCATACATACAGCCCAGCGGTACAACCACAAAAAGCCCTCCTGAAGAGGAACACCTCTAGCAAATGAATGAAGAGCTACAAGGATGGGGGCAAGGTGGATTTCCCAAGGGAGAGATTTCAAGAATCGTGGCATTGTGCTCTCTTTCATAAGTACAAATGCAACCAAAGCATGGAACTAACTGGAATCCAGTACAGATCTTTTCTTTTCTTTTTTAGAGTGATATGCTCCTGATGGGTTGCAGCAACCAAAATCTAGCAGCTATATTCTGGACCAGATGCCATTTCAAACACAGTTCATTGAGAGTTCCAAAAACCGTGTGAACTGTAGTTTAGGACTGACTATCACTAGGTCATAAACAACTGTGGGCAGATCCCTCTTATCTAGGAAAGTGTGCATCTAGTGAACCAACCAAAGCTGGATAAAGACACATCTGGTCACAGTAAAGGATCCTCTGAATTTCACCACAAAGATGTTCAACAATTGAACTTACTGAGTTACCAGGTGTCAATTAGGCATGAACCAATCACCCACCTGTTCAGTTCATGCCGAACAGCTGTGAATTCCTGCCAAACAGATTTACCTTGGGATTTTGTGAAACTGTGCAAGTGCAAAGACATTATCAGTTCATAGAATCATAGAGTTGGAAGGAACCTCCGGGGTCCTCTAGTCCAGCCCCCTGCACAATGCAGGAAATTCACAAATACCTCCCCCCTCCACACCTTCAGTGACCCCTGTTTCATGCCCAGAATGTGGAGAAAACTGCTTCCTGACCCCAAAGTGGCGATCAGCATTTCCATGGGTGTGTAAGAAAGGGCCACGAGAACTAAGCGCTGAGGCCACCCTTCCTGACCTCCCTCTCATGATCTGCCTAAGTTCACAGAATCAGCATTGCTGTCAGATGGCCACCTAGCCTCTGTTTAAAAACCTCCAAAGATGGAGAGCCCACCCACCTCCCAAGGAAGCCAATTCCACTGAGGAACTGCTCTAACTTTCAGGAAGCTCTTCCTAATGTTTAGTCAAAAACTCTTTTGATTTCATTTCAACACGATGGTCCTCTGCACCATCCTCTTTATGACAGCCCTTCAAGTTCTTGAAGATTCAAACTAATCGGCAGCCATTAGTGTCACCAGGGACTACTTGAGCACTGAGAGCCAGTTTGGTGTAGTGGTTGAGTGCAGGCTCTAATTTGGGAGAATCGGGTTTGATTCCCTACTCTTCCACATGCAGCTGCTGGTGTGACCTTGGGTCAGTTACAAGTTCTTTCAGAGCTGTTCTCTTATGAGCAGTTCTCAAAAGAGCTCTCTCAGCCCCACGTACCTCATAGGGTGCCTGTTGTGGGAAGGAAAAAGAGATTGTAAGCCACTCTAAAACTTCTTTGGGTAGTGAAGGGGGGAGCATAAATCCAAACTTTTCTCTTCTTCTTTATGATTGATTTATATGATTTCTAAATCATTTGTCTAGTAAAACAATTGCCTGCTGGGTGAAATAGCTACACAGCAAGGACAAGGTAGCAGCAGCACTTACATTGGACTATATGAGAATGTGCATGGGTGAAAAGCCAACTGTGATGTACTGTGTGTTTAGGAATGAATTCAATGTAGCAACCTGTCAAAAGGCCACAAATGGCTCAATGAACAGTTAAACCTGTCATCGAAAAATTGGCTCCTGTTTGTGGCTGGCAAACAGGAGTTCGAGTATCCTTTGTTATAGTGACCATCCAGGAACAGTTGCAGGCCATGATTGCCTCCCAAAATGACAGCTTCTGTTTCTAAGAGAAAGATGCAAGTCCAGTAGAACATCAAAGACCAATAAGATTTCCAAAAGCATCAGCTTGCAAGAGTCAAACCTTTCTTCATCCACTATCTGACAAAGGGAGCTTTGACTCTTGAAAGCTTATACCCTGGAGAACATGTCCGTCTCCAAGGAGCTATTGGATTTGTATCTTGTTCTTCTTCTGTAAGCCAACATGATGACTACTAACCTGAAACTGTTTCCGAGGGGAGCACAACCCCATCTAATGATGGCGTAGCACCTATCCTCAGGCCAGTGCTCATCATCAAGAGCATCTCCCCTTTGCTGGATTACATTTGAGGCCCATCAGTGACTCTAATCACAAGCTCAGAACTTCCACTGCATCTTCAGGGTCAAATTTTAAAAAAAGATCTTTCCAAAGGGAAAGAGTGCATGAGTACAACACTACCATGGGCCCCAGAACACATTTACCTCTTAGAGAGAGAGTGTGTGTGTGTGTGTGTGTGTAGAGCCATCAAGTTGCAGCCAATTTATGGTGACCCCACAGGGTTTTCAAGGCAAGAGACGAAGAGAGGTTTCCAATTGCCTGCCTCTGAAAAACCATCCTTAACTTCTTTGTTGGACTCCCATATGGAGCAGAGGTCCATTGGTGGTTATTAGCCACAAGGTATAGGTAGGGACTCTGGGGCAAGTGATGCTCTGTATTCTTGGTGCTTGGGGGGGTCAACAGTGGGAGGGCTTCTAGTGTCCTGGCTCTACTGGTGGACCTCCTGATGGCACCTGGTATTTTTGTCCACTGTGTGACACAGAGTGTTGGATTGGATGGGGCATTGGCCTGATCCAACATTGGCTTCTCTTATGTTCTTATGTTCTTAAGTCTTGCAGGGAGGTATACAATGAGCAAGTGGGAGGATTCTGCATATCCCCCATGCACTCTTTTTGCTACAAAAATAGAATCTGTCCCAGGGTTCCCACTCCCAAGTGGGGGCATGGGATTTCCTGCCCCCTCCTCCCATTGTATGCTGTCTCTCAGACAAGCAGCATGAGAAAAACAAAAAATCCTGCCGCATCATGTACAGTGCCATTGCACTTCCAGTTTAAAAAGTTAGTAATTTAAGGTAGTTCTAGGAACCACTGGAAAATTTGTGGTTTTACCATAGAATTTCTAGTGATTCCTAGAGCTACCTATTTTTACCTCAAGTTACGTGGCACCACCGCCAGCTTCACGACCTCCATAACTCTACTCACAACCCTTCAACCAGTTGCCTGGCAACTCTACCCCTCCCAATCCCATCTGTTACTTTGTAGGTGAACAGGGAAACAAACACAGAGACTGGTTATCTCATTTGGCCCTCATTCAAAGGTTGCTAGAGAAAAATCTGGAATAACTCTAACAAAACAAGGATCATATCTGATCCCACTGAACAAGACTTAGATCCACATCTAAGGGCATCAGATCCACAGAACACACTATGTAAAGAGTAATGTGTAATGTCTTAACTGTAACTGAGCCTATTCTGTGCTAGGTTAAGCTTGATTCTATGCAGAGGATCGTAAGCTGTAACATTTCTATTGGCTGTTCCTATGGAATGGTTTGAAGCAACCAGTCACAAATGTAAATATATTTATGGAGGGAACAGACCTGATTGGCCTTTATCTCTGTGATGCCATTGGATGCTAACTTTTCTATGGGCATGGTTTTGACAGCCCGGACTGTTTAAAAGAAGGAGCTGTGCTCCACTTGCTGTTGTGTGTTGTCATTGTGTTCTGATCGTCTAGTTGCTGTTACAAATAAAGCTGAATCACCTTGCTGAAATCACTGCCTCTTGTTGAGTTGCATACTTAACATAATGAGCCATTAAGAGGGGTGTGGCTCAGTGGTAGAACATCTGTTTGGCATGCAGAAGGTCCCAGATTCAAACCCCAGCATCTCCGGTTAAAAGGGCCAGACAGTAAGTGATGTGAAAGGCCTCTGCCTGAGACCCTGGAGTGCTGCTGCCTGTCTGAGGTAGACAACATTGACTTTGATGAACTAAGGGTCTCATTCAGTACGAGGCAGCTTGACGTGTGATTTATGCATTTGCCGGGTTGCAGCTCAGCTTCATATGTTCATGTGACATGGAAAAATAAGAGTAGCTATCAAATTACTACCTATGCTTTCCTATGAACCATTCTAGAATAACTTGTATTTGGAACCCTGGCAGACTGGGCCCATGTCAGCTGGTGGGCCCACTCTCCCTACCCCTCCTTTGTTTGACCTGGCACCCTAAGGGACCATTTCACTCCACTGTCTCAGGGTATTGCTGCCACCACTGTCCCTGTCTTGGGCTCTGGTTAGGCAAGAAAACCTCCTAGCCTCCCCCTAGGAACTTGCCTTGGGGCTTCCCTGGGATCTTTGGAGCTCCCCTGGAGAGTTGGCAACTGGTTATTTGCCTCTTTTCTCCTCCCTAGGGTTTCCCTGACCCACTCCTAGTGTTACCAAGTGGCTGGGGGAACTATGTGGTACAGAAGGACTTTACTCCTTCAATAATCAAAGGATTTATTTAAAACTCTCAGCTATATACAGGCACGTCAGAAGTGAATGGAAGAAACAAAATAATGTTGATGAAAATGCTTCATCTCTCTCCCTCCTCTAAACACATGCCCTGTCTAGGTGACATGTAGGGCAAGTACATTACTTCATCACTCTGGAGTAAGCTGGACAAACATGTTCCCCAAAACGGCCTCCATCTCTGGGAGGCCTGCCTCTGTCTCTTGCAGACTCTAACCGACTGACTGACTTCCTGCCCCAAAACTTAATAATATTGTTATATATTGCCTATACATAAATAGCCTGAGCTTGAATCTCACCCCTATCTAAGCCTGGTATTGAAAACAACAAGATCTGATTGGCCACTCTACGAAGTCGACCAATCAGGATACTAGAAAGGTTGTGGAGGGAGATGAATTCATTGGATGTTATGTTACCGTTCTGATTGGTTATTACTGAAACCCGGGGCGTGGTTATGCCAGCCTGGAGAGTTTAAAAGAGAGCCTGTTGCTCTCCGTTGTTGTTGTTCCTATCTTGTTAATAAAGCTGAATCACTTATTAAGAGCTGCTGCCTTAAGTCTCATACTTAACAAATATAAACAGCAGTTCCCGCCCAAGAACTGGCTCTCCCTCTTGCAGCATTCTGGGGCAGATCGCCTCACAACCTTAATGAATTTCCTATCCTCTAGGGAGTTGCCCTCAGATTACTGGTTGCAGACAGGAGGGGAGGGGGGGAATGAGGAAGAGATTAGGCCGAGGCCTACCTAAAGTTTGGTAGTCTCCTCCCAACCAGCCCACAGAAAATTAAACCCACACACAAGATGGCATTTCTCCACAGGAACCAATTTCTAAAATGATTGATTGATTATGTAATTAAAATATTTGTACCCTGCCTTTTTCCTTGGCCTCTTTGGGTTAAAAGTAGTATATTCATGCAGATTTCTGTAAACTGGCTTTAACTGCGGTAGGTCCTGAGGATATCCCGTAATGAAATTAAATTAATCACATATAGTTATAAAGATCAGATGGGGTATAAATGCAACCAAACAGTCCATCAATAAAATATGCTAAAATAAAAATTCCTCCTGTGGAGACTGAGCTACACTTTCCAAACACAAAGCACAACAAAGGTGGGAAACACATTTTGGTGACGGCAGAGCATTCCCTTGAAAGGGGTCTAGCAAGAGGGCCACGCTGTAGTCTACAGCTCAACTAGGGCACAGCAGCCCTAACTTCACCATGAAAAAATTCCATCCATTGAACCTTACCCAGCAGAAACCCTGCCATGAGAAAAATCTAGGTTGTGCCACATTTAGTCTGGCAGTTCCTGCTGTGTCAGAGGATAGAGGAGAGTGATGGAGATCCAGGCCCGTAGCTACAGTGGGGCATCTTGGGGCTAGGCCCCCTGACTTAGAAGCCAGGCCCCACGACTTCCCATCCAGCCCAGGGCCCCCAAGCGGCAGCAGGTGTGGGGAAGGAGCCGGGTATTCCTTTAATTCGACTAGCCAGTGCCCCCCTAAGAAATTTATATGCCCCCCGATTTTAAAAATCCTGGCTACAGGCCTGCAGAGATCATGTGTCTCTGTGTATGAAGTACCATTAAGACACAGCCAATTTATGGCAATCCCACAGGGTTTTCAAGGTTAACAGACATGGTTTGCCATAGTGACCCTGGAATTGTTTGGTGGTCTCCCATCCAAATACTAAAAAGGTTCGATCCTTCATAGCTTCTGAGATCTGATGAGAAGAACAGGCTTGCCTGGGCCATCCAGTCAGGGCCTGGATCTAGGGTTACCAATGCTTGTGTGGGAGATTCCTGAGATTTGAGAACTGTGCCTGGGGAGGGTGTTGTTTGGGGAGCAGAGACAACTTAGCAAGTTGTGAGACCATTCTGGAACTTCTGTTTCTCTTAGACAATACCACAGAGCCCACCCTCTGAAGATGCTGTATCTTCCAGGGAAATTCATCTCTGTACTTTGGAGATCAATTGTAGTTCCAGGAAATCTCCAGGCCCCACCTGGCTGGCAACCCTACCTGGACCATGTTTGATCCTAAAAGGCCACAGCCAAGGGCCAATCCATATAACTGCAGGTTGTGTTATAGCTGTGAAGAACATGAATGAAACATCCCACATGCATCATCTCCCAGTGAATGGGCATGACACTGTGCACAGGGCATGGCTTGTAGCACAGCTAAACCATGACCTTTTGAGCTTTTGCAATGGTATGCCAATGACATCATAGAGTTGCCAGTTGTCAGAATTCTGGGACCCTCTAGGGTTTACTGGAAACTCTATGATCCTGTGATGTTGTGACATTACATGGCCAGAAATTACTTGTAGCATTGCAAGACTTGTCTCCCAATAGTTTTATATTTTTGTGTGTGACTGTGTTTTGTGTGCTTCCCTGGAAGTCATTGTTGACTTCTGGTGACCCCTACTGGGAGTTTGACGTTTTTCAGAGGTGCTTGATTAGCCTGCTTCTGTGTCCCACCTGTGGTATTCCTTGGAGGTCTCCCATCCAAATACTTGCCAGGGTCGGCCCTGCTTAGCTTCTGAGATCTGACGGGATCAACCTTGTTTGGGCCTGGTTTTCCCATGTTGGGTGGTGGTAGGAACCAGGGGAACATTGGTGGAGGTTCCCCAGCTGGTGGTAGACAGTGGCAACCCTATGACTGCACATGGTGGAGCCAAGAGGTTTGAATGAAGAAACTGATTGGCGGTGTATGTATAAGTCCAGTCAGGATGGGCAACTTGACACACACAGGGCCTTCCTCTGGCTATCATGCCCCCAAATGCTCAAGGGAATAGGCCCTAAAGCATTTAATATTACACTTATATCGTTATTCAGCCTTACATTCTTGTGCAGTCGAACCATTAGCAATTCGGCAACGAAGGAAACCATAACAGGGGGACTGTGCGTGCTCCTGTGCGGGGAGTATACAAACAGTGCCAACAGATCTATGTTCCTAAACAAAGTTTCAGTGTCCAACCGCTTGCTGTGTTCTCTCTTACATCCTGCCCCCCACCGACCCTCCGCGCTCCCGTGATAGAGGACGTATGGTTTAAATCAGTGACTTGAGGCCTTCAATTTTTATAAACCTCTGAGCCATTAGGGCTCCAAACCCGCTATCCTCGCTTCCTCCCCCAAGCTCAGATGAAGACAAACACACATGCAGTAAAGGAAATCCTCTCCCCTGTCCCTGAGATTCACAATACGCATTCAACCCTCTCTTTTATTTTTTTTTTCTTAAAGGAAGACGAAAACAATTAAACGAAACCTCGAAGTAATCTCACACTGCTTATTTAGCCTCTTCATCCCTCAATGTGCGGTGGGTAAGTGTCGCAATCAGGGGGCTACGGCCTGCTATCATTCGGCCTTAATTAAAAAAGACACAAGCGGCGGAGCTGTGAATTAGAAGGGGGAAAGGGGGAGCCAGCAGAGGGGGGGAAGAGAAATGTAACAAGGCAGCTACCCCCTGATTAATTCGAGGCTCATGTTGGATTAATAACACCAAACAAAGAACAAAAGGAAATTGTTATGCGAATTGCAGCCCTCCCAGGCCAGACAAAGGTCAAATCACAGGATTTCAATTTCATCCGGACTTGCTTAATCAACTCCCTCGGAAGGAGGACCATATGCAGTTCTCAAAGCGGCCCATTGTGAGCCACATTGTCGCCGGACCTGGGAGACTGAACAGTGATAATCCCAGCTAGCCCCCATCTTTTGCCTTTCTCCCAAACCCATGCACCCCCTCTTTTATCCGAAAAAAGACAAAAAAACCCCCACCCCTAATTATGGCCTAATGGCTAAGGGATAAGCCCCCCCCCCCGCCCCGTGCAAGAGAAAGCTGTCTTTGTGGTTGCTGATCCATGGAAGACACGGTGTCCCCCCACCCCGATGCAGCTGCATGGACAGCCCCTTATTTTGATGGGGTGCTTCTGTCTCAGCAGAGGCCAAGCGCTGTCAGCACAGAGGTATTGTGCGGCGGCCTGCAATTGTCCGGGGGGCATTGTAACACGGGGACGCAAAGCAAGAAGGACAGGTTGTGCAGAGGCGCGGAGTCACCTGACTCCTCACGCAAGGTCCTGATGTGCAGTCTGGCACTCAGAAAGGGGACCCAAAGTGCTAAGGAAAATTCCTTCCTTAAACGAGAGGGTGTAGGAGAAGGTGTGTGCATGGGTTTCTTTTTTCCCTGAGCATCGCTTGCTTTGCGAAAGACTGAGGGAATCGAGAATCTGCACTGATGGAAATAAAGTTGGGTTGCCAGCTCCAGGATGGGGAATTCCTGGAGATTTGGAAGGGGAGACTGGGAGGACTGGGATCTCAGTGGGATATAATACCAGAGAGTACACCTTACAAAGCTGCCATTTTCTTCAAGGAAACTGATCTCCGTAGTCTGGAGATGAGCTGTAATTCCAGGGGATTCCCCAGACCACACCTGGAGGCTGACGTTCCAAGGATAAGCTATAAAATTGGCAGAACTATGGGAAAGTTTCGGGAACATTTAGTTAGGCATTTAGTTAGGCCTGATTCATATAAATATATGTACATGGCTTCCCCATTTTCCAAAATAACATGGCCCATCTCATGGCCCTAACCTGGATGGCCCAAGCTGGCGTGATCTTATCAGATCTTGGAAGCTAAGCGGGGTTGGTCAGTAGTAGTAGTAGTAGTAGTAGTAGTAGGAGATTGGATTTATACCCCGCTGTTCACTTGGAGTCTCAGAGCGGCTTACAAACTCCTTTCCCTTCCCCTCCCCACAACAGATACCCTGTGAGGTAGGTGGGGCTGAGAGAGCTCTGACAGAAACTGCCCTTTTTCAAGAACAGCTCTGACAGAACTACGGCTTGCCCAAGGTCATCCAGCAGCTGCAAGTGGAGGAGTGGGGAATCATACCCAGTTCTCCCAGATTAGAGTCTGCGCACTTAACCGCGGCACCAAACTGGCTCTACACCAAACTGGCTGGGTACTTGGAGGACAGACCACCAAGGAAGTCTAGGGGGGCTACACAGAGGAAGGCAATGGCAAGCCACCTCTGAGCATCTCTTGTCTTGAAAACTCTACGGGGTCATCATACGTGGGCTACGATTTGACAGCACTTTCCATCACTACCGCTACCCTCTTAAGAGGGTCCAGAAACAGCTTTGGATACAGATGAAATGCGTTGCTTCCATCTGTAACTCAGGCTTCCATGTATGACTCGGTCAGGTCTTAAGGTAAGGTCTCCTGAGCCAACACTGTGGTTCTCCTTGAAACAATGACTTGGAAGACGACAGGGTGTAAATAACTAAGTGAGATGACTATTCTTCTTTTTTTTAAATTACACTCAGCTTTTACATCCATTCCCTTTCAAACAATGCGAACAGCTATGTGTGAAGGCCGCTATACCCAAATACCAGTTGCTCAGTGACTCTGCATATGTGGAGGCCCAGATCCGGAAGACCTGTGCCATTATCTGTTGGCCCATTTTATTCAGTCCCAAGAAAGAGATTCTTAGGTACAATCCTGGCCAATTTAGGCCTCAGCATTGTGATGGGAAAAGTTATATTTTTACTTGCTGATGCAGAGCCAGAGGTTTTCTGCAAGGCTGCCCTTTTCCCCCTAGCAGCAAAGAAAATTCGAGCCAAGCTAGTGCCAGCGTACTCCAGTTAAGAATTTAACTAGTATTCAACAAGATGTCTCTGAAAGGTTTTCCTTTCTTTACAAAATAAGTTTTACAATGTAACTTTTATAGCAATCTAATTTTACTACACTGTATTTTATTGCATATTATTTTCTACTGCTTGTAGCGGCCATTTGGCCCTATGCAATAAAATTGAACTGAACTGAGCTAAACTATTCTTCTTAGGTTGGCCTCCCTCTTCTTCTTGATCACTTCCCCTATCAAGACACTGCATAAGCCCTAGCAAAGTGTGTGGGTTTCCCTTTACAGTTCCTCATGTGTATTGTTCTGTGGCGGAATCTCAAGATTTGTTGCATCTTCCATGTTATTAAGACTGATAACTGATGGACACACACACTGAGAAAGATGACCTTGAGCTTCTCATTGAATTCATCAGATTTTCTCCACACTGATGAACAAAAGCTAATGAGTAGGAATCGGCATGGATTCTGTAAGGAAAGATCTTATCTCACTAAACTTTTAGAGTTCTTTGAGGGGGTTGACAAGCATGTGGACAAGGGTGACCCAAGAGATACTGTTTACCTAGACTTCCAGGAAGCTTTTGATAAAATCCCTCATCAAAGGCTCCCAAATAAACTCAGCAGTCCTGGGATAAGCAGACAAAGCCTTTTGTGGATTAAAAACTGGTAAATTGACAGGAAACAGTGAGTGAGTATAAATGGGCAGTTTTCAGAGTGGAAGGTGGTAAGCAGTGGGGTACCACAGGGCTCAGTACTAGGTACGGTGCTTTCAAATTTGTTCATTAATGATTTGGGGTTGGGAGTAAGCAGTGAAGTGGCTATGTTTGAAGAGGACACGAAGTTGTTCAGGGTGGTGAAAACCAGGGAGGACTGCAAGGCGCTCCAGTGGGATCTGTTGAAGATGGATGAGTGGGCATCAGCATGGCAAATGAGGTTCAGTGTGGGCAAGTGCAAAGTAATGTACATTGGAGCCAAAAATCCCAACTATAAATAAATATTGATGGGATCCAAACTGGCAGTAACTGACCAGGAAAGAGATCATGGAGTCACGGTAGATAACTCACTGAAAATGTTGCTTCAGTGTGTGACTGCAATTAAAAAAGGCAAATGTTATGCTGGGGATTATTAGGAAGGGAATTGAAAACAAATCAGCCAGTATCCTAATGCCCCTGTATAAATTTATGGTGTGGCCTTATGTGGAATACTGTGTACAGTTCTGGTCACCGCACCTCAAATAAAAATTATAGCATTGGAAAAGGTGCAAAAAGGGCAACTAAAATGATTAAGGGAATGGAATATTTTCCCTATGAAGAAAGGTTAAAGAGCTTAGGGCTCTTTAGCTTAGAGAAATTACAACTATGGGATGACAAGACAGAGGTTTACAAAATTATGCATGGGATAGTGTAGGTAGAGAAAGAAGTACTTTTCACCCTTTCTCATAATACAAGAACTCGTGGACACTCAATAAAATTGTTGAGCAGTAGGTTTAGAACAGATAAAAGGAAGTCTTCACCCAAAGAGTAATTAACATGTGGAATTCACGGACACAGGAAGTGGTGGCAGCTACAAGCATAGACAGCTTCAAGAGGGGATTGGATAAACATATGGAGCAGCGGTCCATCCATGGCTATTAGTCACAAGGTGTAGATGGAACACTCTGTCTGGGGCAGTGATGCTCTGTATTCTTGGTGCTTGGGGGGCAACAGTGGGAGGGCTTCTGGAGTTCTGGCCCCGCTGGTGGACCTCCTGATGACACCTGGGTTTTGGCCACTGTGTGACACAGAGTATTGGACTGGATGGGCCCCAGACAAAGTGTTGGGCTGGATGAGCACCAGACAGAGTGTTCCATCTATACCTTGTGGCTAATAGCCACTATAGGACCTCTGCTCCATATGCTTATCCAAGCCATGGCCTTCAAGATGTGAGCAAGGCTGTTAACAATAGGACGTTTTAGAGGTCATTAATTTATAGGGTCGCCATAAATCAGAACTGACTTGCAGGTCCCTGACCTGGATAGCACAGGCAGGCCCCATCTCATCAGATCTTGGAAGCTAAGAAGGGCCGACCCCAGCAAGTACTTGGATGGGAGACCTCTAAGGAATATCAGGGCCAGGATGTAGAGGCAGACAATAGCAAGCCACCTCTCTGTAGCCCCACTAGGGGTCGCCAGAAGTCAACCATGACTTCCAGGCATGCATGCACGCACGCACACAGACACAATTAAAAAGAAAGAAGTTATTTGCAGGCACATCACCCACGCAGCAATAATTTTAGGATTGTCAGGCTACCTCCACTATCCTAAGAAATTGCAGCAGTCATATATACATAAACTTGAAATTTTGAAGAAGATTTATGCGAAGATCCCCCAGACGTGATCTAGATTTTGCAGCACACAAAATGTCACCGGCAGGAGTCATTGTGATACAGCGGCTGCAGTAGACAGAGCTGAAAGAGCTGTGGAGGTGCTGAGCTTACTTAAAGCTCACATTCCCCTCTTCAGCTTCTGTGCAACTTCCTGCTGGGGACCTCTCCCCTGGAAAGGTCATCCTGACATGTAGTTGGCATCTGTTGCTAACATCCATCTCTCCCTCTCTCTTTCACTCTCCCTCTATGTGGGGAAACAGATTTTCTTCCATCAGTCGCCAGGAATGTTTATTATGTCTTTGGACAGATTCAGAAGTTCAAAGTTCCACCGTCAGGAAAATTATGTCGGTGCCCATGCACATGAACGCGCAATGCACAACTATCATGTTACAGTGGGATGAACGCAGATGTTAGCCCCCTTCCCTGGAAACAGAAACAGGACCACCATATTAGGATTGGGCGATTGCTAGAGATTAAAATGGATTACACCACATTATGAAGATGTGGATTACTGGCTGGGAGTAAAAAAAAAAAAGAGAGAGAGAGAGATTTGTAGTTTTTCTAGCAGGGCTGTTGACTTTAACTGCTACGTCCAATCAACTGCAGGGGTGAGCAATTTAGCTAAGAATTCCACAGAAGTCAGAGGATAAGACTGGACCTATCGAAATGTGTTGTACTTGGGGCTACCCTTGAAAGGTGTTTGGAGGCTGTAGTGCAGAATGCTGCGGTTAGACTGGGACCAGGGCTCTTTTTATAGCAGGAACTCCTTTGCATATTAGGCCACACACCCCAATGTAGCCAATCCTCCAAGAGCTTACAGTAGCCCCTGTAAGAAGAGCTCTGTAAACTCTTGAAGGATTGGCTACATTAGGGTGTGTGGCCTAATATGCAAAGGAGTTCCTGCTACAAAAAGAGCCCTGACTGGGACCATGTGACTCCAATATTACAGCAGTTACACTGGCTTCTGATCCTCTCCCGTGCCCAAGTCAAGGTATTATTTTGGTCTTTAATTTGGTCTACATGGGCTTGGGACAGGGGTATCTGAAAGGCCGTCTTCTTTCAGAAAGTCCTGCCTGAAAACTAAGCCCTCTTGACTGGCCCATCCACCTAAGAAGCTCACCTGGTTGGTACATGAGAGAGGGCTTTTTCAGTGGCAGCCCCACAATTATGGAACAGCCTCCCCAGGGAGGTACACCTGGCTGCCTCATTCTCAGTCTTTAGGAGGAAGCCGAAGATGGTTTTATTCAGGACAACATTTGATTAGTTGATTAGTTCTTCTCAGGGCCCTTTTTTATTTTTAGAAAAAGCCCAGCAGGAACTCATTACCATAATAGGCCATACCCAACAGCAGAAACTCATTAGCATATTAGGCCACACCCCTGTCAACACTGCTTGTTAGCCTATTAGGCCACACCACCATGTTACCAGAAGTGTGATCATCCAGCCACACCCACCTTTTGCTTCTTATTCTGTTTACCTTGTTTGTTGTCAAAACCCAGGGCTTTTTTTGTAGCAGGAACTCCTTTGCATGTTAGGCCACACACCCCTAATGTAGCCAATCTGAATGAGTTTCTACTGTTGGGTGTGGCCTATTATGCTAATGTGTTCTGCTGGGCATGGCCAACTTGGGAGCCAGCCAGAACGCCATTCCTGTGCTATCCTGCCCAAAAATAGCCCTGGTTCTTCTGACTACCAACAGTTTTAAATTATTTAATTGTATTTTATTATTTCCATTGCATGCTACTTTGAGTTCCTATAGGACAGAAAGAAGAAGAGAGAAGAAGAGATTGGATTTATACCCCACTATTCACTCAGAATCTCAGAGCAATTTACAATCCCTCTCCCTTCCCCTCCCCACAACAGACACCCTGTGAGGTAGGCGGGGCTGAGAGAGCTCTTTTGAGGACTGCTCATGAGAGAACAGCTCTGAGAGAACTTGTGACTGACCGGAGGTCACACCAGCAGCTACATGTGGAGGAGTGGGGAACCAAACCCAGTTCTCCCAGATTAGAGTCCGCGCTCCTAACCACTGCACCAAACTGGCTCTCAAAGTGGCTAATGAATGTTTTAAATAAATAAATAAATAATGGGTGTGCATTTGGATAGTCAGTAATGAAAACTCCAGATGCCTAATTTGTTAATACAGTAATTATAACTAATCAATTTAAAAAAAATCCTCGATAATATTTGGGACCATATTTTATTCTGGTGTCTGGCTGTTTAGCTTAGAGTGCAAGAAGAACAGAAGAATTGGAGAGTAAGAGGAGTTAGTGACTCAGCTGATATTTAACCAGCAGAATTAGACACAGATGTTGCCATCAAAGTCTACTGCGTTGACAAGCCTGCATTTCTACTGTTTAAACCAATCACATTGCAGGCTCAGTTAGCTTGGGGAGGGGCTTTGAGTTGACTCTATAGAAGCAGCGACTTCTCTCTGGTGTTTTGTTTGCCTGGCATAGGGCAAAAATTTTGCTTGCACTCACTGGAATACAGGTGGACAGGGATGGGCACACAGTGCCATAAGCCATGGCAGGAAACTAAGGCAAACTGAGGTACTGGTGAAGAGAATGCTTGCACATGCTTCCATTAAGACAGAAAGCACTGCAATTGGAGGGAGGGTGTGGATGTAAATACGAAAATGGATGGGAGGTGGTGGGGAGTGTTTTCATGTAAGTCTTCCTAAAGAATGTGGTCTCAATTCCAGTATTGGAGACAGGCTGGGAGAAAAATGGTGTCAAGCACTGAAGCCTAGTTAGATAAAAGTGCATAAGGGGCAGGGTTTAGTTCCCCTCACCTATGTGTCCCATCTTTGTTGGAAAATCGACATATTTGATTCTAACGATTTATAGCCACTAAAAATATACACTGACTCTTGGCTTTGGTGATAGAGTTACAGAACTCTGTGTACTATAGCTACCCCAAAAATATAGGAGGGCTGGTTTCAGCTCTAGCAAGATCAGTTCAAAGGTCCATCAGCTCCAAGGTTTTCTTCCCAACAATGATCTGCACAAGGACAGTATGAAGGCCATAGCCACCCCTTTCCCTCTCTCTCTCCTCCTGCAAGATTTAAAGGACTTCAGCTGATTGGCAGGGAGCACTTGGCATTATACCCCCAAGGGGTATAAAGACCCTTTAAAGAGTCTTTTTGTGAGCAGAGTGTGCAGCTGGTCACAGCCCCTCTCCTGAAAGGTTTAAAGGGCCCTCCAGCTGATCAGTGGGCCACGTGCTCCCTGCCGATTAGTTGACACCCTTTAAATCTTGCAGGAGGAGAGAGGGGTGGCCCCACATGGTTGCTCTTGGGGGCGGGGCTTGGGGCATCCCTGCCCACCCCCAGAATGCACCCCACACACACACTGGAGCAACAAGGGGACCTGGCAACCCTCACACTGATATTCCAGTTCCATGTCATGGTTCAAAGTACCCAATAAATCCCATCATCCCTGAATTTTTCTAGTCCGAACTTAAACCCACCTAAGAAAGTTGGGTTCGTTCATCCCTTCTTGTTGTGGTTTATTTCATATGTCAATCATCCTCTGTGTGGGGAAGCTGTGAAATGAAGGGGAGGGGTTATAGCAGGAAAAAACTAGGATAGGAGGGGGGTCAACCACAGGGTTGCCAGCTCTGGGTTGGTAAATTCTTGGGGATTCTGGGAGGGGTGGAGTCTGGGGAGGCCTGTATTTGGGAAGGGGAGGGACCTCAGGGGGGTATAATGCCACAGAGTCCACTTTCCAAAGCAGCCATTTTCTCCAGGGGAACTGATCTCTGCAACCTGGAGATAAATTGTAATTCCAGGAGATCTCCAGCCACTGTCTGGAGGCTGGCAACCCTAGTCAGCCACTCCTCACACAGATTTACTACTTCTCCCCCACAAATGTCCCCTGCCTTGCCTCACTTGCTATGTATCTCAGATAAAACTCAGGACTGGGAATCCCATGGTTGCCCCCCCGTCACCAATTGTAATTCCATCCAAAGTCGATAGAAGCTGTTGCAGTAACACAGTAGCATAATTAGAGGATCTTAGTCTTAAAACAGAATGGAGAGAACAAAAAAAAAATCACTTTCCTCTTTTCCTGGGGAAAAGTTCCTTTAGAACTGAAATCAGAGAGCACTAAATGAATGATAATTTCTGCGCCTCCTGTGAATGATTGAAGATTGAATCAAACTTTAACTAGATTCTATTTTGTAAATCCCTCAGGATGACATAATTACAATTCAACACATACATTAATTAGCAGTACACATCTATTTCATAGAGTTTAGCAAGTTTAAAACAGCTTTCATTGTCTGGCAGGCGTATGTTCCTTCTCTGTTAAAAAGGAAATAAGGCTGATATTGGAAAATCGTAATAATTAAATTGATTTCGTTAGACTGACTAATTTCCTTTAAGTTAATATTGGCTTCCTCGACAGCCCCAAGGTCAAATCCACAGAAGGAGAAACACTAAGATTTTGCCTTCTGTTTAACTGATTCAGCGCAAGGGCCCTTAGGCTAAAACAATGCCCAAAAGACACGGCAAGGCCCCTGGTTGGTTGGGTGTGTGGTGATTACTACAAAGTGAACTTCTTTGTGAGGTGACAAAATCCTGTGAACTTTTCAACCCACAGGTGCCCACCTGAGAAAATGTCACTGGCCTTAGCAGAACACTTTTAGTCTCCCAATTACTTCACCTGAGGAAGAATGTTCCTATCAATTTTGAATCTTACTTCAGCCAACATCTATTTATTTAGCTAGTTAGTTCAATTTTTAAACCGCCCTTCCCTGCAGAATAGGGCTCAGGGTGGGGTACAATATTTCTATCACTAACCACACATCTAGTACATCTTTCTGTCACTGACCACACATCTGGTACACATTTCTATCAGTAACCACACCTGCTTCACAAATTTGCTTCCTTTAAAATTGAAATTCTTCTAGATTCCCTCAAAATTTCTTCACACGTTTCATCTGAGAAATTTACAAATTCAATTCAAATTTCATTCTAGAAGAACCTGGGTGGCTGGCAAGTCTATTTGGATATATTTCTGGTATTAGTTGCTAGCATGGTATATCATTCTCTTAATACATATTTTCTAAATGGTGGCTACCTACAAGAGTAGTTCTTTGTACGTTCTGCTTTTAAATCACTGGAGGCTTTAGTATTATAAATAGTAAAGGGCACAACCCACTGTCACTTAAGGTGAAATTCAAAGTCAATTTGGAACTTCTGTTTCAAACAAAATATCTGCTTAAGGCAATGTGGTGTAGTGGTTAGAGTGCTGGACTAGGCCGTGGAAGCCTGGCAGAGCAATTCTGAACAGCTTTACACCATTATAAGCCAATAGTTTAGAAGGGTGTAATTTTCCTCATGTTTGGTGTAATGGTTAAGTGCGTGGACTCTAATCTGGCAGAACCGGGTTTGATTCTCCACTCCTCCACTTGCACCAGCTGGATGACCTTGGGCAAGCCATAGTTCTGGCACAGCTGTTCTTGAAAAAGAGCAGCTTCTATCAGAGCTCTCTCAGCCCCACCTACCTCACAGGGTGCCTGTTGTGGGGAGGGGAAGGGAAAGCAGATTAGATTGTAAGACACTCTGAGACTCCTTTGGGTAATGAAGGGTGGGGTATAAATCCAATCTCTTCTTCTTTTTCTTCTTTGCCCTACAAAGTTCAGTTCTCCACTCTGACATGGAGCTTGTTTGGTGACCTTAGACCAGCCACTCCCCCTCAGCCCAGCCTACCTTACAGGGTTCTTCTGAGGATAAAATGATAAAGGGAGAATCACCTAAGCCACTTTGAGCTCCTTGACAGAAAGACAGAATTAAAATATAATAGACAGATCAATGGACACACAGCTAGATAAACCCATGGGGTTTCAAAGGAATCCATTTGCTTCTTGAGCCCAGAAGGCCTGACAGTGAAGGACATATATTTTTAAAAAGTTAATAAGTATACATATCAATAAAACCAACCAGGGCCATAGCCAGGATTTTTTTTACTTTGGGAGGCAATTAAATAAGTGGGCAGGACACCCCTGCACACACACCCAGGCTGTGACAGGAGTGATGATAGAGTAAAAGTTTTTAAAAAGAAGAAGAAGAGATTGGATTTATACCCCGCCCTTCACTACCCAAGGGAGTCTCAGAGCAGCTTACAAACTCCTTTCCATTCCTCTCCCCACAACAGACACCCTGTGAGGTAGGTGGGGCTGAGAGAGCTCCAACAGAAGCTGTCCTTTTTCAAGAACAGCTGTGCCAGAGCCTGTGACTGAACCAAGGTCACATCAGCAGGTACAAGTGGAGGAGTGGGGAACAAACCCGGTTCTCCCAGATTAGAGTCCGCACACTTAACCACTACACCAAACTGGCTCTCTAGAAATGAGAAAGAGAGAAGCAAGAAGCAAGGGTGTTGGCAGGCAGGGCAGGGCAATGGCTCAGAGAGGCAAGGCCATTGTGCATGTGAAAAATAAAACAAACTAGCTGAATGGGAAGTCAGGAAGCTTGGGCAGTAAGTCAGGGGGCCTGGCCCCGAGATGCCCCACTGTATCTATGGGCCTGAAACCAACACAATTTCTAAGGCAGGCGTCTGTCTGTGGACCTGGGAGTCATCACTGAACTAAATGTTGAAAGAAACCTCTTAAGATTCCCCTGGCAGGGGGACCTCACAGGGTCATTGTGATGATAAAATGGAGGAGAGGGGACATGATGTAAACCACTTGGAATCTCCACTGAGGAGAAAAGCAGAGGAAGGAAGGAAGGAAGGAAGGAAGGAAGGGAGGGAGGGAGGGAGGGAGCGAGGGAGGAAGGAAGGAAGGAAGGAAGGAAGGAAGGAAGGAAGGAAGGAAGGAAGGAAGGAAGGAAGGAAGGAAGGAAGGAAGGAAGGTCTAACGGATTTTCATCTGAAAGGTGTTCTAGTAAATTTATCAACCGTTCTCTAGTTAATTGATGTGTTGTAGCTTTACCTTTTTATATCACCTTAACCCTTCTCCCATTCAATTCGAGAAAACTGGGATTTTGGTTTTTTAAAAGAAAAAAATAAAAATGGAAGGATTAAAAAAAACAAAAAACTAACCCTTTCTTAAACTCAGCAGACTTGCATACTCTTAGTCCAAACCCTAGAACTCTTTGGGTGCGTTCAGACAGCATGCTGGAGAGGTTTAAATTGCTCTGGTCCGATGTGTGTGTGTTTTTTAACCTGGAGAATCGCAATCACACTGACTTCCTTGTTCCGGGCTCCCCGCCGTCCACACGCAGGTGGGTTTTTTTTTCCCTCTCAGTTTGAGCATGCGCACAGGCAGCCCTCTCTAGAGCTAAAATTTTCACGTGTGTGCAGAACAGCGATTTCCACACGTCCCTTTAAACTTTAAATGAACACTTCTCTTTAAACCTTTACCCCGAAATTGGCCTCGCTGAGATCCTGGACTTGTCTAAATGCTTAAACTAGGCACCATTTAAGCTTTTCTTTTATTAACTTAGGAGTGGAGCTCCGCCCAAGCGCACACCGCCAAGGCATTAAAAAAAAATGGACAAAAAGCAGAAGCCTGAGGCAGCTTCCCAGAAGGGAGGGGGGTTGAAGCACCCAGAAGTAGCTTGATGGAGCGATCAGACGTCAGAAAAGTGCGGCTCGAAACCGGAGAATCAGGAAAACACCACTTGGTAAGTGGTATCAAAATACTCTGGTTTAAAGGGGGTTTGCTCCAGAAAGCCACGGCTGGGGATGGTGCGCAGATGTTGGGCATGTGAACGCACACATAAAATCCATTCCTGAGGCGTGCCGAAAGCGGTTCAAATGGCGCGTCTGAACGCACCCTTTTCCTCCTTAATCTGATCTGATGGCATCCTGGCCAAATCAATATTTTGAGAATCTACAAGTTTTCTTGAAAAGGATCTCACCATCTCAAGGCAGCCAGTAGGGGAAAACGTGCTGTTAAATTCCCCCCCCCCCCGGGTTCCCTCAGATAATTTTGCCCTTGTTCGGCAGAAGAATAGGTCACTGATAGCTATAAAAATATCCTTTCACTGGGGACTCCCCCCCTTTTTGTGCTTCCCTAGGAAGGAACAGAAGACAAGGCATTCCATTCAGCCGACAGGGGACTGAGCCCTTCACACATACACAAAAAGGAGCCAGGGTCCCCCCCTCCATTCCTGCCCTCCCCAACACAATAGCTCAGAAAACAAAAGGCAGATTATTAGTCTTAAGTATGTTAGCCTGTTCTCCACATCCCCCCCCCATTCTCTCTCCCTCCCTCCCGGCCCGCACATCTGGCGAACATGTGTGGCGGGTGCTAATGAAGACTTCCCTAAGTGAGCTACAATTAGTTCCGACTGCTGTGGAGCTCTCCCGGGCCATAGCGAGGAAATAAAACAAAACCTTCCCTTCACTGTTCCTGAAACCTCGCATCTCTCTCTTTCTCCCACCCCACATGCCCCACACGCCACAAGCCCCGGGGATTCTCCCTCATCATCACGCTGCCGAAATTAAAACACACACACGCAAAAGTTTAAGCAAATACTTTAAGGCTCTCTTCCGCCTGATTTTCTACACACACACACAGACCCACACACGCTTTTTTAAAAAATCACCATTTTATTCATTTTGATTGAGCGCAACAGGCAGGCTGCTGTGTCCTCTATGATCCTTCCAACAAAAGGGAATTGTTAAACAGATGTCCGTATTTCCCTCCCTCCCACCCCGCCTCCCCTCGCCTGGCAATATCAGACACACAGTTTCATCCACTACAGCGGATCATATTTGTCTGTCTGTGTGTGTGTTTGTGCTGATATGTGGAAAGTTGGGAAGGGGGGGCCCCGTCCTCAGAACGCACTGGACAGAGAAAGAATGCAGACTGTACACAATTATGACTTCTGCAAGGACCACACATTTGTATTTACCTCTGGCCGTTGTCGGTTCCCCTCAGATCAAGGGACTTTCGGAGCCTCTTTTGAAGTGATCGATGACAGCCATTTTATTTTTCATTATTTATCTGAACGGGCAACCTGCCTTCTCTCCCCCCGTCCCACAGTTTGTGTGTGTTTGTGCCGGGGTGGCATGGGACAAATATTTTTGAAACGTTAAAACAAGGCGTTTATAAGGCACAATGCAGCCCAAAGGCTGGATCTCGAGTCCCATCTCTGCAACATGAGGTCCTATAGTGGCCATGCACAATCCCGAGTAATGTCGCACCCTCCTACATTGGGTTGGCAACCTCCAGTTGGTGGCTGGAGATTTCCTGGGATTACAGCGGATCTCCAGATGACAGAGATCAGTTCCCCTGGAGAAAATGGCAGCTTTGGGAGGTGGACTCTACGGCATTATACCCCACCAAGATCCCTCACCTCCCCAAACCCTGACCTCTTCAGACTACACCCCCCAAATATCCAAGTTCTTCCCAACCTGGAGCTGGCTACACCCTGTCCTAAATCCCTTAATTCCAATCGTTTTAGAAAGGTTTGACTCTGCTTAGGCTTGATCTGTAACCCTCTCTCAGTGGTTAAGGTGCTGAACTGCAGACTGGAAGGTCGGTAGTTCAGCAATTCAAGACCCGAGTGCCGCATGACGGAGTGCGCTCTGGTCTCTGGTCTCAGCTCCTGCCGGCTTAGCAGTTCAAAAGCAAGAAACTGCAAGTAGATAAATCGGTACCGCTTCGGTGGGAAGGTAACAGCGTTCCGTGCGCCTCGGCGTCTAGTCATGCCGGCCACATGACCATGGAAACGTCTTTCGACAGTGCTGGCTTTTCAGCTCGGAGATAAGCACCGCCTCCACTAGAGTCAGATTCGACTGGCTTTCGAGCAAGGGAAACATTTTACCTTTAAGAAAAATGAGCAAGCATAGACAATACTCTTACCTCCTCCTCCTCCTCTGGTCACACACACTAAATAATCCACTTTCAATGCACTTTCCAACTGGATTTTGCCAGTTCATGCAGTAAAGTCCAGTTGGAAAGTGTGCTGAAAGTGGATTGGCAGTGGATTATTTAGTGTGTGTGACCACAGGTTCAGTGGCCCCAGCAGCAGCAATGGGTGGGAGAGCCACGTGGGACTTGCCACTGAGGGCGGTGATGGGGGGAAGCTTCCGCTGGCCCTCCAGGAGCCACACCAGGCTTGCTGCTTAGACCGGTGATGGGGGACAGTGAAAGAAGCTGCCCTGGACCCTGCAGGGACAGTGACGGTGGTGGCGTGCTAGGACCTGCATCAGACAGGGTAGAAGAGGGGGGTGGTAGTCCTCCCTGCGAGTATCGCAGGTCCCCACTTGTACGATTTGAATAAGCACATGGGAAACAAGCAATACAAGACACAGGGTGATTTCCCACTAAAGCTTGCCGCGGGGTTGTGCCGCCGTTTGCCCGGAGATTTTTAGTCAATTTCACACCCGAAGCCGCGGGGCTGCATTTTGACCCGCGGCTTCGCCCGATTTCCCCGCAGTTTCGTAATCCTCAAAAAACAGGATTACGAAACTGCGGGGGAATCGAGCGAAGCCGCGGGTCAAAATGCAGCCCCGCGGCTTCGGGTGTGAAATTGACTAAAAATCTCCGGGCAAACGGCGGCACAACCCCGCGGCAAGCTTTAGTGGGAAATCACCCACAATCTCTTAGACTAGTGCACTATGCTTAGGGTCTCAGGTTGAAAGCCAGCAACATGGGCCAACAGCCAAGGGCCAACAGCCCTTTGACTCTTTCCTTTTGGCTTATGACTCAGCCTCTACCCAAATTAAACACCTGCCAACAAAGCTGGGACAGAAGCTCAGCCCAGATCTCATTCAGCTGCCATCTCTACATGCTTTCCCCACCCACTCAAACAAATAGATGATGTTGCCTTCTGCCAAGACAGAGGATTGGTCCATTTAATCTAGGATGTAATTTTCTCTGAGTAGAGACTGCATGGTATAGGACATTCTCACCAGATCTTGGAAGCCAAGCAGGGTTGGTACTGGGATGGGAGACCACCAAGGAAGGTTCTATAGAGGAAGACAATGACAAACCACCTCTGCTTCTCACTTGCCTTGAAAGCCCTTTGCTGGAGTCACCATAAGGTTCAGATGAGAGACCACCAAGGAATTGCGGGGGAAGGCCGTGGCCAACCACCTCTGCTTCTCACTTGCCTTGAAAGCCCCTTGCTGGGGTCGCCATAAGGCTCAGATGAGAGACCACCAAGGAAGGCTCTGCAGAAGAAGGCGATGGCCAACCATCTCTGCATCTCACTTGCCTTGAAAGCCCCTTGCTGGGGTTACCATAAGTCAGTTGCAACTCGACAGCACTTAACATAGGTATGTAGCCTTCTCTTACTGGTAGAGGCTTTCCAAGGTCTTAGGCAGAGCAAAGTCTTTGCCTATAGTCCTTTAACTTGAGATACCAGGGACTGAACCTGGGACCTTCAGCATACAAATCATGGGCCCTACCACTGAACTTCGGGTTGCCAACCTCCAGGTGGGGCCTAGTAATTCCCCCCCCCCAATTGCAGTTTTTATCCCCAGAAGACAGAGACTGGATCCTCCTGGAGTAAAATGGCTCCTTCAGAGCACGGTCTCTACAGCACTGCATCCTGCTGAAGACCCTCCCCTCCCCAAACTGCACCTTCCCCATGCTCCGCCCCCCCGCCAAATCTCCCGGTATTTCCCCACCCAAAGCTGGGAACTCTAGCTGAACCACAGCGGCATTTGGCAACTGTGCTCGGGGCCAGCATCAACAGACTCTGAGGCGGGGCAGCTACCAGGGCCCGTAACTTCCAGTGGAAACCCTGGCTGCTGAGCCCGACCCGCAGACCTCCCCTGCCACCTGTCTGTGCTTCTGTTCCCCACTGCCCAGAGGCACCGAAGAAGGAGATGTGAGTGATGCACAGTGGTGGCAGTCTTGGTGGCAGTGGCAGGGGTGCAGCCATCTGAGCACGGATTGTGGGGAGGGTTTGCAAACAGAAGGACACACAGGCAGACGGGGGCATGCAGGTGTGGGGGCAGGAAAGAGGGTATGAGGGGGCCCTGGTGATGGGAAGAGCAGTTTGGTGTGGTGGTTAGGAGCATAGACTCTAATCTGGAGAACCAAGTTCGATTCCCCACCTGTTGTGTACTGGGTTCGGCATGTAGCGAAGACAGACTCTCAGTGATTATCAGCTCATAGTTTACTGCATGCAAAACAACACACAGTCCCCGGGTGCCACCCACAGGTCCCCATTGGACGGTTTAAACTTCCCGCCACAGTTCCTATAGGTGCTAACTAGGAGGCTCAGGATCCTAGTCCCTATTGTTCTTTTGGAGACAAGCTCCAGTTGCATACCGCTGGTGCCTAGTGGTGGTCAGCAGACATAACACCCACTCTTCCACATGCAGCTGCTGGTGTGACCTTGGGTCGGTCACAAGTTCTTTCAGAGCTGTTCTCTCATGAGCAGTTCTCTCAGAGCTCTCTCAGCCCCACTTACCTCACAGGGTGTCTGTTGTTGGGAGGGGAAGAGAAAGGAGATTGGAAGCTGCTCTGAGGCTCCTTCGGGTAGTAAGGATGGGTGATAAATCCAATCTCCTCCTCCTCCTCCTCCTCCTCTTCTTAGATGGGGAGCCCTGAACCTGGTCTGCCCAGGGACCCCCAAACCTGGAACCAGCCCTGACTGTGCTTCATCACCCACCCCCTTCTGTCCCTTCCCTGCCCTGGGTCACATGGATGATTCCATGTACACAACCAACAAGTGGGCTTCTATAGTTGGTCACTGAAACTGTGTCAAAGGAAACTCTTTCAGGCGTGCAATCGAGCTGAAGTCTGTTTTTTTGGTTTTTCTAAACGCTGGATCTCCGCATGAAACAGACAGCTAAACACACAACCCCTCCTGAAGATCTGAGCACACATCTTCACATTCTGTTTTCCATTTGCCTGTGATATCACCAGGCCTCCCTAGCTTAAAAATTCATAATCGTGCCCCTAGAACATATTCTCAGTAAGAAACTTGACATATTTTTTCGTCTCCCTTCGTTATACCACGATGCGGCTGCTACTAGCTCAGACTCCCACCAGAAAGCGTGTTTCCGCTAAACAAATACTCCAGATAATTAGCAGGGAAGCGATAATATCTTAATACATCATGTTTTTTTTCTGCACAATTATGGCTTATTCATATTAAAAGGAATAGGCGTGACCTTTCTACTAGGATGAGTGTAAAGATTCGAGTTGCCGAGCATACCATCGAAAGCCGTTTCCCCCCACCCCCCAAAAAAGGACTTGTGATTTTATAGACACACATATGTATCTGTCCAAATGATTTCTATAAGATTACGACAGGCTAGAGTAATATGGAGTGCGGGGGAACAAAAGGCATTTGAAAAATAATAATAACAACAACGGGGATTAAGCAGTTGTATAACAATCAGCCTCCCTCCCGGCTCATGCTGCTATGCACGTTTCAAGTTATCATTAGGGATGAGCGGATTTCCCCCCACTTCTCTGAGTTTATTGGGCTGGGATATCTCTCTCTGCCGTGTTCCATTCCTCTTTACTTTCTATTCCATTTCTAGAATCATTTCTGGAATTGGAACATGCGCAGCACTTTCCTGCCTTATTCATCGCCGCCCTTGAACGCTGATTGAACACTACACAGAAGCAATCTTAGAATCATAAAATCCCAGAGTTGGAAGGGGCCCTACAGGCCATCTAGCCCAACCCCCTACTCAAGGCAGGATCGGCCTAGAGCATCCCTGGCATGGGTTTGTCCAGCCACTGCTTGAAGACTGCCAGTGAAGGGGAGCTCACCACCTTCCTAGGTAGCTGATCCCAGTTTAGCACAACTCTTACTGTCACAAAGTCCCCCCGCCCTGAATAATCATGTCTCCCCTCAATTTCCTCTTCTCCAGACTAAACATCCCCAAGTCCCTCAGCCTTTCCTCATAGGGCTTCTTGGTCTCCAGGCCCCCAATCATCCTCGTCACTCTCCTCTGCACCCTCTCCCCTTGATACGGTGGAAAGTGCCGCCAAATCGCAGTTGGCTTGTGGCGAGCCCATAGAGTTTCAAGCAAGAGGTCTGCTGTTGCCTGGCTCTGCAGAGCAAAGCTGGCCTTCCCTGGTGGTCTCCCATCCAGAATCTAACCAGGGCTGACCCTGCTTAGCTTCTGAGATCTGACGAGATTGGGACAGCCTGAGCCAATCAGGTCCGGGAAATCATTAAGTCCCATCAAGTTGCTACTGAGTTATGACGACCTCGTAGGGTTCTCAAGGCAAGAGAGGAACGGAGGTGGTTTGCCATTGCCTGCCTCTCCATAGCAACCCTGGAATTCCTTGGAGGTCTCCCAACCAGATACCGACCAGGCTGACCCCACTTGGCTTCTGAGAGCTGGCGAGATCAGGCCAGACTAAGCCATGAAGGTCAGGGCAATCTTGATGTGACTGTACATAATGACAGATCAAGATGGGTAGCCATGTTAGTCTGTCCGTAGCAGTAGAAAAGAACCAGAGTCCAGTAGCACCTTACAGACACACAAAATTTGTGTTGGGAGATGAGCTCTCGTGAGTCACTGCTCACTTCTTCAGGAGCAAAATACAGAAGTTTATGAGTGCAGTGATCATCCACCCTGGTTGCATTTGGAGATAAGAGCTTAACGACCTAGTTATGTTCGACAACAGAACCACCATAGTGGCTAAAGAAAGCGTCAAGCTCAGTTTGACGCAGTCACACCTATAGCTGAATTCTGATTCGCTGGATTCCCTCTGGAATCATCCTGTGAAGTTCCTCTGAGGTGGAATGGTGACCTTCAGGTCATCAGAAGCATCCCCTGGAAGGAATTGACCACAAGTGGTGATTTGTTGCTTCCATGCGCCACACTAGCTGGGCAACCTTATGCAAAGTCAGTCCAGACTGGGATAACTTTTCATAGGATTCTGTTGTAACGTGGCTAGCTCATTTGGAATTTTTTCCCCCCTCAGTTCATTAATGTACTTTAATATACTGGGAGGAGGGAGGAAGTTGCAAATGAACTGAACAATCTGAGCGCAGAGGCAAACTGAGGACTCACAGTGTTCTGTACAAAATTATGATAAAAAAATAAAATAAAACAGCACAAAGGAGGATCCCTGATGCAGTGGTTGGGCTTTGGAGAGAAGGCCAGGTATTGTAGAACACCAAAGTCTGGGAAGAAATTAAGTTTGCCAGGTCCCCCCTGGCCACCAGAGAGGGGTGGGGGGTAAAGTTGCCAGCTCCAGGTTGGGAAACTCCTGAAGATTTGGGGGTGGGGTACAATGGGGACCTCAGTGAGGAATGGATCTCTGAAGTCTGGGGATGAGCCGTAATGCTGTGAGAGCCCCAAGTCCCACCTGGAGGCTGGCACCCCTAGAAGAAATTCAGATGGGAAATTCAGAAGTGTCTCTGCAGTCTGTAGTAGGTTAGCAGTATGATACACTCTAAATAGGTGGATATTGTTAATGGTGCATCAGACAATATGGTTTTCTTGCATGAGAGTTGCTTTATGAATGTAATTTTAGGCTGCTTAGTGCTGTTTTTGTTTTGTTTTAATTCTGATAAATTGTATGGTTGGTTTAATGATGCTGTTGTTGCACCGTATTCATTCATTCATTCATTCATTCATTCATTCATTCATTCATTCATTCATTCAATCAATTTCACTTTCCCAAAGTGCCTTGAACATGTCTCCGGAGAGGTAGCACATACATTTGCAAAAGAAACACATAATCTCTTCCAGAACTACTATCAGAAAAGTGGGGCGCACACACACAGTGCATAATTGCATTTGTGCCTGCAAAACAGCTGCCACTGACTGCTGCAGTGATTCGGCATTCGGTACTTTGGAACAATCTGGCCTGCTGGTGTTACAGGAAGTAAACTGGCTTGGCTATGCAGATGGCTTAAGACTGAAGTGACTTTACTCCATGCGTAACTACAACTGGCAGGAAACTTACCGGCCGGGCCAGCTCCTCACCAGCAATGTGCTGTGCACCCAAAAGTGGTGTCGGTATATCACTGGGGATGCTCTAGCATTTTGCAAAAATTCTATGGTTTACCAGAGAGTTCTGGAGGAATGCCACAGTGTCCCCTGCCACTTCCTCTTTAAACCAGAAGTGACATGTGTGCACAAGGATGACATTGGTGCACCAGACCTTTCTATCCTGCAATTCCTTCTGCAGGTGCCCAAGGCACCAGCAGGCATCAGAGAGAATTGTGTGGAGGACTCATCCAAATAAATAAATAACTAAATAAAGGGAGGACTGGTATCCCTATTAGTAAGCCATTGCTATTTTTAAGAACACAAGAGTGACTATTCACCAAAATATAGAAAAGGGTGGTTTTTAACCTGAGAACATTATTATAACAGTACTGCTTTGCAAGTCAGGAAGTATTAAGTATGCCAGAGCCCTCTATCAACGGCAAAGCACAACCATTGGCTTATTTTGCACGCACAATTTTTAGCTAACAAATTTCAAAGCAGTCAAGGATTTAATTTCATTTGTTCCCCGTCAAGCGAAAATGTTGCCCAGAGCTACCTTTATTTATGACAAACGTGACCAACTTACTTTTCACAAGTCTTTGCTACACGAACCCAAAAGAAGATTGGGTGTTAATGTGCGAATAATGGCTGACGCAATTCGGCACGGGGTTCCGTGTCTGTGAAAATGCTTGCGGTAGGAACATTCCCCAGACTTCTGAATTTGTTTCAAAGTGCAGACAGATGTGGCTAAGAGGACGTCTCTACTGTTCTGAACAGATCCGTATTTGGCACTCGCATCCTGTATTTTTTTTCTGGGAACGGTGGGTCCCACAGTGGATAATAGCCATACGCAGAGCCAGACAATTACCATTTACAGATTTGGTAAACAGTATGCTCACCCTTTGACCTTCCTTCATAGAGACTGTCTGGTTCATAACCTGCTAGGGACTTCCGCATGCCTAATGACCTCTTTGTGAATTGGCGGGATTGCCCTAAATTAGTCTACCTTCCGAATGCCCTGAGAAAGGCAAGAATTAGCAACCTAGCTGGGAGCCGCAAAGCCAAGGGGGTGGGGTTGCAACAGCAGAAATAAATCCCCTTGATTTCAAGAAGTCAGCAATCAAAGTTCTTTAAAAAGTGACCGAGGGTCTCATTTCTGCTCCAGTCTATTGGGTCGTATTTCAAAGGTTGACACGCCACACGCCCCTCTCATTGGTAACAGGAGGAATTTCTACAAGGCCAACAGATGAACCATTCCAGTCAAAGGCAAGCCTCTCCACATATTCTTATCACTTGACAGGTTCAGCAGAAGGGTTTGGTAATGCCACAGTGTACAATGTCCACTGAAAGGCTCTTGAATACTTTTGTGCAAACCATCCTCGATGCAGAAGCCGGGGAGGAGGGCTACCTTGAAACTAAAGAATCAGACCAAAATCCTGATAATCAAAATTAATGCATTATCATCGTGATCACACAAATATGCCTTAATCTGATCACACAAACATACCCTTGGTCCATCAAAATAAGTATTGTCTACTCAGATGGGCAGCAGCTCTCCGGGGTCTCAGGCTTTCACATCACCTACTACCTGATCCCTTTTAACTGGAGATGCCGGGGATTGAACCTGGGACCTTCTGCATGCAAATCAGAGGCACTTCCACTAAACCGCAGCACCTCCCCCATCACATGAAGCTGCTGAATACTGAACCAGATCTTGGGTCTATCAGGGTCAGTACTGTCTATTCAGCAGCTCTCCAAGGTCTCAGGCAGAGGTCTTTTACATCACCTCCTGTCTGGTCCTTTTAATTGGAGATGCCAGGGGTTGAACCTGGGACTTTCTGCATACCAAGCAGATGCTCGACTGCTCCCCATAATATAATAGCCAGTTCCTGACATTGTTCCTTTTTTTTGCCAGCTTGTTAAAAGGAAGCATCACACCAATGGGGAAATGAAACCAAGGAAATGAAACGAAACGAAATGAAATGAAACCAAGGTGGCTTGATGAATATGACCAATGCAACAAGTTCCAGCGAAATGAAACATGTATGCCCATCCCAAATCCATACACAGCTGTTCTGCCCTCCACCATCACACAAGTGTTGCTCCAGCATCCTGCACAAGCTGAAAAGCTTTCTAGAGGCTAAGATGGTGCATGACACTACCCTCCAAGAACCTATGTGTCTCACTGCCACTTCTGAAAGTAGAAAAGAGCAAGAGTCCTGTAGCACCTTAAAGACTAACTACATTCGTGGAAGGGTATGAGCTTTCTTGACTCACTGATCAGTTCTTCAAGCATCCGAAGACATCTGCCAGCAATGTGGAGTGCTCTGGTATTTGGGTAAAAACTCTATGGTAAAAAAAGATATATACCATAGAGTTTTTGCCCAAATACCAGAATGTCCTGCATTGCTGGCAATATGATGACATTAATTCCAGTGCCTACTGGAAGTGACATCACCTCATTTCCAGTGACATCACTGTGATGCCGTCCTAGCCCCCACCAATATTCCCCCTAAGCTGTGGAGTCTTGTGAGCAAAAATTCTACTTTGTGAGCTATGGGCATTAAAGTTGTGAGCAAGTGATTTGGCTGCTGCATAAATTAGTTTGCTCTGGAGCCCTCCTTCCTGAGCTAAGACAAAAATGTGTGAGCTGGAGGCTAAAAAACTGTGAGGTAGCTCACACAAACTCACCTTAGAGGGAACACTGGCCCCCACCCCAGTAAGTCCACCTCACCAATTGCCAGTAGGGCCCTGGCAACCCTAATGGGTAGGTAGGTAGGTAGGTAGGTAGGCAGGCCTTCAATTTACCATCTATCTTTCTTTTGTTTCAAATACTGATACTCACTTTTCTCCACAATGGGGACCCAAAGTTGTTTACAACACCATTCTCCCTTCCACCATTTTATCCTCATGACAACAACCACCTTATGAGGCCAGTGAGGTTGAGAGAAGGAGACTGGCCTTAGGTCACCCAGGAAGCTTCCATGGCAGAGCAGGGATTCAACCCTGGGTTTTCCAGATCACAGAGCAGGTCTCTAACCAATACACCATGCCGTCTCTCCCAGATTCTTCTTCCATCATTTAGGGTTCCCCGTCTCCAGATGGTGGCTGGAGGTCTCCCGGAATTACAACTGATCTCCAGACTACAGAGATCAGTTCAGCTGGAGAAAATGGATGCTTTGGAAGGTGGACTCTATGGCATGGTGCCCCACTGAGGTCCCTCCCCTTCTCAAATGCCATTCTTCCCAGGTTTTACCCCCCTCCCAAATCTCCAATTATTTCCAAACCCAAAGCTGACAACCCTATCCATCATGGAAACCAGGGGGGCATATATAGGATCTCCAGGAGGCCTAACCCAAGTCAGACCCTGATCTGTCCGTCTACAACCAAGTGTCTGTATCACATTCTTTCCATCCATATTTTGGAATTTAGGAGCCAAGCACCAGCATTTGGTCAGCTTGGGACTCTGCTCATTGATACTATGGGTTTTGGTGGTGGTGGTTGTTGCCAGCATAAAGGGCCCCTGGAGCTGGCAAATCGCTCTTTTGCTCATCATAGTAAACTCGTTATAACTGCCCTCAAGGTAGGTGAAGTATCTTTGACTGCAATTAGTGATGCATTAGGTACTCCACTCCAAGACTTAACCAGATGTGACATGGAAGTTCTATAATCAAGGGCCACTGTGGTTTTTCTCAAAAGTTCAAAGGAGACGTGGAACGGAGGTAGGGGCAGGAAACTGAAGTAGGGAAGCTGTCTGCAGAAGGCGGTGTTAACCCCTTCCTCATGTGCCAATTTCCTGTTCTAAATCCCCCTCCCCGTCCAAGCTGCAATTTGTTCTGCAGAGGGAAACCTTTCTGCACATGGAACCTCCCCTACCTCTATCCTGAACAACCTAACTTCAGGCTTGCCTATTTCTTGCAGTCTCTTGGTACTATAAGATGTAGTCAGATGGCTGCCAACTTCCAGGTTGCTGCAAACCAAAGAGAGAGCTCACAGGATGGAAGTTCAAAGGAAGCAAACAACCATGATATATAACGCCAAAAAGAAGGGGTTCTTCACAGACTTGTAAATTCTTTTTTCCAGTATTCAGTTTACTGGAAGCAATTTAAACACCATCAACACCAACAAACCATGCATATTACATCTCGTTTCGTGCGTATCTTTATCAAAGTGGGTGGCGTTGAAATACCTATATAATGTTAATCCATTTGGCAAACATTTCAAGTCAAATCTCATAGTCACATTCACTAACCAGATGCATGGTTCGTTGGTGTCGATGGCATTTGAATTGCTTCCAGTAAACTGAATACTGGAAAAAAAGAATTTACAAGTCTGTGAAGACCCCCCCACCTTTTTTGGGGGGGGCATTATACATCATGGTTGTTTAAGAATATAAGAACGTAAGAGAATCCAATGTTGGATCAGGCCAATGGCCCATCTAGTTCAACACTGTCACATAGTGGCCAAAAATACCAGGTACCATCAGGAGGTCCACCAGTGGGGCCAGGACACTAGAAGCCCTTCCACTGTTGACCCCCCCCCCAAGGACCAAGAATACAGAGCCTCACCTGTCCCAGAGTCCCTATCTATACCTTGTGGCTAATAACCACCGATGGACCTCTGCTCCACATACTTATCTAATTCCCTCTTGAAGCTGTCCATGCTTGTAGCTGCCACCACCTCCTGTGGCAGTGAATTCCATGTGTTAATCCCTCTTGTTTGCTTCCATTCAACCTCCAGGTTGCAGCTGGATATCTCCTAGGGTGACAACTGAAGTCCAGGCAACAGAGATCGGTTCCCCTTTAAAAAATGGCTCTCTTGGAGGGTGGACTCTATGGGATAATACTCTGCTGAGGTCCCTCCCCTCCCCTCTCCTCCCCAAACCCCACCCTCCCCAGACTCCAGCCACTAAATCTCCAGGTATTTCCCAAGCAGGTGTTGGCAACTCTGTGTAGTTGACAGGCTTCTGGCTTTGAATGAGATCCATCTCTGGGACCTGCATACTTTACCCTTCTCCTCAGCGTCACTCCCCTGACCCAAGACAGGTCCCCCCTCCCAGGGTTGCCAGCTCTAGGTTGGGAAATACCTGGAGATTTGGGGGTTGGCATTATGGGAAGGGAGGGACTTCGATGGTGTGGAATGCCATAAACTCCGCCTTCTGAAGGGGCCATTTTCTCCAGGGGGACATCTCTCTCTCACCCGGAGATGAGTTGTAACCCCCAGGAGTTCTCCAGCCACCACCTGGAGGCTGGCAACCCGCCTTCGCCCGCATCCTCCAGCAGCACTTCCCCTAAGCCATCCAGCCATCCGATAAAATCACAACGTTACCTACGTATTCTTTTAAAAGTCCTCTTTTTACCCTTGGTGATGGAATGCCCGGCAAGGATTACAACTCTGCCGCTTTGCTCGGGATCCGTCAGCGGAGACAACAGCAAAGGCATGAGCAGCCCAGGGAACGATGCAGGAAACCACAACGATGCAGGAGATTGACGGGAATCTCACACAGGGAAGGCTCTCTCGGTAGAAAAACAGAGATCTGCTTCTCTCAACAAGGCAGCCCCCCCCCTCCCGCCCATCCCGGGGCTTGTCCCTTTCTTTTCTGTAACAAATCAAATTTTGTGACCCGGCGGTTGCCACATCATTGGAGTGTATTGACACAATGGGGACTTCAACCCCAATTTTGCTTTTGTGTTTTTCGAGCAAGGTTTACTTAACGAGAGAACAAGATAAAGCGTGCACAATACATGGCGGGGGGGGGGGCCTGACCGCTAAGAGGACACTTGGTGGCTTTGTGCCCCGTAGGGAACTGTCTCCAACCTGCCAGCAACTCCAAAGAGCAGTGTGTCTGTGTGTGTGTATGTGTGCATGTCCGTGTGTGTGTGTGTTTCCAGAGTTTCTCCAGACATTGTTATCCTACGCAATCTTGGGTCCAGTCTTGTTTATTGCTTCCCGTTCCACAGCTCCCCAGACGAAAGGGATTTTCCTTTATCTGAAACCCACCTGACTTTTAAATCCCGGTTAGCCAGCTTTAACTGACAGAAGTAAAAAAGAAGTAAAAAAAAAGTAAAAAGGGGGTGGGGGGGGAACTGAGGGAACTGAACATTTTTCTTTAGCACTGCAAGAAATGCATGCAAGATATATAAATACATTTGAGGACAACATCCCTCAAGTGGATTCCTTCCACTAAAGGAGAAGCCGTCCTCTAATGCAAGGAGCCTTTCCCCTGATGGAAACTGTTGTGTACTTAGGGAAGACCGCGCTTGCGGTCGGGGCAAAACGTGGTCAGGCGAAGGACCCGAGCTTCGTCTCCAGAGACAATAGCCTGCACGGATCCTAGTGTGCACCTATCGGGAGGCTAGGATCCTAGAAGGGACCTATGGGTTTAAGGGTGCACTGTAAATATCCTATCACGGGTGTGGGTGTGTGTTTGGGTGTGGTGTGACTTAGGAATATAAGCCGGTCTGCGAGCTGGCAAGAGCATCTCTTGGTCTACCATCTTCAATAAAGTATGAGCTGAATTCACTCCGCTATGCATCAGTCTCAGTACTTTATAGAAACCTTCTTGCACCCGAGTAAGGATCCTCAGTTGGTGGAATGGGAGGGTTGTTGGATCCCATCGGGTTTGATCGAGTCATCTGGGTGCTACTTCCACTGAATGGAGTGGGCGGGAGGAAACCGACACGGGAAGAGATTTCTATTTGGTCTCCAGTTAAATACTGAAGAGGGGAAGATCGCAAGTGTGTGCTGTTTTTTCTGCAGGCTTTTATAACAGCAAACATGAGGGGAAAAACAGATTCCGGTTTTGAGTTTGGCATCCGTGCCTCTTCAGCTCTAGCCTGAGTGGTATTTTCATCATGACGTTTTCGTTCATCAGTGGAAAGAGTTGGGGAAGATCTTGACCAGGATGAAAAAAACAAGGAAAGGAAGAAAGAAAGGGGAGGGGGAAACCCTGACAACTGCAGATTGGAGTGCAATTTCAGAGGATCCCTCTGCGGTAGAGACTCGAGAGTTTTACTCTTCTTACACAACCGGTCACTTTGTTCCCACTATTGCACTGTTAAGTGTGCATTAAAAAGTGCTTTGGTATGATTTCATCCTGCAGAACATCCTGGCTTGATAGTCCACTGCTTGAGAGTGTTCCATGTGAGATCAAGAAAGCACATTATAAAAATTACATATATATTTCCTCTGGGTGAGGTTGCTTCGAATGACAGATACAAATGCCAGAAGATCCTCATGAAAACCCATTGTTGTGTGGAAATTCTGAGCATCCAGCTTCCATGAGTCACTGGTGTCCAAGAGGTCAACACGGCAGTTCCTGACAAATGCAGTGACTCGGCAAGCAGGGATCTCTCTCTCTCTCTCTCTCTCTCTCTCTCTCTCTCTCTCTCTCTCTCTCTCTCTCTCTCTCTCTCCGTGCATGCAGCCTAGTAAAACCAAACTGATAACACACTATCATGTAGATTCGGGTGGGGTAGCCATGTTGGTCTGAAGTATCACACAGCATACTATTCGCGTGGTACGTCTCATGTGGCCACAACCTGTGTGCTTCAGGTCTACTCGGAAAGGTCTTGTGGTTCCAGATGAGTTCTTCCTTCCACGCAGAGGGGTTGACTCAAACCAGTGGCCAATATAAAAAGTTGGTGGCGCCAGACTGCAGCCTGGAGACATCAAGAAACATCACCTGCATCAACGGATGCACCACAAGTTGGCTGAGTCAGTGGCTTGGTATGAAGTCCAGCCCCTCACCCAAAGCAACGTTTTACCAAATTGGCCCAGCCGATCGAATCACCAGTGGCCAATCAGAAGCCTTGCTGAGCAAAAGCCTCACCTTGGATCCACCCACTTTCTAAAAACGCTTGGTGGGCACCAGGGAAGGTGTTGATAGGCTCCTTGGCATCCATGGACAAAGCATTAGGGAATCCTGGCCTGGACAGTCACCTGTGAAGGAAGTTCTATCTTTGGATTCCCTGCAGCTAGGCAGATGTTGGGCTAGACAGGCTAGTATAAGAACATAAGAAGAACCTAGCTGGATCAGACCAATAGTCCGTTTAGTCCAGCATCCTGTCTCAATGTTAAGGCTGTCAGATCCCCCCCGGCCACCAGTGGAGAGTTGGGGCAGTGTTCCCTCTAAGCTGAGTTAGTGTGAGCTAGCTCACAGTTTTTAGCCTCCAGCTCACATGTTTTTGTCTTAGCTCAGGAAGGATGGCTCCAGAGCAAACTAATTCATGCAGTAGCCCAATCGTCCACTCACAACTTTAATGCCAGTAGCTCACAAAGTAGAATTTTTGCTCACAAGACTCCACAGCTTAGATCAGGGGTGTCAAATATGCGGCCCGGGAGCCAGATCAGGCCCCCAGAGGGCTTCCATCAGGCCCTCAGTGGAACTGGCCATCTCCTGCTTCCAGTTCTGCTGCTGCTGCATCATAGTTTGCTTCACCAAACTCTGTTAATCACTCAGACATTTCATGTTTTAACTTGGGTCCTAGACTCAGAACTCTGAGCATGAGATTTCTGTGGTAAATGTCAACAAATCAAAAGTAGGTTTGCAGCTTACAGAGCTAATGTTTTAAGCATGTTTTTCTTTTAAGTAAAAAAAAAAATCTTTGTGTTTGTGTCCTTTCTAAAGTTTATATCTCCGCTACCTGGCATTACATTTTATGACACACATGGCCCGGCCCAACAAGGTCTCATTTATGTCAGATCCGGCCCGCATAGCAAATGAGTTCGACACCCCTGGCTTAGAGGGAGCATTGGTTGGAGGTAGGGTTGCCAGATCCTGGTTGGGAAACGCCTGGAGTTTTTGGGGTGGAGCCTGGAAAGAACAGGGACCTCAGTGGGTTACGCTGCCATAAAGTCCATCTTCCGAAGTACCTACTTTCTCCAGGGGAGCTGATCTCTGTAGTCTGGGGATGAGCTGTAATTCTGGGAGATCCCCAGGCCCCATTTGGAGACTGGCATCCCTGTGTCTCACACAGTAGCCAATCAGTTCTTCTGGAGGGCCAACAACAGGGCATAGAGACTGTGGCCATCCCCTGATGTTGCCTCCTGGCTCTGGGATTCAGAGAATTAGTGTCTCTGAATGTGGAGGTTCCCCTCATCCACCATGGCTAGTAGCACTTATCATCCATGAATCTCTCTAATCCTCTTTTAGGAGTTTCCAAACTACTTTCTAGGGAAATATGGTTCCTTGGAATGATTTAAGTTGTTTGCCAAGCATTATTGATCACTTTAACAACATCGCATGATCACAGAGAGATGTTGCCCATGTTCAAGGTAGGGTTGCCAGTCCCCAGGTCCCAGGAGGGGTTCCCCCGCTTTTTGAGGGAATCATTGTCCATCTCTGAAGAACCAATCAAGGTATTGTTTTTGGAGTAAACACATCAGCGTAGCCCCAGGGCACATTTTTCCTAAAACTGCAGCACTTTGCACCACAGCAGTGTGTGTGTGTGTGTTCTCGGGCCAATACATACATCCCCACTTGTGCATGGGCCTTTTGTAACTCATTTCCTAAAATGCTGGTTGTTTTGCTGCTGCCTCCATGGACCTCTTTCTTCAGGACTGGTAATTATAACCTCCCAGAAACTGCTTTCCCTCTCTCCTCCCAGATCTCCTCTTAGCTAGCTTGTGTCTTTTCATTGTGTTTGTATGTTTGTTTTGCCCTTTTATTCCTTTTTCAATAAAACCCATTCCAGTTGAACATCTGACTGGTTTATTTCAAGAGTTCTCTCAGGGAAAGATCCCCGTATACATAGGTGGAGAATCCCAGTTACCCCCTCTCGCTCTGTCTCCTTATGCTAATTCCCCCAATTAAATAGGAGATTGCCTCTTTGAGTAACAAAACCATTGTGTACGAGGTATTAGTGGTGTCAAAAGGTAAACGCCAATGTAAACATGACCAAACATCAACCACTAGACAAGCTCTACCACTGGATTCTGCCAACTGTATAAAAGGGAACCTGTTGTCAATTGCGTATGTTTCAAATTAGAGTTTCAACCATCATCTGCCTGGCAATTCACCATGCACTTTTATTTCTTCTGATTTTCTTCTGATTTTTTTCCTCCTCCCTCTATTGAGATTCCTCAGCCAGTTTTCAAATCACAACATGACTGTCTCATGCCCTCAGGTTAGCAGGTTTCTGAAACAACCTTTCAGCCAAAAAAAAAGGGGGGAGACATCACACAAAGCATTTTTCGACATCTAAATAAATCACAGCCGGTGCTCTTCTTCCTTCAACTATTCCACTAAGTCTTTCTCAGAAGAAGAAAAAAAACAATCCTAATTAGTTGGTGTTTGTTCAACGCTTTGAAGATAAAATGCACTACTGTGGTTGAGTATTATGATTGCAACGCCTGGGGCGTCATCTTCAATTTGTTGCTCAGAAAACTGAACATGATCCAACGGCGGCTCGCACGGGAGCAGTCCCAGGGAATCCCAATTATTACCTCTCGGTTGTCAGGTAGCTGCTCGGGGAAGCTGGCAAACAAGCATCACTCCTCACCCCAAAGCCTAGTTCGGAGCGTGTTTTCCACAGGGGCCATATTTCAAGTTGAGTACGTACTGAAGAGCCAGTTTGGCCTTTGCTCATTTATTCCCACCTATGAAAGACCAAAAGAAAGGCAACAGATCTCCCTTTTCTGTCCACTCTGAACAACTGAGTTCCCATCATTATGGAGTTCAGGGAGGCACAAGAGCCAAGAAATGAGAACCGTCTCTTAATGCCCTCCTTTCCAAAATGAACCACAGCAGACAGTTTAGCAGAACCAGGGCTCTTTTTGTAGCAGGAACTCATTTGCATATGTAGCCAATCCTCCAAGAGCTTACAGAGCTATTCTTACAGGGGCTAGTGTAAGGTCTTGGAGGATTGGCTACATTAGGGGTGTGTCGCCTAATATGCAAAGGAGTTCCTGCTACAAAAAGAGCCCTGAGTGGAACCCCTTACATACACTTGCGAGGGAGGGCTCTGTGATTCTACACATTAGGGCCAGTTGAGGTTTTGGGGGCCCAGGCTGAGTGTACCCAGGAAGTTCTTAGCTCTCATTTGCTGCCACTCCCACCTCCTACTGCCCACTCCGTGCCACCGTTTCCACTCCTGATCCTTCTTCCTACTCACTACCACTCATGTGCCCCCACTTGCTGCCTCCTATGCTTGCCCCCACTTAGAATCATAGAATGTTAGAGTTGGAAGGGACCTTGCAGGTCATCGAGTCCAACCCCCTGCACTCTGCAGGAGCATAGCCAAAAGATAGCCCTACAAAATACCCGAAAGATGGCCGCCCAGCCTCCGCTTGGAAACGTCCAGCGAAGGAGCATCCACCACCTCCCGAGGCAGACTGTTCCACTGCTCAACCACTCTTACAGTTAGGAAGTTTCTCCTGATATCTAGCTGGTAATGACTCCCTTGTAATTTCCATCCATTAGATCTAGTCTTGCAATCCGGAGCAAGAGAGAATAGATCTGCTCCATCTTTTACATGACAGCCCTTCAAATACTTGAAGACTGCAAATACTTGCCACAGCCACTGGTGCCCTTTGCCCTTGCTTGCCCTCTTTCCCACCCCCTCACTTGCTACCCACATGCCCACATTTGTAGGCCTAACTTATGATTGTTCTGCTGGATATCGTTGCGTGAACCTCCTCCTTGTGAGTTCGGTTGCCAAACACCAGGTGAGTCCAAAAAGAGCAAAAAATGCCAGGAAAAACACCATCCAAAAATGCCAAAATATATAAACTGTATTATAATGGCTGAGTTCAGACTGGAAATTTGCCACGGTAGGCACCCGGGCCAGCAACGATTCAATCCCGGAGTAAACTGGGCGTTCACACAGACACATCTGCCTGGCGTCCCCCACCCATAGCCAACCCGTGCTATTGTGCTTCACCACCAGATTAAAAAGATACCTCATAAAACTGGTAGCAAATCCGAAAGCCTGCATGTGTCACGTGTTTCTCCGCTTCTGGGAAGTCTGAATGCGCAGCCAAAAAGCCGGGAGCAACCCACATTAGGCAGAAGGCAGCAGCAGTATGATTGGCCGTGCTCCGCTCTACTGCCCAATGTGGCTGCGGGATCCTCCCCCAATCGGCAAAATGTGCTTATGCGCATGAGTGCTCATGCGCACATACACCCGTACACCCACAGCCAAATTAATGGGGAAACACCGAATACAGCGCCCCCCCCACGCGCGGCAGTCTGAATGCTCCCACCCAGCTCCGCCCCGCATCTTCCTGCAGCAGCCCGGGCTGTCTGAACGGGAAAACCCGGAACAGTTTATTCCGAGGCTTTTTTGCTATGACTGGCTACCGGAGCAAACTGCCAGTCTGAACTTAGCCAATGTTGGTGGTGCCACAACATCAAAATAAGTGCATACTAATACTATAAACAAAGCATAGAGCCCAGTGTTTCTTCCTTCAAAGATAAATACGTCCAAGTAGTCCGTTCAAGTCAGTAGGTGGAATCCATGTTTTCAAAACATTTTCCACAACAGCCTTAAAGCAACAGCCTTAAAGATACTTAAAGGAGACATAAGAACATAAGAACATAAGAGAAGCCAATATTGGATAAGGCCAATGGCCCATCCAGTCCAACACTCTGTGTCACACAGTGGCCAAAAATACCAGGTGCCATCAGGAGGTCCAGCAGTGGGGCCAGGACACTAGAAGCCCTCCCACTGTTGACCCCCCCCAGCACCAAGAATACAGAGCATCACTTGCCCCAGACTGAGAGTTCCTATCTATACCTTGTGGCTAATAGTCCATCAACTTTTTCACTTTGCCAGCTGTGTAGTTGGAAACCGATTTCAACAATTTCTCCTGACAAGAAGGTTCATAGTGTGAAAAGCGAAGGGGAACTTACGATTCACTCTTCACACTATGAACCTTGTTGAACAGGGCTGAATGGACTACTTGGACTTATATTTATCTTTGAAGGAGGAAATATTGTACTCTATGCCTTGTTTATAGTAATGTCTGCTCAGACTGGTAGCGGCTCTCCAGGGTCTCAAGGCAGGGGGCTTTCTCATCACCTACTGTCAGGTCCTTCTAACTGGAACTGCCAGGGACTGAACGCAGGAGAGCTGCAGGACAAGTAGATGCTCTATCACTGAGCCACAGTCCCTCCCCTCCTGGTCCAGCCCCACCTCCTGGATGATCAGCAGCTTCTCAGGAGCTGGATATAAGCAGTAGTGCAACCCCCCCAGACAGTATTTGAAGAACCATGGCTAACTGGCAGAGCATCTGCTTGGCATGCAGAATGTCCCAGATTCAATCCCTGACGTCTCCAGTTAAAATGACTGGGTAGTCAGTTCTATGAGACCTCAGCCTGAGACCTTGGAGACCTGGCTGCCAGTCTGATTAGAATCACAAAATCATAGAACCATAGAGTTGGGCCATACAGACTGTCTAGTCCAACCCCCTGCCCAATGCAGGACCAGCCTCAAGCATCTCTGACAAATATTCGTCCAGCCTCCTCTTGAAAGCTGTCAGTGAAAGGGGGCTAACCACCTCTCTAGGCAGCTCATTCCACCTTTGAACCACTCTGACCGTGAAAAGATTTTTCCTAATATCCAGCCGATAACTTTCTGCATGCAATTTAAAAACAGTTGCTTTGGGTCCTCTCCTCTGCTGCCAACTGGAACAGCTCCTTGCCCTCCTCCAAATGACAGCCTTTCAAATATTTCAAGAGAGCAATCATGCCCACCCACCCCAGTCTCCTCTTCTCCAAACTAAACATTCCCAAGGCCCTCAGCCTTTCCTTGTAGGGTTCAGTCTCCAGGCCCACGATCATCCTCGTCACTCTCTTCTGCACCCTCTCGATTTTGCCCACATCCTTTTTGAAGTGAGGCCTCCAGAACTGCACACAGTGCTCAAGGTGCGGCCTGGCCAAGGCCGTATACGGAGGGGTTATGACTTCCTGCAATTTCAATGCTATGGCCCTCTGAATATAACCCAGGACTGAATTTGCCTTTCTGCCACCGCATCACACTGACTGCTCATATGTAGTTTACAGTCCACTCTTATCTCAAGATCTCTTTCGCATATGCTACTCCCCAGAAACGTATTCCCCCATCCAGTATTTGTGCTTCACATTTTTGTGGCCCAGATGTAATCCTGTGCATTTATCTTTGTTGAATTGCATCCTGTTCGCAACTGCCCACTTCTCCGGAGTATTCAGGTCTTGTTCAATTTTAACTCTATCTTCTTGGGCGTTTGCTACACCTCCCAATTTGGTATCATCAGCAAATTTAATGAGTAGCCCTTCTATCCCTTCATCCGCAATACTGACTTTGAGGACTTTGAGGTCTGATTCAGTAGAAGCCAGCTTCGTGTGTTCACGTGTTTTCACTACACCACTCACTTTGAGACACAAATGAAGGGTTCTAACTAATAGGCTTGCCAGCCCCCAGGTGGGGGGAGGGGATCCCCCACTTTTACACTCTCAGGCCTGCCACTGGCCAGCTGGCTTTCAGGGGAAACCCCACCCCCCAAAGATGTCCCTCGGAAGTGATGTCTGGAAGTGACATCATCGTGTCTGTGACGTTGGGAGCGACACTCTGCTTTTGGGGGCAAAACTCTTTGGTTTGTAGCCAATTTTACCATAGAGTTTTCCCCCCAAAGAAGTAGAGTGTGGCCCCAACATTACTAGCATGATGACGTCACTTCTGGAAGTGATGTCATCATGTCAATGACCTCTCCACCCACCCCCAGAAAGCCCCCCTGGCAACCCTACTAACTAATAACTAACTCCTAATACGGGATGAGCATACCATAATCTCACAAGGCTACATCAGAAGACTTCGACTACACACTGCAGGATTTTGAAGAAATAATGATGAGAGAAGTCACCGTTGTATTAGCCGGCAACTTCCTACAAACACTTCCTGTTGTTCTGTGAGGAGGTAAAATTGATGAGTTACAGGCCTGCATCAAATCATCATACATTTAGAGCAGCATCCAGACAAAGAGTACAACTTTGTTTGTGCCTTAATAAAACTAATGAAAGTCCTACTGCTGTATGTATTTGTGTTTAGGTGTTCTAACTGATTTCTTTTAAAGGGTTGTTAATTGTCTTCAAACAAAGTGTATAGAAATTACTTATCGTTATAAGAGAAACATAGGGCCAAATGGCACTTTGTCCATTAGCCCATGGAAAGCCCAGCCCCTATGAAATCACACTGCATGTGAATTGAGCTATGGGATTGGTGAACACAGAGAAGGGGTCAGGCCTGTAGAATAAAAAACGAAAATGCCTTGCAATGACCAACCATTGGTTAATTCACGTCAGCAGAGTTTTCTCTCAATGGCTGGGAAAAGTTTTTTCAAACACCCACTGGTGGTGGAAAGGGTCATCAAATCGCAGGCTACTTATAGCGACCCCATAGGGTACAATTGGGGGCGGTAGCTACTGCCTGCATCCATGTAGCAACCCTGGACATTCTTGGTGGTCTTCCATCCAAGTACTAATCAGAGCAAACCCTGCTTAGTTTTCGAGATCCAATGAGACGTGACTAACCTGGGTCAGGTTAGGGCCAACACCTATCTGAAATCTTTTTCACTGAAGAAGAAAAAGATAAGAGATCGGATTTATACCCCGCCCTTCACTACCCAAAGGAGTCCCAGAGTGGCTTACAATCTCCTTTCCCTTCCCCTGCCCACAACAGATGCCCTGTGAGGTAGGTGGGGCTGAGAGAAATCTCTCAAGAACTGCCCTTGTGAGAGCAGCTATGAATGAACTTGTGACTAACCCAAGGCCACACCAGCAGCTGCATGTGGAGGAGTGGGGAATCAAACCCGGTTCTCCCAGATTAGAGTGTGCTCTTAACCACTGCACCAAACTGGAAATGCCAGGGGCTGAACCTGAAACTCCTCGCCCACAAAGCACACGATCCGTTACCGACTCACAACTCATACACTTGGTTATTGTGTTCCCCCGCTTTCAGTCAGCCCAATCCACCAAAGGCCAGTGGGCCGGTGGGGAAGCCCCACTGCCAAAAAGGCCCATCCCACCCAACGTGATGACATCACCTAGAGGCGACATCACTGCACCAGACACATGGTTTGGGTAATGCTCTAGCATTTGGGTAAAAACTCTACAGTGACCATAGAGGTTTTTTTTCCCCAAATGCTAGAGCATACCATCCAATGTGCCCTGCGTGATGACATCACCGCTAGGTGACATCATCATTTTGGCACTCACAAGAAGACTCCCAGGAGGAGATTGGAACCCCACCACCACCAGCCACGTAAGACCTGACTACCCTAACTGTTTTACATACAAGTGTCTATATTTCCATATAACACACAGGTCACCATTAAAAAGCAAAGATCAATAATGTAAATTATGGACATTTTATAATCTGGAGACTTTTTCTTTTCTTTTCCTAATGAGTGGAATTTTGGGCAATCCTTTCACAGCACCTTGATTAAAATTCAGTAGAGCCATCAGTTGGCTAGGGCTAGAGAGACTACAGGTCTGATCCATCAGGGCTCCCCTTATGTTCTTAGGGGCCAAATGATATTGCCTTGGGCAGGTCTTTTCTGACTTGTCATCCAGCAGCTGGCAACAGAAACATAGAGTTGGAAGGGGCCACACAAGCCCTCTAAGTCCAACCCCCTGCTCAGTGCAGGATTAGCCTAGAGCATCCCTGAAAAGTGTTCATCCAGCCACTGCCTGAAGACTGCTATCGAGGGGGAGCTCACCAAATCCCACCTTTGAACCCAAAAAGGTTTCCTTAGCATCGTTGTAACATTCCCACACGCGTACAAACCGGCTTTTCCACTTTAACCTTGCTTCTCGTAGCTACGCCTATTGAACGGCAGCGCTCTTCCATGGGAAGAAATCCAGCCAAATTACCCGGCACGTGTTGTACTCGGATTTTCTAGCCTGGCACGGTGCCCCGTGTTATGAATTTTCGGTTTCTCCTCCTGACTCTTTCCTTGTCACCACACTAAGTTTGTTTTCATCTTGTGTTTTCAAGCACGGGTTGTGGTCATGTCTACCCCCCTCTCTCTTTCTGCTTCTGAGCACTGGCGGGCTCGCTCCCTGCGTCTCATCATCTCTGTTGGCCCGGTCTCCTGACAGGAAATGCGAGATTTATTTTATCTGGCCTGAACTACATTGTTCCTTCCTGACTACTGGTGTTACTTCACTCCGAAAAACATGACTTGGTCCTCACAGCCTGCCTAAGGTCAAAGCCTGAGGATAATAGGCATATTTAAGAGCAGTGGGAGGTAAGAGAAAGAGGAAGCAATGGGTGGGGGGGCGGGGGTGTCCAACAATGTGATTAAACAGCTGTCCTCGCTCACATGCAGAAGCTCGTCATGTGCAGGGCAATGCAGTGTAGCGGTTCCTGACTCATTTGATGGCTTTACATATTTTGCATCAAAGTTCTCTGACGGATTTGCCAGTCTGTAATTTGTTCGATGATTCATTAGCTTTCTTATTATCTGACTGGATTTTTAATTTTTTTAAAAAATGCTGGGGACTCCTGCCATAGTGTTTTCATGACAAGAGACAGTCAGAGGTGGTTTGCTATTGGTTGCTGAGTACCAGCCCTAGGCTTCCTTGGAGGTCTCCCATCCATGTACTAGTAAAGGTAAAGGTTTCCCTTGCTCAAAAGCCAGTCGAATCCGACTCTAAGGATGTGGTGCTCATCTCCGTTACCAAGCCAAAGAGCCAGCGCTGTCTGAAGACTTCTCCATGGTCATGTGGCCAGCATGACTAGGTGCCGAGGCACACGGAATGCTGTTACCTTCCCACCAAAGCAGTACCTATTTATCTACTTGCAATTTCTTGCTTTTGAACTACTAGGCTGGCAGGAGCTGAGACCAGAGACGGGAGCACACTCCGTCATGCGGCACTCGGGTCTCGAACTGCTGAAGTACCGACCTTCCGGTCTTAACCACTTGAGCCACCGCAGCCCCATGTACTAGCCAGGGCCAACCCTGCTTACCTTTCAAGATCTAATGAGATCAGGCTAGGATGGGCTATCCAGGTCAGGTTCTCTACTCCTACCCCAAGTATAATCCGCAGCGTCGCCCCCGGCCATTCTTCAACCCTTTCACCTGAATCCCATCACTGCATAACAACGTTTATAACGTAACTTGTCAGTCATTGTTTAAGGATCCAGATTTCCACCCGACTCTCAGCATGTCCTACATGCTGATTCTGCCACTCTACGGTTCTATTCCTTTTTTTCCGAGCGCGGGGAAGAAAAACTAGCGACCCAGCAGCATCCTCGTGTGTCTGCTGCGTTTCGTCATGATGGAAGCGACGCCAGCGCGTTTTGCCCATGTTTTACTAAGTGCCATCTGGCAGGGAGATGGCAACGTGCAAATCTGCGCAGGACCCTTGTTTTTCTTTAAAAGAAAAAGAGACAAAACCCCTGCCTGCTGGACAGTTAAAGAGATCACCGGGCTGCAAAGATGGCTGCCAGATGGTAGTCAGGTATGTTTATGAGTTTTAAGAGTCTGCTATTTTATGTCCTGGCTTTTGCATGCTGTTCGTTCAGAGGCTAGAAATGAGGGGGGGGAAATATCACGGGCGAGAAGAACGGGGTGCGGGAAGAAGAAAGGAAGAAATCCTGGCGAAGTGACAACTTTTTTTTCCCAAACAGGCCATCTGGCAACGGTCATCATTTGCCCAGGCCAACTGATCAATGCCTCATTTTTTAAAAACAGTTCTAGAAAATGGTACCCGTATCTTGATTAGTCTGGAGCAATGACCTATCATTTTAGCCTAATCGGCAGCAGGGCCTGGAATCTGGAATAGACAGTCAGGGGACCCCATACCTGAGCAATACCTTGCAGAAGACAAATTGGTTTTATACCCCACTCTTCACTACCCAAAGGAGTATTGGAGTGGCTTGCAATTGCCTTTCCCTTCCCCTCCCCACAACAGACACTTTGAGGTTAGGTGGGGCTGAGGGAGTTCTGAGAAAACCAAGACTGACCCATGGTCGCCCAGCAGGCTTCATGTTGTAGGGAGTGGGGAATCAAACCCAGTGCTCCAGATTAGAGTCTGCTGGCCTTAATCAGCACACCAAGCTGGCTCTCAGATGGTCAAGGACTGATGGTCAAACAGTATGGAAATCAGGGATCCGTGATCAGATCTCTGACATGTAGTTGAGGCTTTACAAAGCAGACCCAGAAGGAGGCGTAAAACAAACCTTCAGTACTTTTTTATCTCATCCTTCCTCCAGAAGCTCAGCATGCCATCCATCCAATCTTTATACCTCTATTTTATCCTCACAAACCCCTGTGAGATAGGGTAGGCTGTGGGAGCGTGACTGGCCCAAGCAGAGGCAGCAAGCTTCCATGCTAGTGGGGACTTCAGTCTGTGTTTCCCAGTGCAATGTTTTAATGTTTATTTATTTACACTATTTTTATTCATTTTTCAAAAATATAAGCTTCTGGACCGCCCTCCCCTGTAAAACAGGACTCGGGGTAGTGTACAACAATAAAAACACATTCATAAATTAGTCAACAATTAAAAACAATAAAAAACTACAACAATTAATGTAACTGGATGGCGTTAAAAAGCTGGTAAGATTGTGCCACTGCCCGGGGGAGGACGGGGGGGGGACAAGAAAACCGGAAAAGAAACCAGAAGTGCCAGACAAGGTGGAAAACATCAGTGTCCTCAACCAAAAGCCTGGTGCAACACCTCTGCCTTAATAGGCCCTGTGGAACTGCATTAGGTCCCGCAGGGCACGGTTGTTATTCAGCAGAGTTTCACCAAATTGGAGCCAGGGCCAAAAAGGCCCTGACTCTGGTCAAGAACAGCTGGATGCCTTTTGGGATAGGAATCACCAGTAAGTTCTTCTCTGCAGAGTGTAATGCAGAGTCCTCCTCGAGGTGGCTTACAATTAAAACAACATAACAATATAAAAACAAGCCATTAAAACAAGTAGGGTTCCCAGACTCCCAGTTATGACAGAGGACTAGCATTTAGTTTGCTGCCAGCAAGTCCTTACCCTCATCACCCACCCAGTAGGAATGCCAGCCTCCAGGTGGGACCTGGAGATTCCCTGGAATCCCAGCTCGTCTCCAGACTATAGAGGTCCGTTTACCTGGAGAAATGCATTCTCTGGATATTCTGGAGGGTGGACTTTGTGGCACTGTATCCCACTGACATCCTGTTCCTCACCAGGCTCCATCCCTAAATCTCCAAGAGTTTTCCTACCCAGATCTGGCAACCCTACCCACCCATCCTCTGATGGTGGTCAGATAGCAGCTTGCTCCGCACTGCTCAGCTGTTTCAGGCTGTCTTCTGCAGTCCCTTTAAAGTTTAACCCTAACCCTAACCCTTTGAAATTTAAAGGGACTGCAAAACAGCCTGACAAACAGCTATGCAATGGGGAGGCACATTAGAACTCGTATGATTGAGCATAGGTCCTGCATCAGAAACCCACGTCTGGATTCGCCTTTGGTGCAACACTATATGAATATGAAGCACTCCCCTAATGATTTTCAATTTGTCGTCCTGGAAGTACTTAAAACTCACCAATATATTAGTTTAGATGTTCAAAAAAAGGCTAAGATAATGTGAAACATTTTGGATTTTGAAACATATGATCCTTATGGTCTTAAGCAATCATTGGAATTTGGCTGCTATTTATGAGTTTCTGCAACTTATCTCTATAATTTAGCTGTAGAAATAGTTACTGGTTTTTTCATTTATTCTTGTGGTCTTAATCAACTATTAGAACTTGGCTACTACTTATGAGTTGCTGCTACATAGTTGTTACTTATGAGTAGAAACAGTAATTGTTTTCAACTCTTTGTCACTTTAAACCTTTAACTGCTATGGTGCCTAATAGATACTAGCTATAGTACATTAAGCCCTGGGAGCTGATTATTCTTTGAGGCTTACCGACTACAGGAGAGTTTGTGCTATTGTTGATCAGGTGCCCAGCTTTGGAGGATTATAATAGGAGTGGTGAGCATGATGACCTTTTAATGGTTTTTGTATATTGTTTTTTGTAGATTGTAACTGCAAATAATAATATTGTAAGAGTATTTTCCTATTCTTCCTTGTTTCAGAATTTTCCCCTGTAATATTGGGTTGAAGGCTTTTATACACTGTGAGTGCTAGGCTAAGAATTTTTCCTTCTAAACGTCTTCTGTACTTTGTGAAGATAATTTTTTTGCCTCTTAGTATTTAGAACATGGGTTTGACCGTAATATATGATATTAATAGTTTGGTTTTACTTGTAATTGTAGCAGTGTGAACTTCTTGAAAAAGAATTATCGAAACGAAGATCAAAATCTGGAGTCTTTGTCCTATTTCCTGTGTACCACTTATAGACTTGTACTAGTCATTTTGTCTATGTACCATTTCTGGACTTGTACTATTTATGGACCTGCACATTATGTGATGTAATCTGGTTTTATTGATATATGTGGTTCCCTATTATATAAATTGTGCATAACTTCTTGAGCACTTGTGGGTCTGCGTTATTTGTACAGTGCTTTTCTACCTACTGAGGTAGATTTTGACACATGGAGGACAAACCTGTTGAGGCACCAGATATAGAGACATCAATTCTGGAAGATGAAACTGAAAACTTGCCTCACAGATCTCAAAGGCAAAGGCACATCCCTATGAGTCTCCATGATTATATATGTGGTGTACACGGATTAGTCCCACCACACAGAAGGACATCAAGGATGATATCGGTTTAGTAGGGGAGAATGTAACCCATGTAATATTCACGATAACGTTTCATTTCTGTGAAAACATTTAGGATTTAGGGCCCAGGGAGCAAAAGGTCACAGAGCATAGACAGTTGCTCACATAATCAGAGTCAGCCTTGGTTAGTACTTGGATGGGAGACCACCAAGGAAGTCCAGGGTCGCCACGCAGAGGCAGGCAATGGCAAACCAACTCTGTTCATCTCTTGCCTGGAAAATCCCATGAGGTGTCAGAATAAGTCAGCTGTGACTTGACGACACTTTCCTGTACCGTGACACATGGCATTAATCATGTTCACTTCTATGAACACTCGGTTCTTCCAAAGACAATCCCAAGATCCTGACACTCTCCATAACATTGTCACAATTTCCTGTGTCCCGGAGATTTCCAGTGGCTCCCCCAGATCAGGGACTTATTACTAGGAATGCCAGCTCTGGGATGGGAAACATGTGGAGATTTTAGGGGTGGAGCCTGGAGAGGGAGGGGTTTAGGGAAGGGAGGGACCTCAGCAGAGTCCACCCTCCAAAGCAGCCATTTTTCACCAGGGCAGCTGATCTCTGTCATCTGGAGATCAGCCGTAAAAGTGGGAGGTCTCCAGGCCCCACATGGTCGCAGGAAACCAAGGAGAGAGATCACGGGATGGATTTGATGAATGTCACTATGAGAAATGACTATAGTGTTTGCCAAATGGATTAAAATTACATAGGAATTTCAACGCCACTCACTCTGATAAAGTTTGTACACGAAACGCGATATTCATGGTCCATTGTGGTGTTGATGCATTTGAATTGCTCCAAGTAAACTGGATATTGGAAAAGAACTTACAAGTCTATGAAGAATTTTTTGGCATAATGCATCATGGTTGTTTTGCCCCCTTTCAACCCACCTGGAGGTTGGCAGCCCTATATCTTACAAGGTCACGAATATGCATCGGGAAGGAAATTGGCTTGTCAAGTCCTGCAGGCAAAAGCGGCCCACCCCAAAGGGCTGCTTCTAGTTCTACGGGAAATCAGGACATGATTACAACAGGGGGTGAAGAGGGAAGGAGGTTGTTAATATATCTCATTTGAATATACACACGGGGATTTTGCTCTGTTCTCCCCCCCCTTTCACTTTAGGTAAGGTAATTATTATGGAAACTGTCAGCTGGGTTATTAATTAAACAGCCACGGAGATGACACATACCACACAGTCTCCCCCAATAAGCCTTGGCATAAGGGCAAACAGAAAATGTTGGCAGGAGGCAGAGAGCGGAATCGGCAGCAGCAACCAAGCCATGCCCAGGCCCTCTTGACACAGAAGGGTTTCCCTTCGCTCTGCCAATGCCTCGCCCGATGCCAGCTCGGCTGCCTCCCCACTTCCAACAATGGCTCCCCTCCATCTTGGCAACCAAAGCCCCGCAGAAGAAAATATGAAATTGCTCTTGGAAAAAAAAATCTGAGTGGAAGGATGAGCTCGGAGCCAAGATAGAAAGATCCAAATGTGAGCTCCCACACTGTTAAATGTCACTCGGAAATATCATACACACACAGAAAGAGTGAGCTTTGTCCACAGTGAGACATGGGAACATGAGAAATTACAACAGCACTTAGGATGATAAAATACTTAAAGGCTTGGGGATTTGTCATCAGGTAAGCACTAGCAATTGCTGACAAAATTCACTAATCATGAGTTGGTAGTACGAATTTTCAGTCCAATAGCACCTTAAAGACTGAACCGAAATTTCCTGGGCGTTAGCTTTCATGAGTCAAAGCTTGCAAGATCTGACAAATACTCTGGAAAATTTTGTTGCTCTTTAAAGTGCTACTGGACTGGAATCATGTTCTGCTACTAGAGACTTCTACAGATATCACTTGGACCTCATCATACAATTTTTTTTGCTGTTGATAATACTCATGTTTATTACGAGACTGGCACCCTCCCCCCAAACTCCTCCTTTGATATATTCTTAACAATGAGATGGTGTTTAGAACATGCATTCCACTTTTGTGGCCGGATAGTCAGCATTTGTGAAACCAGGTAATGGAGCTGGTAGCTACTGTAGAGGCAGGCAGAGGACTTGATTACTTCCGTAGTGGCTGTGGAAGCTCACTCTGGGTTAGGTTGCCAGGTCTTCATGACCTGCCGGTGGGATGTCTGAGGGAGCCTTCCAGGAGTGGGGCAGGGCTCCGCCCCAAAGCAGCAATGTCATGTGGCAATGCTCTGGTTTGAGGGCAAAACTCCATGGTAAAATCGTCCTCAAACCATACAGTTTTGCCCAAAAACCAGAGAATTGCCATGTGTTGCCGGACGTGATGACGTCACTTCTGTGTGATGTCATTACATTGGGGACATCACCATGCAATGTTGCTTTTTGGAGAGGGGTTTCCCCACCGGCCGACAAAAAAGCGGAAAATCCCATGTCCTGCCCGGGGAGAGGAAATCCTACTCTGTGTGTTCAAACAACAAGTTTGTTTAGAGGACAATAGCCCAGCGCTGTCTGCTTTCCACCAGTCTAATCATCATGAAAGACTGGGAAAATGGCACATGTTCCAAGTGCAGGGCAGGTATGTAGGAAAAGTAAGGGGATTGGGTTCCAGCAACCAATCAGGAAACAAGGTGTCACTGCAACCCTATGCATGTGCCAAAACATTATGAGCCACCTTAGAACTTGGGGGTGGGTGGGAGACAATTATCTTTCCACCATCTTTGTGATGGAAGTGCCTAATTAGTGAGGAGGAGGTTTGCCAGCTTCCACGTGGGGCCTGGAGTTCTGGAATTACCACTCACCTCCAGATTACAGAGATCAGTTCCCCTGGAGAAAATGGAAGCTCTGAAGGGTGAACTCTGTGGCATCTCTTCCCTCTTGAGCTCTCTCCCCTCCCAAAAGTCCACCTCTCAAGGCTCCGCCCCCAAATTTCCAGGAATTTCCCAAATGGAGTTGACAGCCCTAGTGTAGAGAGAGGTGCTGCTCAAGTTCCTGCAGCATTCCTTCCCATGCAAACTGGAACACATAAAATGAAGTCCTTCTTCACCCAAAGACTGATTAACATATGGAATTCACTGCCACAGGAGGTGGTGGCAGCTATAAGCATGGACAGTTTCAAGCGGGAATTAAATAAACTTATGGAGCAGAGATCCATCAGTGGCTATTAGCCAGAAGGTATAGATAGGAATATATGGTAATGTATGGCTGCGAGAGTTGGACTATAAGGAAGGCTGAGCGCCGAAGAATAAATTCTTTTGAACTATGGTGCTGGAGAAGACACTTGAGAGTCCCTTGGACTGCAAGGAGATCAAATCAGTCAATCCTAAAAGAAATCAACCTTGACTGTTCCCTGGAAGGCCAGATCCTGAAGCTGAAGCTCAAATACCTTGGCCACCAAATGAGAAGGGAGCATTCACTGGAGAAGACCCTGATGCTGGGAAAGATTGAAGGTCAAAGAAGAAGGGGACGGCAAAGGATGAGATGGTTAGACAGTGTCATCGATGCAACGAACATGAAATTGAGCAAACTTCAGCGGACAGCGGAAGACAGGAGGGCCTGGCGTAATCTGGTCCATGGGGTCGCGAAGAGTCAGACTCGGCATTGCGACCGAACAACAACAAATAGATAGGAACTCTCAGTCTGGGGCAGATGATGCACTCTATTCTTGGTACTGGGGGGGGCAGAAGTTGGAGGGCTTCTAGTGTCCTGGCCCCACTGCTGGACCTCCTGATGGCACCTGGTATTTTTGGCCACTGTGTGACAGAGTGTTGGACTGGATGGGCCACTGGCCTGATTCAACATTGGCTTTTCTTATGTTGTTATGACATTGTATAGGGTTGCCAGCTCTGGGTTGGAAAATAACTGGAGATTTGGGGGGCCTGAGAACCTGAGAAGGGTAGGGTTTGTGGAAGGATTTCTGTGGGGTCTAATGCCACAGAGCCCACCTTCCAAAGCGGCCATTTTCTCCCGGTGAGCCGATCTCCGTCACTTGGAAATCGGTTGCAATCCCAGGAGATCTGCAGCCACCACCTAGGAGGTGTCACTAACAAGAAAAGTTTTGGCAATCGTTGCTGTTTTGGAAACCTACGACTGACCACCCACCTTCCATTGGACACATCTTTGAAGTTTGTATTTCACAGTTTCCCACAAAGAAGCTTGGGTGAAACAGGCATTGTAGTTGTGTCTGTGAGCCTTGTGGAAGCACAGAAGGGAAGATAAGTCGGCTGACACCCTCCTTTGCTTCTAAATTTTCAACAAGGTCAGATTACAGCGAGGACACTTGATGTTTGAAATACATGGAGTTCATTTGTTGAAGGAATGAATGTGACTGTATCAGCAGTTTCATAAAGGAGATTAAAAGATTGTTGAATTTTTGATACATAGAAATTGATATATCTACTGCATCACATAAATTCAGTTGTTTATATAAATTGCAATTTCCATTATTTTTCATGGTGTGTATACTTAGTTTGGGGGGCTGCGGTGGCTCAAGTGCTTAAGATGCTTAACAGCAGACTGGTAGGTCTGTAGTGCAGCAGTTCAAGACCTGAGTGCCCGCATGATGGAGTGAGCTCCCATCTCTGGTCCCAGCTCCTGCCAGCCTAGCAGTTCAGAAGCAAGAAATTGCAAGTGGATAAATGAGTACTGCTTTGGTGGGAAGGTAACAGCCTTCTGTGTGCCTCAGTGTCTACTCATACTGGCCACATGACCGTGGAAACGTAGGGAAACCTTTACCTTTACCTATACTTAGTTTGACAACCTATCCCGTGACCTCTCTATTTTTGTAACCACCTGGAGGGTGGCGGCAACCCTAGATTGACCCAGAAGCTCCAACAACATCTCAAAGATTGCTGGAGTGATCTCCCATTTCCTGGCAGAAGCGCTGCTTGGAGAAGGCAGCAGACGGTTGATTCCTCTCCCCCGGCTTCCTCCACCCCCACTACTGGAAAATGGGAGACCAGGACAGAATTTCTGGTTGATGATCCTCTGTGGCAATACCAAGCCCAGGATGATAGCGAGGAAGGCTCAGGATGCCAAGGGTTAAGGAGGTAAGGGAGAAAGGGCAAAGAACCGCAAAAAGACACATGGCATGGTATACGTAGGAAAGGGCGCTGCAAGCCATCAAGACTGGATTCCACAGGTTGATTCCAATCGTCCAACCCGATCCCAGGCGGTACTCTCTTTTCCAGAATGATGTTCATGTTTTGCTTCTCTTTTAAAGCCATTGTTAACTCCCCGAGAGTTCTAATGAGCTGTCGTGAAAGGGTGAGACAGAAATCCAAACAAGTAGATCGTTTGTGTCACTGGCATTGCTTATTCTACTCTCGGTAGATCCAACTCAGACGATCCAGCGCTGAAGGCAATCTGCGGGATCTGCCAGGCTGGATCTTCCCCGCTTCTGAGTCCGATCATCGCTGACATTTCAACTCCTGGGTTTTTTTTTGTTGTTGTTAAAAAAAAAAAAATTACCTACCTCCTTTGGCTTACTCTCAGCATTTCAAGGCTCGGGTTCTCCTCTGCTGTGTTCTTTTCCAAAGTTGGAAAATGTTGCACGGACGGCGGCACAAACGCCCCACCTTCCCCACGTCAGAAAACTGCACACTACTGGCACACACACTCCGTTTGTCACGTATGTTCTGGGGAGGCCTCAGAAAATGGAAAAACAGCCCTGGGATTGCCATTAGCATCTGTATATATCTCTCTCCCTCATGGACACACCCACATCATGGCACAACACTAAGCATCAAGCAGGGCCGGCGTGTAGACCGTAAAAAAAAGCCCACCCAAAACTATAACAAGCAGTCTTTCAGTCGTCCGAATTCTCGGGATTGTTTTTGCAAAGGCAGACAAACCATGAAGGGGAAGAAAGGGACTAACCATGTGTTTTTCTCCTTGATCCACAGCCTTCCGTCCCCCAGAGTAAACCCCCTTGAACAGAGGGGAAGAGCATTACGCTAACTATTCCTTGGCAACTCCACAATGGTAAGGTAAAGTAACACAGTGCAGCTTTTATCCACTAGGATTCCCTCCAGGCAGCCTCCGTAAAAGAGTTAATGACAGATGTTTCCATTAAATCTGACCTGCCTCTTAGTTCCGTGGCCGCCTGGCAATATCCTTTGTGCCGATTTGCATGGGCAAAGAGAGGCGCTCCGTGACAAGGCGCACACGGCGACACGGATGGGCACCCAAACAACAATTCATCGGAAAGCGATGTGTACGGCATTTGTCTGTGCTGATGCAGAAAAGAAAGACCTCTTAAAAGGGTCCAAGTCACAGAGAATGCAGAAGCTCTTATCTACACCGGAAGCTCGATCTACTCGGCTGCAGCCATTATAATTTTACAGTGCGCATCTGTGAACATACATGGGCACATGAAGATGCCTTATACTCAATAAGACCCTTGGTCCATCAAGGTCAGTATTGTCGACTAAGACTGACAGTGGCTCTCCGGGGTCTCAAACATAGACCTTTCACATCCCCTACCACCTGATCCTCTGAACAGGAGATTACGTGGATTGAACCTGGGACTTCCTGAATGCCAAGCAGAGGCTCGACCACTGAGCCATGACCCCTGACCTGCATGGTGATGTTACAAGTAGTTGCCTTCTACTGAACCAGATCATTGGTCCACTGAAGTCAGTACTGTCCACTCAAAGCGGCAGTAGTTCTCTACGGTCTCCGGCTGAGGTTTTTCGTGTCATCTGCCACCTGACCCTTTTAGCTGGAGATGCCAGGGATTGAACCTGGAACTTTCTGCACGCCGAGCAGATGCTCAACTGTGAAGCTACAGCCCCTTCCGGTTGTATCCTCAAAACAATCTTGTGAGGAGTGTCATGGCATCTTCTTTCCAAAGCCAGGAGCCAATCCTGGCTTCCACCACCTAATCAGAAAGGGGGTATTCTAAAACAGCCCTGGAGGCAAAGCATTTGATCCTACAGAATGCACCTACTCAGAGACAGCAGATTATATATTGTGAGAGGAAATTTGGCCTGGAACATCCCAAAATGATGTTTACTCCCAAAACGATGGTTAATCTTCCAGTGTTTTAAGTTTGGGCCCAGTTCCCAAGGCTGCCATTTTGTTGTACCACCTGTTACCCGTTGTCCAAATCCCAAAAGTGCCCACAGGCTCCACAATGAGCTTTATCCCAGGTTTGCCAATCTCCAGGCAGGGCCTGGAGATCTTCCAAAATTACAGCAGAGCTATTGAGATCAGGCCTGACTGTTGGACTCGTGGCATTATACTCTGCTGGAGTCCTCCCACTCCTCAAATCCTTCCCCCAGACTCTCCCCCCAGGATTTGGTGGCACCTCAGTTGGCCCTTTGACCTGGAAGAGGAAAGTCCATTCCATTCCAAACAAGAAGTGATTATTTGGGATGCTGTATGTACATGAGATGGTTAGACAGTGTCATCGATGCAACGAACATGAAATTGAGCAATCTTCAGCGGACAGAGGAAGACAGGAGGGCCTGGCGTAATCTGGTCCATGGGGTCGCGAAGAGTCGGACTCAACTGTGTGACTGAACAACAACAACAATGTACATAAGAACATAAGAACGTAAGAGAAGCCAATGTTGGACAAGGCCAACGGCCCACCCAGTCCAACACTCTGTCACAAAATACCAGGTGCCATCAGGAGGTCCAGCAGTGGGGCCAGGACACTAGAAGCCCTCCCACTGTTGACCCCCACCCCAAGCACCAAGAATACAGAGCATCACTTGCCCCGGAGTCTCTATCTATATACCTTGTGGCTAATAGCAGGGAGCGACAGTTCTGGAAGTAGCAAGATTAGGGGGTTGCCAGGTAGACTGATAAGTTTGTGGGGAGGGGTAGGCCCTTGTCCAGTCTTGGACACCTGGCAGCCCCCTAATCTTGACACTTCCAGAACTGTCCCTCCCTGCTCATTGGTTTTTTTGTTAAAGAAAGGTATATAAATGCAAGTGATTCTGAGCATGTGCAAAGTGCTTTTCCCTCACTGCTGAGCACTTGATGTACATATCTGAATGTTTAGACTTAAGGAGTAGGGTTTCCTCCCAGAATACATCCCAGAGTTTTCATACAGGTATGAAGCGTGGCATCTCTCTGGTTACAAATTAAGCACCACCTTCACAGAACACAGTCCAATCTCTTTTAATAGGGCTGTTTTAAGGGTTATAGCTCACGGCAGCTCTCCCAGACCACCACTAAACCATCTGCTGGTGCTCCTCATCTGACTGTAGCCATTCATTTCCAGCTCTGCCAGTGGGACGGGCTAGAGTGTGATTTCCCCAAGTCCACATATTGAGCTCCTTGGATGAATAGATCATTGAGCTTGGCTCCCTTACTTCCAGCCCCAACCCCATATCTAATGTCCTTCACTGTACACAGTTTTCATTCCAACCTGAAGATAATTTCTCTATATTTTTACTTATGCATTTACCTATGTGGGGAGGGAAGGCGGCATGGTGTAGCATGATATTGTCAGATCTGAAAAGTTGAGCATGGTTGGTACTTGGATGAGAGACCTCCAAGAAAGGCTCTGCAGGGGAAGGCAATGGCAACCCACCTCTGCTTCTCACTTGCCTTGAAAGCCCTTTGCTGGGGTCACCATAAGGCTTGGATGAGAGACCCCCAAGGAAGGCTCTGCAGAGGAAGGCCATGGCAAATCACCTCTGCTTCTCACTTGCCTTGAAAGCCCCTTGCTGGAGTCACCATAAGGCTTGGATGAGAGACCACCAAGGAAGGCTCTGCAGAGGGAGGCCGTGGCAAACCACCTCTGCTTCTCACTTGCCTTGAAAGCCCCTTGCTGGGGTCACCTTAAGGCTTGGATGGGAGGCCACCAAAGAAGGCTCTTCAGGGCAAGGCCATGGCAAACCACCTCTGCTTCTCACTTGCCTTGAAAGCCCCTTGCTGGGGTCACCATAAGGCTTGGGTGAGAGACCACCAAGGACGGCTCTGCAGAGGAAGGCAACGGCAAACCACCTCCGTATCTCACTTGCCTTGAAATCCCTTTGCTGGGGTCACCATAAGTCAGCTGCAACTTTATGGCACTTTTTAGGGTTGCCAACCTCCATGTGGAAGTCCAACCAAAACATCGGTGACAAAAATAGCAAAGAGTCAATAAAGAAACATATGCAAAACTGTTTACTATAATAATTACAATTTTGTGGAAAACTCTCTTCTTTTATCGCTCACACACAACGCATTGTGCACGATAAAAATATCCATTTCACAAGGATCGCTTTATCTGAGCGTGTTGTAATTACAATTCTTATAAATTCCCACTTATCAACTCTTGAAATAAACATCCCACGTTGACTCTCTGGTGTCAGAGCCCAAGGTCTTCACAGGGAAGAGAGTTTCCCACAGAATTATTGTAGTAAACAATTCCACATATATATCTTTATTGACTCTTCGTTCTTTTTGTCGCGGAAGTTTTGTTTGGACTTCCATCTCCTCCCGCGATCTCTCACTTTTGGCTTCAACGTCCAAGTGAGGCCTGGAGATCTCCCAGGATTGCACCTGATCCTCAGTCTTCAGAGACCAGCCCCCTGGAGAACATGGCCACCTTGGAGCGCAGACTCTACAGCATTATTTCCCACTGAGGTCCCTCCCCTCCCCAAACCCCACCTTCCTCAGGCTCCACCCCCAAATATCTGGGAATTTCCCAATCTGGAGTTAGCAACCCAATAACCTGTGACAAAAGAGGTGATAGAATTCTGGACTATATCACCAAAAGGCATGTGGGAATTCACATTCTCCAAAGGTACTGGGGTGTAGCCAAGTAGTTGTGGTCTCTGCAGAGGGGGACTTTCCTCTTTCTTCTCCTAGAATCATAGATCATAGAATCATAGAATGCTAGCGTTGGAAGGGATCTTGCAGGTCATCTAGTCCAACCCCCTGCACTCTGCAGGAGCATAGCCAAAAGATAGCCCTACATACCTACAACATACCCAAAAGATGGTTGTCCAGCCTACACTTGAAAACGTCCACCGAAGGAGCATCCACCACCTCCAGAGGCAGACTGTTCCACTGCTCAACCACTCTTAGGAAGTTTCTCCTGATATTTAGCCGGTATCGACTCCCTCGTAATTTCCACCCATTAGATCTAGTCTTGTAATCCGGAGCAAGAGATAATAGATCTGCTCCGTCTTTTACATGACAGCCCTTCAAATACTTGAAGACTGCAATCATGTCCCCTCTAAGTCTTCTCTTTCCCAGGCTAAACATACCCAACTCTTTCAGCCTTTCCTCATAAGACTTGGATTCAAACCCTCTCACCAACCTGGTCGCCCTCTTCTGGACACGCTCAAGCTTGTCAACATCCTTCCTACAGTGTGGTGCCCAAAATTGGACACAGTACTCCAGGTGAGGCCTGACCATAACAGAATAGAGCGGGACTACCACCTCCCGTGATCTGGACACGATGCTTCTGTTAATGCATCCTAAGATTAATGCATCTGTTAATGCAACCTGTTGGAGTCTGACACCCTCACCCCATTCTGTTCTTGGAGATTAGCAGAGTTTCAGGGACAATATAACCCCGCCCCTCCCAAAATCAACCTGACGGCACTTAACATGCACAGCTATTCGTGTCAAGGAGCAGAGCCTACCAACACATTCTCGGGAATGTACAGAATGGTTCTAAAATCTACTACAGTACTCATGCTTGAAAGCAACTCCATAGCATCCCTTTGAGAGCAGGCATGACAATCAATCTGGACTTAAGTGTGAATTGCTCTCATAGCATAGATTCTGTTTGCACTGAAAGCTGCCCTGACTGCATCAGCAACCAGCTGAGAGAGACCGAAAGAAACCAAACAACTAAATTTCCCTACCCTTGTAAAGTTGATCTTGGGGGAGAAATGGGGTGAGGGATTGTCAAGTTCCCGACTCTCAAACCACAATATCATTGCAGGGCTCAAGGACAAAACATGGCTAAGACGTCTCAGTCAAATATCTAAGCTGTACCTGGCTGGTGAATAAACATCCCTAAGGAATCCTAGGAAGGACTAATAAGCGTTACTGACCCCTAGAGGCAGTGAGATGAACTGATCTTCCCATCCACAGCAGGTTTAAAGGTAAAGGTTTCCCTTGCTCAAAAGCTAGTCGAATCCGACTCTAGGGGGTGGTGCTCATCTCCGTTTCCAAGCCGAAGAGCCAGCGCTGTCCAAAGGTGTTTCTGTGGTCATGTGGCCAGCATGACTAAATGCCAAGGCGCAAAGAATGCTGTTACTTTCCCACTGAAGTGGCACCTATTTACCTACCAGCAATTTCTTGCTTTCGAACTGCTAGGTTGGCAGGAGCTGGGGCCAGAGACAGAAGCGCACTCTGTCATGAAGCACTTGGGTCTCGACCTGCCAAACTACCGACCTTCCAGTCTGCAGCTCAGCGTCTTGACCTCTAAGCCACTGCGGCCCTTACAGCAGGTTTAAAAAGGTGCATAAGAACATAAGAGGCGCCATGCTGGATCGGACCCAAGGCCCATCTACGCCGGCATTCTCTTCATACAATGGCCAACCAGCTACCTCCAGGAAGCCCACAAACATGAAGACTGATGGTGAATGATTCTAAACTGACATGTCTCTCTACCCCAAGAGCTTTCAAAGTTTCCCAGGAACGAAAAAAGAACTGGCAACAAGAAGAAATGTTAACATACAAATGAAAAGGCCAGTGTGGTGTGGGTTTTTTGTTGTTTAACCGGTTGGCGTGGAGCCAGTAGACAAGCACTTCCTGCTATAAACCAGCCTTGACCAAGTTCTGGGCCACCAAGCTGAACTCAGTCCATCAGCAAGTGTCTGGCAGGGGACTGATCAACCTCTTCCTTTTCTTGCTTGCCTAGGATTGTAATTTGTGCCATGGTCTGCATCTATCAGCAGGCAAGCTATGGTTCAGGGCTAGTGGGCCGCATTCCGCTTTGCCAGGTCACGAGCCACGCAAGCCCAGCTCTTTTAAAAGACAGCATTCAGCCCTAGCATGATGGGCTGAGTAGAATTCTTAAAGTCCAGCAACAGCCTGAATCCCTTTAGTGGTGGAAAGTATCGTGGCCTGCCTCTGCGTAGTGACCCTGGACTTCTGTGGTGGTCTCCCATTCAAGTGCAAACTAGGGCCGACCCTAGATGAAGAAGAAGAAGAGGAGGAGAAGGAGGAGGAGGAAGAAGAAGAAGAGGAGGAGGAGGAGGAGGAGGAGGAGGGGGAAGGAGATTGGATTTATACCCTGCCCTTCAGTTTTAGAGCGGCTTACAATCTCCTTTCCCTTCCCCTCCCCACAACAAACACCCTGTAAGGTAGGTGTGGCTGAGACAGCTCTTTCGAGAACTGCCCTTGAGAGAACAGTTCTGAGAAACCTTGTGACTGACCCAAGGTCACACCAGCAGCTGCATGTGGAAGAGTGGGGGATCAACTCCGGTTCTCCAGGATTAGATTCCACACACTTAACCACTACACCAATCTGGCTCTGAGATCTGACAGGATCAGTTTCTGAGATTTGACGGGATCAGGTTAGCCTGGCCCATCCGGTTCAGGGGCTGAACCTCTTTACCATTCCATTTATCAAGCTTATCTATTTTCCGTGCAACGTACAGGTTAGTTTACTCAATGGTACATATAACTGTAAATGGAATCTGACAAAAAGTTCTGCCTCAAAAGCTCAAATCCCCTCAATCTGGTTGGTCTCTAAGGTGCTACGGGACTCAAAACTAGTTGAAAATGGAATGTTATTCTGATTAGCCTGGTGAACTAGACAGATGTCTGTATGATTTGTTTACAAAACTGAAGGTGAATTTTAAACTTTGAATCCTACTTTCTTTTTACTGAATAAAATATGTTGTCAAAGGCTTTCACGGCCGGAGTTCATTAGTTGTTGTAGATTTTCCGGGTTGTATGGCTGTGGTCTTGGCAGTGTAGGACCTGACGTTTTGCCAGCAGCTGTGACTCGCATCCTCAGAGGTATAACACAGAAAGATGGAGTACTCTCTGTGTCAAGGTGAGAAGAAAATTATCTGCCTACCATTTTTCTTCTCACCTTGACAACAGAGGGTACTCCATCTTTCTCTGTTATACCTCTAAGGATGCCAGTCACAGTTGCTGGCGAAACGTCAGGTCCTACAATGCCAAGACCATGGCCATACAGCCCGGAAAATCTACAACAACTACTGAATAAAATGTTTATTAAAAAGAAGAAAATGAATCCCTCTACCCTTTTAGGTGTTTCTTTGAAATCCACAGCAAACACTTGAGCTAGAGATGCCAGCCTCCAGGTGGGACCTGGGGATCCACCAGGAATTACAGCTTATCTCCAGACTACAGAGATCAGTTCCCCTGGAGAAAATGGATGTTTGGGAAGGTGGACTCTATGCCATTGTCCTTGTCCTCCCCAGGCTCCATCCCCAAATCTCCAGGAGTTTCCCAACCTGGATCTGGCCACCCTACCCCCATCCCCTTGCCAGTGGCTAGGGGTGACCTGGCAACCCTATTACATGGTCAGCCCAGTACCTTGAGGTGGACTTCCAAACACTCCTTCTCAGAGCTGTTGTTGTTCATACATTACCAGAGAGAGAGAGAGAGAGAGAGAGAGAGAGAGAGAGAGAGAGAGAGAGAGAGAGAGAGAGAGAGAGAGAGAGAGACCGAGAGACCTCAAGAATCCACAGCGTTGTCATCCACACATTATTTGAATCACTAGAAAGGATACCCTATTAATCCCAGAATGGACTACGGAGGTGCAGAGTTACCACATTTTTTTTCTCAAAAGGCTCCTTTCCTCTTCTTACTTTAACTCAGGTGCTTTCAGGAATTAAATGTTTGGCGGTTTGTTTAAAGAAAATAAGTATTCTTGGAAGCATGGCCTAAGCACAAGCATGTATTCCAAAACATCCACTCTTGATTAAGAAAGGGTCTATGTATTCCAATATTTATTTATGTAATTAATTGATTTCTAACCTGCCCTCCCTGCGGAAGCGGGTTCAGGGTGGCTTACACAGGATAATAAAACAATACAAGCAATTTATCTAAAATCACAGTAAATATCCTGAGGGGAACTTCCAAACCCTGTTTTTCAAGAGTTGTTACTGATACAGACAGAAGTGTGAGCCCACAGCTCCAACTGGGAACCCAATTGAGCCCAATTACCCTTTTTTGAACCATTATCGCATGTTTGGAAATGAGCAACAAATCTATGTCTGGTTGACACTTCTGGACGCTGGACAAAAGCAAGGACCATGTTACTCACATGGTGAACCTCTTAACGTGTAAAGTGATCAGGACAGTTTAATTGGACCCTTTTATGTATGGACAGGAATGCAGGATATTGTTCTATAGTAGCCCAATGAAAAGTGACACTGTTCTGATGGAATCTTGATAATCTAGGTAGGAGTTGCCACCAGTGTTCCCTCCAAGCTGAGTTAATGTGTGCTAGCTCACAGTTTTTTAGCCTCCGGCTCACACATTTTTGTCTTGGCTCAGGAAGGACGGCTCCAGAGCAAACTAATTTATGCAGCAGCCAAACTGCTCGCTCACAACTTTAATTGCCAGGAGCTCACAAAGTAGAATTTTTGCTCACAACACTCTACAGCTTAGAGGGAGCATTAGTTGCCACATGTTTTTGGAGAGGCTGGATAGACACAGGATGAGCTCTTGGGTATTGTGCAGAAGTTACCATTGGACTGCCTAAGAACATAAGACGTGGACTGCTGGATCAGCCTGTGATCCATCTAGTCCAGCATACTATCTCACCTATCAGCCAACTGGTTGCCCTGAAGGCCAACCGGGGTTCTGAGGCCAAGTCCTATCTCTGATGTTTCTCCTAGCATCAATAGGGGTTTGCGGCTTCTGAAGATGGAGTCTAGGGAATCTAAGCCCTATGCATACTCAGTTTCAATACCTTTATTGGCATACATAAAAATATACAGCGAAGAACACAGACTGAAATGCTACCTCGGATTTGAAATAAAAGGTCACCCAGCGAGAGATTTAATCTTATACTCCCTAATCATCATAGCAATTGAAAGATACCTTGCTACAGAGTATGTAATATGGGGACGCGGCAGACACCAGTTGGATAATAAAAAGAAAACTAGCCTGTCTTCAGATAGTCCACAAAGATTAAACAAATCACAGTAGAGTAAAATATGAGCCACCGATTCAGGTTTCCTTCCTCTACATGGGCAGTCTTTTGTGATAGGGAATGTTTTCCTATGCAAACGCACAAAGGCACATGGTTCTCTGTCATGGATACCCGGATGTTCCCATTATACAGAATATGAGAAAAAGGAGGACTCCATCAACAGCCGCTATCAAGTTTGGTTAGCACGCGCAGGGCAATTTTGTACCTAAATCATCTTTTTTGGCTAAAAGAAGCCATTATCAATCCTGAAAACTACAATAGCACCCACCTCTGCCCCAAAAACTAAGATGTGCCACTTTTATCTTCCTTACAAGCCTAATTCTTTCCTTCATTCCCAAAATAATATTGGGGGATTTTGTACCTACCTCTTTCTTTCTTTTTTTCCATTTCCAAGATTATGCGAAATTTCATTTGAAAAATCAGGACATGACAACCGAACACTGTAACTTCTAAATAGTTTCTTTTGGATCTCCTGGTGGCGTTGTTCAGCACCGGGTTAGTTGCACAGGTCTGCTATTCCCGTGGCCCCTCCCTCCCCACCCCGCCACCCCCAAAGTGCCATTACAATTCCATCAAAGTGCAAATTACTGACGAACAGTATTCCATTCACATTGCAAGCTGTGACTTGGCATAGAAAGGAACATCGCCGAGCAGAGAGAGCGGTGAGCATCCCGTCGCAGATTAACGTGTGCGCGGAGGGAAAAGCCCCGATTTAGTCAGCCACAGCAGGGGTGCTCCCATCATGTTCCATGTTAATTCGGCAAAGTGAAAACTTCAGGAGGGTTCGAGGAGGAAGGAAGAGCCCTAGAGCTTCCATACAGGTCACATCTCTCACACACTTCGGTCCTTACCCCCCCCCCCCGGTTCACTCTCCATGTCAAAGTTTCATAATACAAGCACAGAGGCAGAATTCAGACTGCTTGAAAAGCTTGCCTGCCACTGTCCATCAATACCATGAAGAGACAGAAAGAGGCTGCCTGGGATTCTATTCAGGGGCGAAATCCACATTCGAACCACCAGGAATAAGTATGGACCCCCCAAAAAAGGATATTTACTGGTTAGAGAAGACATTTAATTTATCCCAAGCATTAGCTGCATATAAGGCCACCAGCAATTCGCTCAGGACAGCGAAAAGGGAGACCTTCACTCAAAGAAGAAGAAGAGAAGAAGAGATTGGATTTATACCCTGCTCTTCACTACCCAAAGCTGTCTTAGAGCAGCTTACAAACTCCTTTCCCCTCCCTACAACAGACACCCTGTGAGGTAGGTGGGGCTGAGAGAGCTCTTGACAGAAACCGCTCTTTTTCAAGAACAGCTCTTATCAGAACTACGGCTTGCCCCAGGTCATCCAGCCAGGTGCAAGTGGAGGAGTGGGGAATCAAACCCAGTTCACCCAGATTAGAGTCCACGCACTTAACCACTTCACCAAACTGAAGCATAAATACAAGCCTCCCTCAGTGGGAAGGGCAGGATATAAGTCAAACAAATAAAATAAATTTTAAAAATTGTGGAATTTGCTGCCACAGGATGTAATGGAAAGGCAGGAAGTAGATCTAGAATTGACCATGGAACACCTTGCTGACTTTCTCAGAGGGTAGCCATGATGGCCTGCAATAGAAGAACTAGATCTGAGTCCGGTCGCATCTTAAGACTAACAAGATTTTCAGATAGATCGAGACGGGTTGCCGTGTTAGTCTGTCCGTAGCCGTAGAAAAGAGCAAGGGTCCAGCAGCACCTTAAAGACTAACCAAATATGTGGCAGGGCAGGAGGTTTCGTGAGTCACTGTGCTGTATCTGAAGAAGTGAGCAGTGACTCACAAAAGCTCATACCATGTCACATATTTTGTTAGTCTAAGATTTCCAGGGTATGAGCTTTTGAGAGTCAAAACTCCCTCTGTCAGATACCAGATGAAAGGAGCTTTGACTCTCGAAAGCTCATACTTTGAAACCTTCTTGGTCTCTAAGGTGCTACTGAACTCAAAGCTAGCTCTCGCTGCCATTGTCTCTCTTCCTGCTCACACAAGTAGTTAAGACCTGGGGGTGCCCAAAGGCAGTAAGCCAAGGCGCTCTTGTCCTTCAGCTCTTTGCCTGATGGCTGGAGCCTACAGCTGGGAGCAGGCCTGCCAGGAGTTCTCAGCAAACCTCGATGTCTCCCACCAGCACCTGAAATGCCGGCAAGAGAAAATGGCGGCAAAAGCTGACGCATGATGTCACTTCCAGTAAAAACCGGAAGTGCCATTATGGGACACTCTAGGATTTGTAAAAAAAAAAAAAAAAAGCCATCTCTATGATCAGCCCCTGCCACCCAAAGGCTCCCAGGGGTCAGCAGCTGCAGCCTGGCAACCCTAGCTGGGAGAAAGATCTGTGAACAGACCGAGGAAGACCTGTTCTGCCCTTGGAAGCCTCCTCTTCCTTTTGTCTTATTTATTTCTATTGTGTTTTGTTGTATGGTAAGCCACTTTTAAAATTATTTAGTACTGGAGTTCAGGTTTTTTTGGTTTCAAACTGCCCTTAAATCTCCCAAGCACTTCAGATGGGTAGGCACAGAAAATCCAGACCAACCAATTGGTTGATGCATACGTTTAAAAGACGCGGTATTAAAGGAAATGTTTAAAGAAAGGACTTATGAAACCTGGGCAACCAAAAAAAAAAACAAAGCAAAAAAAGTGTGTTCATCATTAGTGATCTTAAACAGTACACAAATGGTGTCACCAGGTAAGCCCACAGGGCAAACTTCATCTCAAGCAAAACAAATGAATTCAGGATTTCCAGCTGTTTCTGCATCTGAAACAGTACTATTTATTCTAAAGGAGAGCACACGAAAAGCGGTGCGGCGGCACAGACTCCGTTTTGCGACAGCACGTTAAAAAAATCCCCATGATTGCTGGATCTTTGGTGGAGTTCTCAACTTTTTCTTGCTGGTTTTCGAAGCCGGAAACCTCATCCAGATCAAACACTTTCCAGTGCTAAATTGTGTGTGTATGTAGTGCTGCCAAGTTGCAGACAACTTGTGGTGTCCCCTCATGGGGCTTTCAAGGCAAGAGAGGAAAAGAGGTGGAATTCACTGCCACAGGTTTGCCATTGCCTTCCTCTCCACAGGACCCTGGAACACCTTGATGGTCTCCCTTCCAAGCACGTAGGTTCCAAGACCTGATGAGAACATGCTAACCTGGGCCCTCCAGGTCAGGGCGGTACTAGATTAGGCTAAGCTAAAATGTTCTTATTGGGATAGGTTTACCCTTGTCTTTTTAAGACCTTGCTTAATCACATCCTTTTGTTACTGTTTCTGATGGGTTTCCACCCCTTTCCAAATGATGATTTTTAATTCCACCCCACTCACCATCATTTACCCTGATACCACCTTTGCATGCCAGGAGATTCCACCAAAATGTTTCCTGCACTCCCACTCCTGGGAGGGCTTTTTTTTTTTGGCCCACTTTTGGGCATAGAGCGGGGGTCACTGGGGGCCTGGGGGGAGGTATTTGTGAATTTCCTGCATTGTGCAGGGGTTTGGATAATTAAAGCAATGAGGAGGAGGTTGACTTCTGCAGCACCTGGAAACACAAATAGTGACCCTCCAAAGCTCAACAGGCAATGCTGGCCGCCAATAAGAGAGCTCCCATTCTGCTCTAAGGGAGCAGACTGGTATATATACCCCCAGCTCACACACAACCGTTTTTTTCCCCTTTGGCAGCAGGTGTGCCACGCAGCAGTTAAGACACAGAGAGGGAAGGGAACTGAAAGTCATTCCTCAGTGTGAACAGTGGGGTTGGGGGCGTTTCGTGCTTACCCAGGGCTCTGAGGCACCTGTCCTTCTTCTCACAATGAGCAGAGGGACTTAACTTCATTGGTTCTTCAGCTGTGGACCCCCCCTGGGCCTTGTGACTAGCACTTCCTGGGGGCACCTGCTTTGGGGGGCTGTAACATAACCCCCTTAAATCCAATCCTCACCAAACTTGGAGGGCTGGCAGAGGAGAGATGTGGAGATGTGCTGTAAGTTTGGCATCTTTAGTCCACAGGAGGTCCATTCTGCCACATCACAAACCTCACGAAATGAACCGGTTCAGTAAACGGGAAGGATCCTGAAGGTTCGTGGTTTGTGCGACCCCATGAACCAAAATGAACCTCGATTTTCCCAGCTTGTGCCCATCCCTAGTAGGGACCTGGCAACCGTACACTGGAAATAGTCTGAGGATGGTCCTTCCACATGTCTGCCCTCCCTCTGCATTTTCACAATTGTGTGGCCCCGTTTATTTTCTTTTTCGTGTGCCTTAAATAATTGGGATTTTTCTAGGGAGGGCACTGTCATCATTGGCGATGTCATCAGGGGTGTCACACACACCCTTTTATTTTTTTTGAGCAACTAAAATATCAATATACCAACGTACTGTTGTAATGATAGGTTAAGCAGGTTCTCTAAATTCCTAGCTTTCCTTTTTAAAAAAAAAAAGGGGGGGGGGAGTCTCTATCTCCTTTGTTTTTTTCCTTATATCTCCACGAAGTAAGTAGGTAGAAACTTAACTTTAAAAAAAAAATGGAAGCTGAGAATTCAGAGAACCTGCTACCTATCATTGCGATGCTGTATCAATACATCAATATTTTAGTGCCTTTTTTTTTAAAAAAAAGAAACCACTTATCTTCAGGGTGGGGAAGGTGGGGAGGAGAGGAAGCGTTTTGACCATGACTACAGTGCAATCATCAGAAAGTGGGCTGGAGGTGGGCGGGACAAAAGAAAACTAACAGAAACATTACGCACAAGGAAGAAGGCAACTTGAAACTGGCTTTCGGAAAAAGACTGGAGTAAAAGTGGTCTCAAAAGAACCAGAGGAAAGAAAACATGGGAAAAAACAACAGCAAGAAAAAACCAAAGACAGAAAAATGTGTGAGGAAATCAAAGGCACAGATATAGAACGGGAGGGACTTGGCTTGACAGCAGCACATGTGAAAGGGATCTGGGTGTTCTGGTTGATCACAAGCTAAACATGAGCCAACAGTGCGATGTGACTGTGAAGAAAGCTAATGCAATCTTAGGATGCATTAACAGAAGCATTGTGTCCAGATCACGGGAAGTGGTAGTCCAACTCTATTCTGCTATGGTTAGGCCTCACCTGGAGTACTGTGCCCAGTTTTGGGCACCACATTTTAGGAAGGATGTTGACAAGCTCGAGCATGTCCAGAAGAGGGCGAGCAGGATGGCGAGAGGGTTGGAATCCAAGTCTTATGAGGAAAGGCTGAAAGAGTTGGGTATGTTTAGGCTGGAAAAGAGAAGACTTAGAGGGGACATGATTGTAATCCAAGTATTTGAAGAGCTGTCATGTAGAAGATGGAGCAGATCTATTCTCTCTTGCTCCGGATTGCAAGGCTAAATCTAATGGATGGAAATTACAAGAGAGTCGATACCGACTAGATATCAGGAGAAACTTCCTAACTGTAAGAGTGGTTGAGCAGTGGAACAGTCTGCCTCGGGAGGTGGTGTATGCTCTTTCGCTGGATGTTTTCAAGCGGAGGCTGGACAACCATCTTTCGGGTATGTTGTAGGGCTGTCTTTTGCCTTTGCTCCTGCAGAGTGCAGGGGTTGGACTAGATGACCTGCAAGATCCCTTCCAACTCTAACATTCTATGATTCTATGAAATCAGGGATACAATGAAACAGTAAGGAGCCAGAAGAACTGGGGGGGGGGCATGCAGAAAAGCCCTGGGTTAGTGTTTCTCCTTTATTAAATTGCCTTCAAGTATTTGCCATACAAACTGGAGCTACTTTGAAGGGGGCAAAAATTCTCCTCACTCTGCTTGCTTGCAAAAACCTTCCCATTTCTATGCTTCTGCTTTCAGGATATCCTTTAATCCACCTAATTATGGATGCATTAAAGTGGAGAAAATAATTTACTTATTATCTGATACAGATCCTATGTAACTCACACAGTCTCTCTCTTTTTTCTTTGGCAGCTAAGTAAATCCAAGCTAAGGCAGAGTTCTGACCAGGTAAATGGGATTCTTCAGACTTCAACAAATTCAATATTTATTGTTCTTTCAATCATAATTGTTTATGATTTGAAGTTTTTGTGGCTGTATGTTCATTTTATCTATAAAAAAATTCTGTAACTTTTATGTTAAAAGATCGCAGTGGCCTTTAGATATTGGCAACAAATAAATCTGACTAGGCCACAGTCAGACATGCCTTTAGATCCGACTCAGCCACAAATGCCTGATGGATCTAAAGGGCACAGCGACATCTGCGAAAGGTCCCGTAGCCACCAGCACCCTGTGCTGCTCCACCATGAAAGCGGAGTTAAAAGACACCAGGGAAAGTTCGGTCCTAATGCTTGCCGATGGGCCACGGACAGACTTTCCCCTGTCTGATCACTCAAGCATGCTCTCAAGCCATCGGGACGGTATGCCCATTCCATCCTGATTCAGTGCCGTTTCCCCCACACACACTTAGCAGTATGTGCATAACCACCAGTCCATGGGGATCTCTTAGTGCAGAGGTGCAATTCCTCGCTTACGCGCATGGGAAACAAAAGGCAAAAAAAAACCCCACCTGGCTGAACATGCCGTCTGATTGGGCAGTGACAGGCTGTGCTGGCAGCTACATAGGATGTGTGTTCGCACAATGCCGTGTCAATTTCAACCAGGGGAAACAGGCTTGCATGCCCTCTGCACCAAATGGCATGTCTGACCACAGCCCATAATTCTGGATGTCGTTGGATGTGTATGGTTTAGAAAAAAAAATGATTTTTACAAAGTGAATGTTGGCAAGTCATTATTAATAGAATTGCGGGTATGGGAAATCCAAAAAGAACAAGATTTTTTAAAACTATCCCCTAAAGTTACTTTTTAAAGAAATCTGAAAATGTTTGAAATGAGTCAAATTGAAATTCTGAAATTTTGCCAAATTTAAAATGTTTGCACTGCAAACAATTTTGGCTCTATTAATCATAGGTGGCTTCCATTTGTCATCAATGAGGCCAATCAACGTTCCATTTTAGAGACCCATATTAAATATCTGGAGCTTGGAACACTATGAGTCAGAATGACCTGTCCATAGGACTAAGACAGTCTAGCTTTTGCCAGCAGCTTGTACGCCCCTCTACCTGAAGCCCTGCTGAAATATCCTGGAAAGATTCTTCATTCATCAGTTTACAATGTCATTTAACACAAGGCGCCTGCCAAGTTTTCATGTTGTTGTGTCAGGAATACCTCCCTGGAGTATAAACAGAGGGAAAGAGGTCATCTTTCATCTATGGAACAGTGAGCAACACTTTCTTAGGGACCGAGCAGGTCTTCATTTAACCCACCACATTCTTCCTCCTGTCACTATACTGATGCCTGTTTGAAAACAGTAAGAGGCCAAAGCAAGGATTCCGGGAAAGCGAAGGGATGGAAGAAACTCGTAGGTAAGCAATGCACTGAAATGGATCTTTTCCTTGCATTAGGCGGCTATGTTTGTGTGAGATGAATATCAGTCATCTTGCATTACATGATTCTCCTGCTCGTTCAAAAAGATCATTCACAGGAAACATTCAAAAGGTAGGCAGCCAGGTAGGCAAACAGACTATTAAGTGTCATCTGAGAACAGTTTGGTGTTCAATCAAGTGACAAGCTGCTAAGAACCAGGTCTAAGTCTGGGATTTCACAGAATTCCATGGGCTTCGTAGAACCAATACTGGTAGAACTCCATTGGTCTCTTGTGTCATTTGGCCACCAGATAACTGGTAGCTGCTGTAACACCTTCTGGCCTGTGACATTAGTGACACCCAAGGACAGCTGAGAGCATGGGACAGGTCTATCTTTCAGAAAGGCACTATGTACAGCAGCTGGGCTGCTTATCAGTGTTGTATAGTGGTTAGAGTAGTAGGCTAGGGCGTTTCCATGATAGCTCTACCATCTCAAGGAGAAAAGTGACAGTGGTGTAGAAACCCAAGAACCAGAAGGACCGAAAGCTGTTGCTAGACACTGTGGCCACGGAACATCATTATGCGAAGGACATTCCCCGCGGGGATACTTCGAACATGCTCTTGGGCTCAAAAACCAGCCGTTACTTTGAAACAAGATCCAATTTCAGGTGACATTTTGCTTCTTCCACAGTTGCAGAATGATCCCATTGACAGTTCAAGCAGCTCTCTTAGAGTTCCTACAACTGAGGAGGATTCATTTTTTGTGAACAAATTCTAACATTTTGATGAAGGGAGAAAGACAGCGAGCGAGTGCAAATATCACTAGTATATGTTGGCTGCCATTTAAGGAACTTCTGATAAAGTCAAGTCCTTGCCGACGAAAGTTCACGCTCCACACCATCTGCTCTGAGTATTCAGTGCTAAAGTCAGTCTTCAAGCAAGCTGCATGTCTCTCGGGCTTCACCAATGTAACTGATACCATTGAGAGCCAAAAGTCCTTACAGGAGGCCTCTAGCTGGTGGACAGTATCCCACCATTCCATGTGAGGAAGGAGAAGTTCTCCTGTGTTCCTCTCCAAGTTCTTCTGCATTCTTCCTCCTGATACCTAGAAGGATTAGTATTGCAGTTGTGGGAGTCATATGGAGAAACAGCTGTGCAGATTAGGGGCCTGGAGTGAGGAGGAACCAGGGCTGCCAATCTCCAGGTGTCACTTGGGGATCTCCTGCTATTACAGTTGATCTCCAGGTGACCAAAATCAGTTCCCCTGGAGAAAATGGCGGCTCTGGAAGGTGGTCTCTCTGGCGTTCTACCCAGCCAAGGTCCCTCCCCTCCCAAACCCCACCCTTCTCACGTTCCACCCCCCCAAATCTCCAGGTATTTCAAAACCCAAAGCTGGCAACCCAAGGAGGGACAAGCGGTCTGAAATGACTCCTCCTTCCTGTTTTCCATGGTGAGGAGGGAACAATTTCATCTCTTTTCCCCCTCTTCACTCCAGCTCACTGAAACGCGTAGTTATTCCTTTTGTCATGGAGTAATAGGAAAACTCTATGTGCCTTCTGCATATAGATGGTAGCATAGTGTTAGGGTTGCCAGCCTCCAGGTGGTGGCTAGAGATCCCCTGGGATTACAGCTGATCTACAGGCACCAGAGATCAATTCGCCTGCAGAAAACGGCTGCTTTGGAAGGTGGACTGTGTGGCATTACACCTCACGGGAGTCTCTCCCCTCCCCAAGCCCCGCCCTCCTCTGGCTCCACCCCCAAAATCTCCAGGTATTTCCCAACCCAGAGCTGGAAGCCTTACACAGTGCCCAGTTGGACAACATCAACTTTCCTTATCAGCTCTGAGTTGGATTCAGGGACTTGGAGATCGTCTACGCTCTGCTTTACTGATATAGCCTGGGCATCCCCGTATGACATAAGAAGCCTTTGCTTTTTCAACCAATTATTTTCATTTTGCTTTTTTAAAAAAGCTCTAATTTCAGAGCCCTTGGTGGTGAAGAAGAACCATGACAAGTGAACTAACCCAAACCCGCAGGAAGTCTTGATCTCCCTCGCTATCTACAAGCTGTTTGGAGTGCAGCACGTTTGGGGCGGGAAGGGATTCTGGCACATAGAAAATGCTCTCGTGTTCACACTTGTTATTAGCTCTCCTCCTAATGATTTCTAAAAAATTCCAATCGGATAATTATCACAAAATCCAAACAGGGCTCTGTACACAGTGATAATACCATCTGCTTTCATTCGTGGTGGTGGTTTTTTTGTTTGCTTTTTTTGCTTCCTTGTCACATGACAATACAGTGTGTCGTTTCAGCCACATCGCGGCAATCCCCAGATTACTATAATTTAGGGAAAGGCTTGGTTCAGTAGAAGAGGCCCTTCGTTGCACGTGGACATGCACAGTAGGGTTGCTAGCTCCCTCCTTGCCACCAGCAGGGGATGGGGAGGTAGGGTGGCCAGAGAACAGGGAGTTTGGCGGAGCACGATGTCACAGAGCCCACCCTCCAAAGCATCCGTTTTCTCCAAGGGAACTGATCTCTGTAGTGTGGGGACGAGCTTTAATTCTGGGGGGGTCCCCACATCCCACCTAGAGACTGGCATCCAAAGTCTAGAGGCCCTGCTGGATCTCAGGATTTGGCGCAATGTTTCTGGTTTTAGCTTCCTTCTCGGGGGTCTCCAGCAGTAGGAATTACAATTCAGGGTGGGGAGCAAGAACATTCCCACCCTTCCCCCCAATCTAAAGTTTCAACACTACTGCTATTTCCGTTTTTTTTTTTTTTTTAAACCTCTATGTCCTGCTTTTCTAAATGTGTTCAAAGCACCTAAATATAAACAGAGGGATCCACATTACACTGTGACAACAAAGATCAACAACAGAAATCAAGATTCATATTAACTACCCGGCATATTTTAACCAACAGCCTAATCTTAACGAAGGAACAGCAGATTATTCACCAGGTTCTCAATAAAACGCCCTTCAGGGAAAACAAAGCCACTGGACACGCTTGGCAGAAGGACAGATGGAAAGGAGGAAGTACAGCCAGGAATTCCAAAAAGCAGGGTCACGGTAGAGCCCCCTCGGAATCCTAGACTACCGTAACAGAACTTGATGGTGTCATGGAATCACTAATATATATACACATACATACATACACACACAGAGAGGGGGTTTTTTTGTAGAAAAAGCCCAGCAGGAACTCATTAGCATACCAGGCCACACCCAACAGCAGGAACTCATGAGCATATTAGGCCACACCCATGGTGGTGCAGCTCCCTCCCAGGATCAGCTTCCCTGGTGCCCAGCAGCTTGCAGGGTGCATGGGGAAACTGAGGGAAGGAATGCAGTTTCTGGATTGGCTTCCCCAGGGGAACCCGAGGAGGAGAGGCAATTTAAACTGTCTTCCCTCCCTGGATCGACTTGGCTTCCCCAGGTGCCCTGTGGCTTGCGAGGCACCTGGGGAAACCAAGTGGGGGGAAGCTGTAGGCGTGGCCAGCTTGGAAGCCAGCCGGAACTCTGTTCCTGCCCAAAAATAGCCTATATATATATATATATATATATATATATATATATATATATAAATCAGATTACCTACATTCATGGATGGGCCTATATAGGGAGCCAGCATGACCTGGATATTTTTGTAAGGGTCAGTCCACATGACCCCAGAGCCAGAAGGCATCGGCCTCTATGCCATTGTTGGCCATCCAGAGGAATTGGTTGGCCACTGTGCGAGACAGGATGCTGGACTAGATGGACCACTGATCTGATCCAGCAGGGCTCTTATTATGTTTTTTTTAATGTTCTTATGATCCACTGGAGGAGGGTTCCAGCCTCCAGGTGGGGCCCAGAGATGTCCCAGAATTACAACTGATCTCCAGATCACAGAGATCTATTCCCTTGCAGCAAATAGAGCCAGGGTTTTTTCGGTGGCAGCTCCTACCTGGCAGAAGGAGCTCCCGGAGGTTCCACAGGGCCTGTAAGACAGAGCTCTTCCGCCAGACCTACAATTAGGAGCCGCTGCCATCATTACTTCATCATTGCTAACCATGTGCTATCGCACCACTGTCATCATTAAGTGCGGGGCGGCCCTGGAAGGAGAGGGGACAACAAGCTATTGTTAGGCTGCTGGGGATTACGATCTGCCCCATCTTGTTTTAATATGCCTGTTTTAATATGCTTGGATGTTGCTTTATATGGGTTTCATTTGGTTTTACACTGTTCTAATCTGTTTTAAAGTTGGCATGCGTGCCTCGTTGTCAGCCACCCTGAGCCTCCGGGGAGGGCAGGATATAAATCCAAATAAATAAATAAATAATATCTTTCCCCCTGCTAAAGACGTTTCCCCAAGCTACACCCACCCCAGGCTCAACCACCAAATCTCTAGGAATTTTCAAACACTAGAACCTACTGTGGTAAAGTGAATTCCTAGGTAATCAGGGGTTTCTCTGCAGTTCCTTTCTTTAGCCAGAATTTCGGGGTGGTACACAGAATGAACTCCTGCACCAGGGCATTCTACACTTTCTGTTCTCCTTTGTACACAAACACACACATAAAGACATGAATATAAAGGGATCTGCCTTATGTGGAATCACCCTTGGTCCAACAAAGTCGGTATTGTCTACTCAGACTTGCAACGGCTCTTCAGGGTCTCAGGCAGAGGTCTTTTGCATAGCCAATATTTGATCCTTTCAACTGGAGATGGTGGGGATTGAGCCTGGGATCTCACACATTCCAAGAGGATGTTCTACCATTGAGCTGCAACCTTTCCCTAAGCCGAAGCTCCTTCCCACAGCCAAAAGACTGAATCCTTTCATGCTCCATTAAACTCAGTCTTCTTCTCCTAGCATGAAATGGGAGAATACAGAGTCCTCCAGGATCATCTCCTGACAGAAGCAGATGGGACAAGTGTAAGCCAGTGGTCACAGAGTTGCCAGCTCTCGGTAAGGGAATAGCTGAAGATTTGGGGGGTGGAGTCTGGAGAGGGCAGGGTTTGGGGAGGAGCGGGACCTCAGCAGGGTATAATGTTGTAGAGTCCACCTTCCAAAGCAGTCATTTTCTCCAGGGGAACTGATCTCTGTCACCTGGAGATCAATTGTCATAGTGGGAGATCTCCAGAAGCTACCTGGAGGCTGGCAACCCTAGTGAAATGAGAGAATGCAGAGTCCTCCAGGGTAATCTCTTGTCAGTGACAGAAACATACCCCACCATGCTGACCCTTGATGCCGGCTCTGGGACATCTACAACATACACTTTCTAATTTTTCTTGTCCAAACACAAGTTGAAGCACCTAGGGTTTGGCCGTGCTCAGTAGGTTTCTCTCACATCACAACGGAAGCGTCTGCTTCTGTTGCAACAATGACAAGCGCGGCCTCCAATCAAAGTGTTAAAAATCTTCCCATAGCCCAAGCGACGGAGGTGCAAGAAACCGAGGTCTGGATCTGAACTCGGCTGCGCTCCTAATAAAGAGCATATTGATTCGCGTCAGTGTTCGCGACAAGTTTTCGGCGGCACCGCTGAACACCCTAATTACAGAATCAACAAAAAAATTACCGCACAATAGTTTCCACCGGGAACGCTGAGCCAATTAATTAACCACTTCTCTCCAATAATCTCATCAGCTTTCCCCTAACTCTTCCCGCCTCAGCCACCATAGATTTGAGGAGCGCAGAGGTTAAGCCATTCCGTCAACTTCTCCCTTTAAGAAAAAATAACAGCACGACTGCTAAAAAACCTGACTTCACTTGATTTACTTTCGGCAGTTGGGTTTTTTTTTCCTTCCCCTTCCCCTCCCCGCTTCTTTTATTAAATATGTTTGACTGCTATTTCTAATTAAATGTCGAATTAATTTTGGCAAACTAACTACAGATGCAGTTTATGCTCAATTTTATCAGACAGATTTATTTATAAGCTGTCAGCGTCTTGAAAAGACTTCATTTTGGAGCAGGCTGAAATTGCTCACAGTAGCTGTAAATGGGGCTACTGTTCTCCCGGAGACCAAAGGAGTGGCGCTATAAATGTCCATTCCATCTGCGAGGAATCATAAAACAATCACATTCCTTTATTCCCCCCTCCCCCCTTTCTTAGGGTCCTTTATTAAATTAGTTCAACTCAATTAAAAATAACTTCAAAAACATTTCAGGGTCCTTTTGTTTCACGAAATACTTGGAACTCTCGGCACGAAACGTCACCCTTTTAACTAATCCCTTTTGCTAAATGGAAGAGAATGGTGGTATTGTGACTTCAGACAGTCCTCTCAAGGGTCTCTACTGTACCGAATTGAGGTCACTCCAAGACAATAACCAACACCCAATAGCCATTCAAACATTCTTCACAACTCTATCAAGTGCGCCTTTCTTTTCCCCCTTCTCGCTTTTCTCTTGTGGCAAAGTCACAGGACAATGGGAAAAAGCTCCCAGCGCCATTTATGGGCACCATCTTTGCACATGACAAAGTCTATTCTTTTGGGTTTGCCAATTCTCTCTGTGTTTTTTGTTTTGTTTTTTTGTTCTAAAGGGGGGGGGGGAGAAGAAGAAGAATGAACTCCGGACAGATTTTCCCACCACTGCAGTGGTTGAAATGTAGCTGGAACTTCAACAAAGCGCTCTTTGAGCATGGAGTTCCTGTGATTCGTTACCTAAAAAACCTTGGCACAGGAAAACATACGGAACGCAAGATTGTACGTGCCTTATTACAAGTCACATGTGCATGACTAACTGTACAACTTAGTACGGTACCAAGCCAGACAATAAAATTGGGGGAAGGGATGTTCTACCTCATCCGGCATTAACAATGTTATAAAACATACTGTTTTCCTTGAACCATAATGCGTGAAACTCTTCACTGTGATGCCGGCTTGGGCTTTCCTTGGAAGCCATTAACAATGTCAGCTGCTAACAAAAAGGAAAATCAATTTAGTACACATTTGTGCTGGCCGAGGCTGCTCTTTCAAATGGTTTGTTAGTCTCCCCCCCGCAACCGGCCAGACTTCCTACACAATTAGAGGAAGATAAAAAGTGGGAGGGGAGAGAGAGAAAGGGGCGGGAAGTATGTCTCACAGATCTAAGGGAAACTCTGGCCTTATTTTAAAGCAGAATGGGTTTAGCAAACCAGTTAGCACCGGGAAATGCTCACTATCATAAGATGCTCGGAAATGCCCTTTCACGGCTTCTCAACTGCCCCCCTCCATTGCACTTCCTTGTGTCACACGTGCAGGGAAAGTTCTAGAACTCTGACAGCAGCAGAGATTGTGCACAGGGCCTCCCCTTGGCCAATAATACTGCACTATGACATAGCACTACTCCTGGGAGTCCGCCTGGCCGTGGATATGCTACATGTCAATAATTATAATCATCATCATTAATAAAGCAGCAGCAGTAACACTGCCCAGGTTGCATTATTTGACTTCCACTGCCACATGGAAAGAGGGTACAGCTGTGGGTGCCAACCTCCATGTGGGGCTTGAAGCTCTCCTGGAATTCTAACTGATTTCCAGATGAGACCAGTTGCTCTGGAGAAAATGGCAGCTTTAGAGGGTGGATTCTCTGGAATTACATCTTTGCTGAATTCCTTCCCTTCCCCTTCCCAAACTCTGTTCCCCCTCAGGCACTGCTTCCAAATAGGGTTGCCAGATCCAAAGGCCAAGCTGGCAGGGGACTTAGCAGGACACTCCGGGAGACGGGAGGGAAGAAGCACACCATGCCTACATCATCTGGAAGTGATGTAGGCACATCAGTGACATCAGGGGGCGATGCTATGGTTTTGCAGCAAAACTCTATGGTTTGAAGCTAATCCAACAAGAGAGTTTTGCCCAAAAATGAGAGTGTCGCGCCCCCATGTTACTGACATGCCTACGTCACTTCCAAGTGAGGTGGGCACATCACGTTTGGGGTGGTAATTCTCCCCCACTGGCCAGCTTGCCAGGTCTAGGGAGGAGCACCAGAAACCAGGGGATCCCCCACGCAGCAGGGGGGCCTGGCAACCCTACCCCCAAATCCTGAAATAGTCTACTTGGACAATAGTCCTGAAATAGTCTACATATGTCCAAATTTATTCAGTAGGGTTTAGACTCACAAATGTGTTTGGGACTGCAAACACAGAAGAGTCAAGTTTGACAAAAACCTACAATTGTGCCCGACCGACTTCCGTGGGGGACCATGGAAATTTCTTAAATTTGTCCTTGAAGAAAACAACAAAGAAAATAAGGAGGGCCGCAACCTCCACATTGCCTTCTTCTGTCTTGCTCTGCCAATAAGCACCGCCGAAGGGGTTGCCCATTTGGATAATAGTTTTGCTTGCCTTCATGTTTTAGTACCAAGCATGGCTTTTTTTTGAAGACCATCTTACGTTTCCAAGAACGATGTCTCCGGGGTTTCATTTTTCGCAGAATAAATTTATGTCATTCTCCCTTAGAGGAAACCCAAGAAACAGCCCATTTGTGAATGCAAATGGGATATAAATATAAAGATGCTCATACGAATTTGCAAGGTTTGGGCATTTTATGAGGATCATTTAGAGCTTTGTGTTCCATTTTCTCCTTTCCAGTCTTGGAGAGCCCATGTGAGATACAGAGAGAGAGAGAGAGAGAGAGAGAGAGAGAGAGAGAGAGAGAGAGAGAGAGAGAGAGAGAAACAGAGAGCGGTCATATGCTTTTAGAACAGCTGATATTTAGCTCTAGGCATAATTTCTGATAGCAAATCATCAGATTTTAGGAAACTGGCATTTGGAAAGATAATAAAAGACACAACGATGAAAAATTCAGATGACAAACTGGCCAGAAACACAAAGATACATAAGAACATAAGAAGAGCCTGGCTGGACCAGTAGCCCATCAAGTCCAGCATCCTGCCTCACACAATGGCCAACCAGTTCCTCTGGACAGCAAACAACAGGGTGTAGAGGCCGAGGCCTTCCCCTGATGTTGCCTCCTGGCTCTGGGATTCAGAAGCTTAGTGCCTCTGAATGTGGAAGGTCCCCTCAGTCACCATGGCTAGTAGCCTCGGATAGACTTATATCCTCTATGAATCTATCTAATCCCCTTTGAAAGTTGTTTAATCCTGTGGCCATCACTACATTCTCTGCCAGCAAATTCCACATTTTAATCACTCTCTGTGTAAAGTAGTATTTCCTACTGTCCCCCCTGAACCTGCTGCCCATCAGCTTCATTAGACACCCTTGAGTTCTAGCATTTTGGAAGAGGGAGAAAAATTTCTTTTGTCAACTCTCTCCATCCCATGCATAATTTTATATACCTGTATCATATCCCCCCCTTAGTCACCACACTTCCAAACTGAAAAGTCCCAGACTCTTCAGCCCTTCCAGCCCCCTAATAATCTTGGTTGCCTTCCTCTGTACTTGTTCCAGCTCAGCAATGTCCTTTTGGAGATACGGTGACCAGAACTGTATATACAGTATTCCAAATGAGGCCGCACCACAGACGGATACAGAGGCATTACAGTATCGGCTGTTTTATTCTCAATCCCTTTCCTAATAATCCCTAACACAGAGTTTGCCTTTTGTTCACTGGTACAAAACCTGAGATCCAGGATACCATTCATCACATGATGGCTCTGGAATCATCACATAATGGCTCCAACTTTCACGGAGAGCTTTCACAGATCAAACACCACACAGAGAACTTCCTTATCGATGCCAAACTTAGTGCGGACACCCGATTGGCATAGCTGGCTGCAGCCCAGGACTGAGCTCACGCGATCTGCCAGCCTCAGCCTCCCCGGCAGCTGGGATTACAGGCGCACTACCAAATTTGTGTATCATTATCACTAATGCGCCCTCTAAGCTGCGGAGTCTTGTGAGCAAAACGTCTACTTGGTGAGCTACTGGCAGTAAAGTTGTGAGCGAGCGATTGGGCTACTGCATAAATTAGTTTGCTCTGGAGCCATCCTTCCTGAGCTAGGACAAAAATGTGTGAGCTGGAGGCTAAAAAACCTTTGAGCTAGCTAACATTAACTCAGCTTAAAGGGAACACTGCTTATCACCTCCTATCACTTTAAATGCAAGTGTGTCAATTCACACTGTAAGACAATAAGTGCTGCGTGAACAAGTGACGAGAAAGCAAATGATAGAAGTATATATGTGAACTTTTTCTGACCTGGCCCCTACCCGGCAGACCTCTCTGCTGAAAATCATCCATGTCCTGCAGGACTTGTTGCCATCCCACAGGGCAGGTAAGGCAGAGATGTTCCGCAAGGTGTCCGGTTGAAGACAGCGATGGTCCTCCAGCTATTCTGGTCCTCCTCTTCCTCTTTCTTTCCCAGCCACCCTCCTCTACAAGGCAATGAGAGTCCAAGAATTATCGCCATCAGATTGGTTTAGGCCGCTGTAAATTGTATTTTTATGTATTATCTAAATCTTGAAACTTCTTGTAAGAATTGTATTTTTATCACTGTTGTATGCCACCCTGAGCCCTGTCTTTTGGGGAGGGTGGCCTAAAAGTCAAATTAAACAAACAAACTGCCCCCTCCCAGCATCAGACTTATCGGCTACTATTAATCCTAAACACGTTTACTAGAAAATAATTCCCCCTGACTCCCACTGATCTTTTGTTGTTGCTAAGGATTGCACCTCCATGCATATAAAATGCTCTGCAACCCTCAGAACCAGTCAGACTGTTGATAACTTGTTGGCCTATAAGGGTAAATAGTGGTAACGGAAAGCACAGCCAGGTCACAGCCAACTCTCAAGACAACCCCACACATGGTTTTCAAGGCAAGAGACGAACAGAGGTGGTTTGCCATTGCCTGCCTCTGCATAGTGACTCTGGAGTTCCCCCGGTGGTCTCCCATCCAAGTATTAACCAGGGTCGGCCCTGCTTAGCTTCTGAACTACAATGAGATTGAACTAGCCGGGGCCATCTAGGTCAGAGTGAAATAGCTATATGGGATGGCTTTATACTGACTTGAATCACAGGCCCTTGTGCAGAATTCTACCTTGGGCCACAGCCCGAGTGGCATTAACTCACCTCGTCGCCCCGTGAAACACAGGCTTTCCCCACCTTTTAAAAATCACAGGCTTTTTATTTATTTGGATTTGGATTCTGCCCTTCCCGCCAATGGGCTCAGAGCGGGTCACACCATAAGTAGATAAAAACATACATTAATAGATATGACAATATTTGAAACAACTAAGTAATGCAATTTAGAACAAGTGTTCTATAACCACAAAGACAGTTTCAGCTGGAGTGCTTGGGCCCAGAGGTCTTCTGAATCTGGCCCGAATAATGATGACAAACTTCAGCGAGGGAGGCTGACTTCATTGGATGCCCTCTGCCTCAACCAAAGGTCTGGCGGAACAGTTCTGTCTTACAGGCCCTGCAGAATGATAATAATTTGTGATAATAATTTGTGATATTACTGCTTCTGTTGAATGCCCAAGAGCTTGTTTTCAGAGCATCACAGAATTCTGGCGTGTGTGGGCTTTGTACAGTTTCTTTGTGAATTTAACGTAACATAAGAGAACATAAGAGAAGCCAATGCTGAATAAGACCAATGGCCCATCCAGTCCAACACTCTGTCACACAGTGGCCAAAAATACCAGGTGCCATCAGGAGGTCCAGCAGTGGGTCTTGAGGGGTCTTGTGTTTTGTCTCCTCTGTATCAAGAAGGGACCTATGCATATGGATAAAAACACTGGGTGGGGGAGGAAGCATTGTCCTCAAGATCCCTGTGGCATAGTGTTTACCCAATGTGCAGGAATGGCTGCAAGAACCTACAAAACATTGCACAAAAGAATTCTCACAAAATCATATGATCATACCAGGATTTCTCATTTTCGCAGCGTTGTGCTGATGTCAGTGTGCAACTTGGTTACGTACACGCTGGGAGGAACCTCAAAGGAACAGAAGGAATGGGAAGCCATGGCAAGCTGCATAGGTCCCCAATTCTGGAATTCGTTTCAAAAGTTCTCCTAGCCGAAACTGAGGAACATAACACAGCACAAAGACTCCAGAAACAGTACTGGAATGGCAGTCCGGAAATACACTCCCGTCAACTTCCCCCAGATCGTTCTTCAAACTACTCTCAGCAAATCAAAACACTGAGGGTGAGAATGCCACACACCCCTCTCTCACCTGCTCCCCGTGAATCTGTGAGATCCTACGCCAAGGGGCTGCTGCCACCAGCTCTCTTTCTTCCCCTCGTACTTCTCTCCTTCCTTTTTTTCATTATGTAAAGGATCTTAAATGAGGTTTGTTCCAGGCTATTAACCTAAGCCGAGCGACTACGGAGATAAGATTTCATCGTCAAAGAGAACAAAAGAATTGCATGGGTGTGGAAATTGCAATGACAAGCTTGTCTGGATGGATTGTGAAGTAGTGAAATGAAATATCTGACAAATGTGTCTTGAAAACACCGATAGGGCGATAAGAGCAAGCCACTTGGCCCGGCTAATATGAACTGCACTGAGAAGGGTCTTGAGGGGTCTTGTTTACCAGTTCCACTACTAAGGATGAGTGTAAACGGTATCCATGGCACGGTAAGTGAGGCCCTGCTTCATAGGATGGACTTATCCCACCCACTCATCCTTTGAGGGGTAATTGCCTTCCTTCCCAGCTTTCAAATATCTTAGGAGAGTCAGTGTGGTGTAGAATGTCAGACCAGGACTTGGGACACTTGGGCTTAAAACCAAACTCTACCACTGAGCTGGCTGGGTGGTCTTGGGCCAGTCACAGACTGATCTACCTCACAGGGCTTTTGTGAGGATAAAATGGAGTAGGAAGAACCACAAATACCTCCCTGAGCATACTGAGGGGAGAAATGGGATACAAATAGGACTATATGAATAGATATAACTGCCTGGCCACTACTAGCGACAGAATGTTAGACTACAGATGGGTTATTGGTATGATTTTTAACTCCCCCCCCCCCAAGGATTATGCCCTGATCCAGATGGCTCAGGCTAGCTAGCCTAATATCACCAGATCTCAGAAACTAAACAGGGTCCCTGTTAGGATGGGATGGGAGACCACCAAGGAAGCCCAGGGTTCCTGCACAGAGGCAAGCAATGGGAAACTACCCCTGAGTCTCTTGCCTTGAAAATCCTATGAGGTCGCCACAAGTCGACCACGACTTGACAACAATTTTCTCCACAGGGATTATACCAACCAAGATTGCTGTTTGACAGACTGTGGTACTAAAGCTGCATGGCTGTTATGGATTAGTCTCCACTGAAGAAATATTGTTATGGACTGACTGCTTATATTTTTGCACTTGTGACCGAGGCTGATGGGGGGTAGTAAGGCAAGGTACACCTGCAACAGGCTGGAACAGGGTTGGGTCTCCGTGTCCCCCCACAAATAGGCTTACTTGTAGTCAATGGGTGTGTGGTCTTTATGGTCCATGTCCTGTGTTCCTTCACACCATCTCTCTCTTGGAGTTTCCAAACTGCCCCACTCGGGAGTTTCCAAACTGCCCTCCCTAGACAATATACCACTCACCCTTCTGCACCATTTTGTGCCCCCCCTTAACTCTGCTGAACTATCACCTTGAGATCCTCTCTGAATAACTAGCCATGCTCTCTGCACTCCTCCCACTGCCCTCCAGATGACTGGCCACAACCCCGCCGTGGTCCTAGCGGGACATCCTTTCCCCACACCTTGGTCATGTACATGAGCCACACATGCCCTGCTGTCAGAGTTCCAGGCCACACTCTGCCAACTCGTCATTCCTGCAGCTTTGCTATCGGAGCCATAAGGCATCCACTCACGCTGTTTGTTTCCACCCAGGTCCATGGCCTCCCGTGGACAGCCCGTGGCACCCCGGTGCCACAGTGCTGTTATGTTTTTACAATACAACTGATTTTGCCTAGCAGATTGTTTAAATATAAAAGAACAACAACCACAGTAATAGAGATAACTAGCCTTCCATAACAAGACTTCCTAAAAACAGCAGGTAATTACTAAAAATATTAATGCAGAGCAGCATCTATTTTAAAAGGAGCGGAAAGACAAACACAATCCAAATGCCTCCTGGGAAATGTAGTCTCAGGGCACCTTGCATGAATAAGGAGAAGATTCTTCTGATGGCTTCAACAAGGGCAGTGCAAAGCTAGAGCGCTCAGAGCCCTCAAGTACAATAGGTAGCCCTTTCCTGAAACTCACCAACCCCCTGATAGATCATTGTAATGGACATCAATGGACATCACCGTCAATTTCAGGGGCACCAGAGCTCTTTTCAGATGTTACAACTGCACATACTGGGAACCTGCCAACCACACATATTGTGAAAATGCAGTACCTGTGATCCTCCCAATACACGTAGTTGCAAAATTATCTGAAAGGAGCAACACATGGGCTTTGCATGCATGTATGTCATGTCAGAAAGTGCCATCAAGTCACAGCTGACTTATCAGGACCATGTAAGGTTTCCAAGGTACAGGACATTCAGAGGTGGTTTGCCATTACTGTCCTCTGAATAGTGAAGCTGGAATTCCTGGGTGGTCTCCCATCCAAATACTAGCCAGGGCCAATCGTGGTTTGCTTCTGGGATCTGATAAGATCAGGCTAGCCTGGGCCATCGAGGTGCATGCATTTATAGCTTCGGCATATGCAACAAGAATTTTTCAGGATTCTGGTCTGCACATACCAAAGCTGAAAATCTGCACACTGCGCCCTTTCAGACAACATGCCAAATACAAATAGTGGGAGGTTCTACATCACAGAATCACAGAATGTCATAGAATGTTAGAGTTGGAAGGGACCTTGCAGGTCATCGAGTCCAACCCCCTGCACTCTGCAGGAGCATAGCCGAAAGGTAGCCCTACATACCTACAACATACCCAAAAGATGGTCATTCAGCCTCCACTTGAAAATGTCCAGCAAAGGAGCATCCACCACCTCCCAAGGCAGTCTGTTCCACTGCTCAACCACTCTTACACTTAGGAAGTTTCTCCTGATATCTAGCCGGTAACGACTCCCTTGTAATTTCCACCCATTAGATCTAGTCTTGCCATCCGGAGCAAGATAGAATAGATCTGCTCCATCTTCTACATGACAGCCCTTCAAATACTTGACGACTACAATCATGTCCCCTCTAAGCCTTCTCTTTCCCAGGCTAAACATACCCAACTCTTTCAGCCTTTCCTCATAAGACTTGGATTCAAACCATCTCACCATCCTAGTTGCCCTCTTCTGGACACGCTCCAGCTTGTCAGCATCCTTCCTAAAGTGTGGTGTCCAAAACTGGACACAGTACTCCAGGTGAGGCCTGACCATAGCAGAATAGAGCAGAACTACCACCTCCCGTGATCTGGACACAATGTTTCTGTTAATGCATCCTAAGATTGCATTAGCTTTCTTTACAGCCACATCGCACTGCTGGCTCACGTTGAGCTTGTGATCAACCAGAACACCTAGATCCCTTTCACATGTGCTGCTGCCAAGCCACTGCGAAAGAACAGAGGAACATAGAGTTGGAAGGGATCTCCAGGGTCATCTAATCCAACCCCCTGCACACTGCAGGAAATTCTCAAATACCTCCCCCCCTCATGCCCTCAGTGACCCCTGTTTCACACCCAGAAGATGACAAAAAACCTCTAGTATCTCTAGCTAAACTGGCCTGGAGAAAGATGGCTTCCTGACCCCAAAGTGGCAATCAGCATTTCCCTGGGTGTGTAAGAAAGGGCCACGAGAACTAAGTACTGATGCAGCCCTTCCCGCCCTCCCTCTCCTGATCTGCCTAAGTTCACAGAATCAGCATTGCTGTCTAATGGCCATCTAGCCTCTATTTGAACACCTCCAAAGAAGGAGAGCTCATCACCTCCCAAGGAAGCCAGTTCCACTAAGGAACCGCTCTAACTGTCAGGAAGTTCTTCCTAATGTTTAGCTGAAAACTCTTCTGATTTAATTTCAACCCGCTGGTTCTGGTCCAACCTCCTGGGGCAACCGAAAGCAACTCCGTACCATGTATGTACATGTGTCTGTGAATCTTCTAGTATGGGAAGACTGTGATGCCTGGAAAGGGATCATCCTTCAGGGCCAAGCATTTCAAGGCCCCTGAAGCCCTTCCTAGTGTCCCCAACTTCCAGTTGGTTGACTGGCATTCTCCCAGAATTACCACTGATCTCCAGCCTACAGAGACCACTTCTTCTAGAGAAAAATTCCCTTCTCTCTTCAGAGATCAAGTCCCCTGAAGAAAACAGCAGCTACGGAGGGTGGGCTCTATGGCCTCACATACCTGCTGAGCATAGTTCCCTCTAAGCTGTGCTAGGGGTGCTGACACACAACATTTTAACAGGCTGCTCAGGGATTTCTGCTCTCTACTCACAAGGAAAGAGGTGAATGAAATTTGACTTGATTCTGTTTTCTCTTATAATGTTTAAATTATTCTTAAAATATAGTTTAAATATAATTTACAAGAATCTATACTGGGATTTTTGCAAGGTTAGGGAAGTAATCTCCTAAAGAACTAATTCATGCGATAGTCAAATGTAGACTCACTCATAACTTTAATACTACTAGTCTTTTCTGCTCATGTGTTGGAATTTCTGCTCACAAACACTGTGGAGCTTAGAGGGAACATTGCAATGCTTAGCTGTCCCCAAACTTCCCCCTCCCCAGATTCTGCCCCCAGATCTCCAGAAATCCCCAACCCAGAGTGGTAACCTTTGTAATTTTTTATGTTCCTTCCACCATATTCAGAAAGGAACTAAAAGGGATCAGTCTAGGGACTTAATGGAATTGCCCTTGGATTGAGCTTTGCTCCATCTTCTCATTAAATCTCCCAGCACGCCGTGACGTAAAACATGCTTGATCAAATTATTTGCCAGTCCAAAAAAAGAAAAAAAAGTCCAACAGCTGGGAAAGCCAATGCTGGCAACAGTGTGTGCAGCCTGCCCTTTCAGACACGTATCCTCCAAAGAAGCTTAGCTCGGATGAGCTCCGATTAAGCCGGTGCATACCGGCCTACCTTGAGCATTGGATCCCTGCACAGCAGTTGGGTTTTACGGTCCTCGCTTTAATGCAACGCGCAGCGTTTCACCGGGAGAGCTCGTTCATGTCGTAAATTAAGTCACGCGCGCTATTGTTTTAACAGATTTAATCCCATTAAAGCTTGACTGCATTATTATAATTATTATTGATAAAAAGAGGGTTTTTAAAAAAGGATTATCTGCAATGCACTAGTTAGGAGTTTTGAACTGGAATTCACAATCTGCTCTCCGAAGGAATATGAAAACTGGGATGGCAATGGGAGATGGGTATTTTCTCAGGTATGCCAATTATTCCCTTCCTTGTTTACCCAGGGTTTGAAAACCTTGCCTATTAAAATGTCACATTTGTAATAATGGAAGCAAACATTTGAGCAAGCATTACGGAATGGGTAGTTACGTGCATTCACAAACCACCTGAGATCGATCACTGCACGGTCGTGAAAGCTCCATGTGTCGATGTATGTATGTGAATGAGTCATCACAAATCAAACATGGCAGACATGACTCCCATATCAGCTCAAAAAGGAGTGTTTTCAGCAGAGTCACACTGTGCAGTTAATTGCTAGTCATCATGCATTCAGCAATCAAGTAATCAACATCCTTGCCCTGACCTGGATAGCCCAGGCAAGCCCGATCTCGTCAGATCTTGGATGCTAAGCAGGGCCAACACTGGCAAGTATTTGGATGGGAGACCTCCAAAGAATACCAGGGCCGGGAGGCAGAGGCAGGCTATCAAACCACTTCTGTGAACATCCTCTGTGCCCCAGTAGGAGTTGCCAGAGGTCGCCATGACTTCCAGGCAAGAGCGCACGTGTGCACACACACACACTCACACAAATACAAGAAAAACCCACCCAAAACAAAACAAAAAACATGCTTGTGTGAACCAGTCCTGGCCCATTCCAACTGCACACAAATAATGACTAAAACACATCAACACATTTGTCTGACCAGTGCTGAACATAGAGAGTACTCCACGTTTCTGTGTTATACCTCTGAGGATGCCAGTCACAGCTACTGGCGAAATGTCAGGTCCTACAATGCTAAGACCATGGCCACACAACCCGGAAAATCTACAGCAACTAATGAACTCCGACCGTGAAAGCCTTCGACAACATAGTGCTGAACATACTTAGGAATTCTTGAGACCTGAAAGGAGAAGGTAAATCTGCCTTATATCAAGTCAATCATGGATCCTTCTAGCATAGCACTGTCCACTCAGATAGGCAGTAGCTCTCTAGAACACTAGATGGCAGTCTTTCCCATTCCTGCAATTGGAGATCCTTTGGACTAAAGAATGTCCCAGGGATTACCACCCAAGCAGGTAGAGACCCTTATCTTTTTACTCTGGGTGGCCTCACTATGCACCTTCAAACAGGGTCACCAACCTCCAGGTGGTGGCTGGAGATCTCCCACTATTTCAACTGTTCTCCAGGCAACAGAGACCAATTCACCTGGAAAAAATGGCCAAATTTAAGCCCCACCCCTCCTCAAACCCCGCCCTCAGGCTCCACTCCCCCAAATCTCCAGGTAGTTCCCAACCTGGAGCGGACAACCCTAGCTTCAAATATCCTTGCTGTGTAGGGTTGCCAATTCTGAACTGGGAAATCCATAGAGATTTGGGGGTGGAGCATGGGGCGGGACCTCAGTAGGGTATAAAGCCATAGAGCAGGGGTGTCAAACTCATTTGTTACGAGGGCCGGATCCGACATAAATGAGACCTTGTTGGGCCGGGCCATGGGTGTCATAAAATGTAATGCCAGGTAGCGGAGATATAAACTTTCTAAAGGACACAAAGACAAAGGGTTATTTAAAAAACTTAAAATTTAAACATGCTTAAAACATCAGCACTCTTGCACTATTTTCTTTATTTAACAGTGTCTGATAACTGACACCCCTCGCTCTGAATTACTGCATCCAAATGTCTGTGCTGCTGCAATCCTGAGTATGCTGTTCAGGCGTGTATCTGTAAGCTGCAAACCTACGACGACGCAGCAGCAGCTGAACTGGAAGAAGAAGCAGAAGACGGCCAGTTCTACTGCGGGCCTGATAGAAGCCCTACGGGGGCCTGATCCAGCCCCCGGGCCGCATGTTTGACACCCCTGCCATAGAATCTATACTCCACAGCAGACATTTTCTCCAGGGCAACTGATCTCTGTCGTCTGTTCTCAGGTTTCAGCGGCCTTTGATCATTCTTGGAGTTCTCCAGGAGTTCTCCAGGACCCACCAGGAACTCGGCCACCCTAGCACAAGGGCCAGCCAGTTGACAGAACAGTGGGGACTCTGAGAGGCAGCACCATCTCCAAACCCACAAAGGGAAGCACTGAAATGGGTGGCTGCCTCTCAAGGGACAATGAACCGGAGAATACTGGAAGGACAAAGCTAAGATTACCAGAGAGAGAAAAGAATGGGAAACAATTAGCCTGCTGATGTCAGCTCAAAGGGGGTCACAGGGAGATCAACCTTCTCAGCATCGGTCCTTTACGCTGAAGGAGGGGGGGGGGCAGTGTCCACTATTCATTGCTATGGCAACATTGAAATATCATAGAGACAGGAACCAGCTTTCCACTCAGTGCCACATGAGAAGGATGGAGCTGTGAAAGTTCAAGAGGAGGTTGCCAAAACTTACCAGGCAACAGAGAAGGTTGGAGATGCTCTTCCCCATTTTATAACCCACAGCCGGGAAGCGGGGAAGCAAAAATGCAAAACAAAAAGTCTCTAAAGGCAATTAGAGTCTCTTCTGGCCGTTAGAGAGCCAGTTTGGCATAGTGGCGAGAACGCAGACTCTAATCTGGGAGAACTGGGTTTGATTCCCCACTCCTCCATATGCAGCTGCTGGTGTGACCTTGGGTAAGTTACAAGTTCTTTCAGAGCTGTTCTCTCAAGGGCAGTCCTCAAAAGAGCTCTCTCAGCCCCACCTAACTCACAGGGTGTCTGCTGTGGGGAGGAGGAGGGAAAGGAGATTGTAAGCCACTATGAAACGCCTTTGGGTAGTGACAGCTGGGGTATAAATCCAATCTCTGCCGCCACCACCGCCTCCTCCTCCTCCTCTTCTTCTTCTTCTTCTTCGTGAGAGGGCTTGATTGGACTCAGAGAGGTCTGAATTCTATGTCTCCACCAAACTACATAGATCATTAGCAGGCCTCAAGTCAGCACAGAGCCAGCCAAGGGCTGCTGTTGGGTTGCCAACTTCCAGGTTGTAACTGGAGATCTCCTGGAACTAGACCTGATTTCTAGACTACAGAGATCTGTTCCCCTGGAGAAAATGGCAGCTTTGGAGGCCGGACTCTATGGCATGCATGATACCTGCTGAGGTTCCCCCCCCCTCAAACACCACCCTGAGCAGGTTCCACCCCTCAACCCTCCAGGTATTTCCCAACCCAGACCTGGCAACCACAGCTGACATTTTAAACGGCATCTCTGGCACTCAGTTCCCATCTCCCGCCATGCCACGTAGAACACTAACCCTGTGATACAAAAGTGATTTTTTAAAAAATCAGGGTCAGAAAGGGAAGATGTCAGGATTAGAATCAAAGACAGGCCGTGCCAAAGGAAGAACGAGGTAAAGAAGGGATTAAATTATGTTTTCCATAGATTTCCGTTGTTCTCAAGTTTCCGCCGCCTTTGATCATGGGTAGTCTTGGATACACACACTATCCCCCTCCCTCCCAAATTATCTCTCTGTGCTTTCTAATAATAATCACACTATTTATTCCTTCAGTTAATTGCAGCATTTCCTGCCCTCATCTACTCCTGTTTCCTGCTTCCCCTCAAAATACCTTCTTTTTCGCCTCGTCAGCATTATCACCATGGGAATGCTTCCCCTCAAAAGGTGCTGGTGTTTAGTCTAATTTCTTTTCTTCCACTGGGCCCTGGGTAATGATCGATTCATCCCCCTCCCCCAGCTCACGCCTGTAGCCTGGATTTTTGGTTGGGGGGGGGGTATTTAAATTTTTAAAGGGCCAGTTAATTTACAGTTAATTAAATTAATCTGAATGCCTGTCTTTAAAGGGGGAGACTCTGAGTTTGTTTCTTGCCCTTCCCTTCAAGGGACAGAGCAGCGGGTTCCTAGGAAAAAACACCTCAGAGGGCATTTAATTGCCGTCAGAAGGGATTGAAATGCCTTTTGAGTTCCCTTCCACAGGGCAAGAAAGCTTAGAAGGGCACTCAGGAGTAGCACCTTCAATACATCTCCAACAATCCCCTTTTCTGCTATCTCAGTCCTGCTGTAGACCACCTGGGTCATGGTGAGTCTTTCAAAAGTATTTCCATGAGCCTTTGGGGGGAAAAGCAGCAGGCAGCGGTGGGGGGGAGATTTCCAAGCTTTCTAATAGACTAGGAGCGCCCCTCCTCCCTCTGGTGCTTTCCCGCCAAAACGCTCATATGACCAGGAGGAGGGGCGCTACTCCCTCAGTTCTCTTTTTGCTGCCGTGGAGAGAAGATCTCCACTATTGTTCTCTGAGTTTTTTCCTCGCCTCAGTTCTGAGGCTGAGGAGACTTTTTTCTGTTAACAGTTTTTATTCTAGTGAACGATATACAATCCCACCTACAATCTCTCAGTGGCATCAAAAACTTTGGAAATTATACATCATGGCGAAGCTCACAGATAATCTGGATAACAATCTTAAGCCCTCTAGACAGTCCTGTTTCTCCTCTATATGGCTACCTATACTGGAATACTTGTTGTCTCAGGCGGAAATTCCCCAATTGGTAGTTGATCTTGGAATAAAATGTTTTTATATCTTACTAAGTGATTACACTGCTGTAATTCAATATAGATCAGTTAGACTGATTATTGTTTATTTACCCAGTAACCTGGTACATTGTTCTGTTTTCTGTTTTGTTTTACGCATTGTACGTATTCTATTCTATTCTATTCTATTCTATTCTATTCTATTCTATTCTATTCTATTCTATTCTATTCTATTCTATTCTATTCTATCACACTGTATGTATGGTGTTGCTTGTTTGTAATTTCTCAATAAAATGTTAATTGTAATAATAAGGGGGCAGGGCCCCAAAATGCCCCACTGTAGCGACGGCCTGCCCCAGCTGTAGTTGCATTACAACCAGTACCCACATATAACAAATTAACAGTACAGTACTACTGTCTGTGGCGAGGGGGACAGGCCTTGGTTTACTACATATTCCAGAAGGCTCCATGCCAGCAACATATCCCAGAATTCTCCATGCCAGCAACGTCATCCAGGGAATGCAAAGTGGCCATACAATTCCAAGGGAACTCCCTCTCCAGCAAGTTAGCATATCTGCTTGGCAGATGCAGGCCATCTCTATCAGCATTATCCCTTTTTGCATAATTCCGAATGTGCAAAAATGGAGATTATAGCTCAGTTACAGCTACCATACCCACAGATTTGCAGCTCACTCAGAAGACCATTGAAACTTGCAAGCAAGACCCGAAGATGATGGCTTATTCCCCATCATCCATCTCTGCCATCTGCTAATCAGAGTTCATCGAATAATCTGAAGATGGAGAATCCATTTAGCTATCAGAGATATGCTACCAACCCACTAAAGTAATCCCATTATAATACACCCTAAAGAATGAAGGGGGTATATTACAGATATGTTACCTGCCAGTATAAGGGCATAATAGTGATATTCTGAACAGAGTTAATAGGAAGGCCTGAGCCGAGTTTACAGCTGGATTATTTTTTCAACTGAGAACAGGATATTTTTAGGAGGGGAAAGGTGTCATAATTCACCCGCTCCACTCACCTATCTTACCTTTTCGCTGTTCTTTCCCTAGTCCTGGTGGTAGCAGCAATCATGTTCCCCACCACATCTGAGCTACTGGGGAATGACATAATTTTAATAAGTACTGGGAAATTAGACAACTTTATGGTTGAAGACGAAGAAATTAAAATTATACAAGACCTTCTATTCCTCAGCTCCATTATCAACCAGAAGGGATTCTGCACCCAAGAAATCAGAAGGAGACTGAGACTGGGAAGGCCAGCCATGAAGTGTAAGGGGGTGTCACTAGCAACCAAGATTAAGTTAATTCAAGCCATGGTATCCTCCATTACTATTATGGGTGCAAAAGCTGGACAATGAAGAAAGCTGACCGGAAGAAAGTTGATCCATTTGAAATGTGGTATGGGAGGAGAGTTTTACGGATACCATGGACCACTAAAAGGACAGATTATAGAATCATAGAGTTGGAAGGGACCTCTGGGGTTATCTAGTCCAACCCCCTGCACAATGCAGGAAATTCACAAATACCTCCCCCTCCACACCCCCAGTGACCACTGTTCCACACCCAAAAGGTGACAAAAAAAACCCTCCAGGATTACTTCCTGACCCCAAAGTGGCAATCAGCATTTCCCTGGGCGTGTAAAAAGGGCCACAAGAACTAAGCACTGAGGCAACCCTTCCTGCCCGCCCTCTCATGATCTGCCTAAGTTCACAGAATCCGCATTGCTGTTAGATGGCCATCTAGCCTCCAAAGGTTGAAACCCTCCAAAAAAGGAGAGCCCGCCACCTCCCGAGGAAGCCTGTTCCACTGAGGAACTGCTCTATCAGGAAGTTCTTCCTAAAGTTGAGCCAAAAACTCTTCTGATTTAAGTTCAGCCCATTGGTTCTGGTCCAACTTTCTGGGGCAACAGAAAACAACTCCACATAATCCTCTAGATGACAGCCCTTCAAGTACTTGAAAATGGTGATCATATCACCTCTCATTCGTCTCCTCTCCAGGCTAAACATACCCAGCTCCTTCAACCTTTCCTCATAGGACTTGGTCTCCAGACCCCTCACCATCTTTTTTGCTCTCCTCTGGACAAGCTCCAGCTTGTCTATATCCTTCTTAAATTGTGGTGCCCAAAACTGAACAAAATACTCTAGGTGAAGTCTAATCAGAGCAGAGTGCAGAAAGTGGCACCATCACACTGCGTGATCTGGACACTATACTTTTGTTGATAACAGCCCAAAATCGCATTTGCCTTTTTAGCAACCGCATCACACTGCTGACTCATATTCAGTGTATGGTCTACTAAAACCCCTTGATCCTTTCCGCACACACTACTGCCATATTGATTAGTGGGTTCTAGACTATATCAAGCCTGAACATTCCCAAGAAGCTAAAATGGCTAAACTGAAGCTATTGTACTTTGGTCACATGATGAGAAGACAAGAGTCACTGGAAAAGGACAGTAATGCTGGGAAAAGTTGAAGGCAGCAGGAAAAGAGGAAGACCCAGCCTGAGATGGATGGACTCAATCAAGGAAGCCCCACGGCCCTCAAGACCTGAGAATGGCTGTTAACAATAGGATGTTTGAGAAGACATTAATTCATAGTGTTTCCGTAAGTCAGTTACAACTTGAGAGCACTTAACACACACATACAGCACATCTGAGCACTGCCAGTTCTTTTCTCATATTTCTTTGCAAAATAAAGATGCCAGAATGAGGGATGGAAACACTACTCTCAGACTGTTACCTTCTTGTGCTGTATCAGGGCAAGATTACAGTGGATCAGGCTTGAAAATGCTGTAAACAAAGGAAGCACCCAGCATAATCACAACCATCAGGACGTGGGCTAGACGCATCATTGTAAAGTCAAGGCCAGGGGAAAACCTGGAAGTGACATCAGCTAGCCCTAGGAATCATTTTTTCTCCCAGAAGTGACATCATGCTGCATGTGATGCTGTGCCCCAAGTCCCTGCCCCCAAGCTCCCATCCAACACTTTAACTACTACACCACACTGGCTCTCTCCAATATAAGAACATACACGCAAGCCTAGCCAGGATTTTATGGCTTGTGGGGCAAATTTGTTTTCTGGTGGGGCTGAAGTTCTCAGTGCAGAAAGAAAAGACATTTAGCCAATAGAAAGCTGTCACCAGGATAGATCTCTCAATTGCAAGCTGTCCACCACTTTAGATGACAGTTCTCAGCTGCTGCAAGTTAATCACTTCTGCCAGCCTGAGCAACCATTCTGATAACAAGCTGGCAGGTAGGGGTGATGACTACTACAGTCAAGAAAGCTAACACTATTCTTATAAACCCCACATTTAGAGTATGTTTTAATTTTGATCAATAAATATTAGCTAGTTGAACTCAGATTCTTACACTGATGCAAGATGGTTACTAACCCAACTGTATTATTAGAAAACATGTTAAGAATTTTAATGAGTTAAGCTTTAGATAGCTATACTGAATATCAAGAATATTATTAACGTTAAATAGTTTGTATTGTTTGGGATTCTCTGTATCAATTGTTTTATATTTATTTAATAAAATTATTTTAAAAATTTAAAAAGAGAAAGCTAACAGGCAGAAAAACTCTCTTAAAGCAGACCAGTTTCTTGACACAAAGTTACAAGGGATCCTAGAGGTCACCTACTCCAACCCCTTTAGTCAACTACAGCATCCCACTCTGCTTAAAGGAGCACACAGCTTTAAAAAATAAGTTTAATAAGGATAGATACAAACATTCACATGAGAAATTCTTGTGGGGCTGTGCCTTTAAGAAAGGGGGCAGAGCCCTCAAAAGCCCCACCATAGCTATGGGCCTGCATATACTGGTGCAATGAGGAAAGGGAAAGAGCCATCTCTAAGATGCTGGTACCCTCAACTAGCCTGAGCCGCCATGCCCACTGCAGCCCATCAGCAAGGTATGAGAGCCCACTTGTAGGGCTACCAGCTCTGGATGGTGACATTCCTAGAGATTTGGGGGGGTAGATCATGGGGAGCGTGGGATTTGGCAAGGGGAGAGACCTCGGTGTGATATAATGCCACAGAGTCCACATTCCAAAGCACATTTTATCCTGGGGAACTGATCTTTCTGGGAGATCTCCAGCCATCACCTGGAGACTGGCAACCCTACCCATTAGGTACTATATGTCAGGCCAAACTGCATGGCTGATGTGGTGTGGTCACTTTGGTGGCTCACACCAAGTCATGCAGGGCCATCCAGAAATTATATACTCTGTTCATAATGGTCTCAGCTTGTGGTGTGATGCTAAAATAGGCCAGGTTAAAACCTCAGTTTAGCTACAAAGTTTATTCGGGGGAGGGAGAACATGGGTAAGCCTCTCAGCCTCACATTTCCCAAGGTCATTATGAGAATAAGAAGGGAAAAAATGCCACTCAGAACTCCTTTGGCGGATGAATGGGATGTGCAAACACAACTGAGAGAACTTGAAAACAGACAAGATAGCGGTTTTGCAACTCTGATTCGACATGTAATGAGAGTCGTCTGCCTCCTCACAATGTTCCTCATGCATTTCACATCGGCCGGAAATCACAAAGCCATCCCACACATATTTATAACTAATTTATTCTTCGCTTTTACTGCACTCAATGGCTAAATTACCTCAGTGGCTCCTTTCCGTTTGCAGGAGGGCAGCAGCTACATTCGAATACTCTTCTAGTCACAAGTATTCCATTAGTCTCCAATGGAGACCAGAGGCCAGTGGAGGCCGATAGAACAGCAGTCCCCTGGTAGGCCTTTTATGGAAGGGACCTCTGAGTCATTTTATATAATTTGGCAGCTTCGGTCTTCACCAAAGGCCATTTCATACTTCTCAACAGCTTTTTTTCCCATGAACACACGGGTACAATGGAGAAGATTACGCTGACTGACTTTGTTCTTACTAGGTCCTGTACTGAATAGAGTGTCCAGTGTTGGTTGTTCAAGTAACACTGGGGGAGTATCCAAACAATAATTTATCTCCATTTTTGATGCAGTTATTGTTGGCAAAAGTGACCCCCCTCCCCGATTTTCCACTGAAAATTTCTTCTTTTTTTAAAGTTTAACAAACTGTGTCTCATGCACACAGTCGCACAGCTGTGTGATGTGAGCACCCATACACCCAAAGCAATGACTGTCACTGCCAATTGTGTGAAGGGGAAAGAGAGGCCTAGGTCCAGTACTGCTAGGCTTGCTGGCTCCCCAGTCAGAGTGGGGGATACTTGCCCCCACTGGCTGTCCCTGCTCCAAACAGTGGCAGGAAAAATATTTTTTTAAACTGGCTGTCAAGCTGCCAGAATGATGTCACTTCCAGGGGAAACCCAGAAGTGATGTCAATCTTCTCTAGGAAGCACTGCAAACTCTGTGGTTTTACCATGCAGTTTCTTATAATTTGTAGATATGCACGGAATCTCTGCGAGTTCCTGAGAGCCAGCATGGTGTAGTGGTTAAGAGCGATTGACTGTAATCAGGAAGACTAAGCACCAGGTAGACCTCCAGGGTTGTAGTTGTGGGGCACCACCACAGAAAAGGCCATGTCGAGGTTTGATGAAGGAACTGAATCTGAAGTAGATGTGGCATACCCTGGGTCCAGCTGCAGTGCAACCAAACACATCTTTCATCAGCAAGCCAGACTCCTTGATAGGTAGGGTTGCCAAACTCCAGGTGGTGGCCAGAGACCTCCTGGGGTTACAGCTGATCTCCAGGAGACAGAGACCAGTTCCCCTGGAGAAAATTGGCATTTTGGAAGGTGGACTTTATGGCACGATTGCCCACTGAACTCCCTCCTCTCCCCAAACCTTGTGCTCCTCAGGTTCCACCCCCCCCAATCTCGACATATTTCCCAACCCAGAGCTGACAACTGTGCTGACAGGGCATTTGGCTCCAGGGATTCTACATGCCCATGAGGTACAACTGTACAACCATAAACCCCTTCCCACTTTGCTCACTGAAATCCACGGGGGCTTCCCTACCCACTCGCCTCCTGTATCACAGGCTGCACCAATCAGCCAGAAATCCTAGACAGCCCCGGCAGCTGGTCTTCAGTCACACTTCAGATCTTCTCACCCTTCCAAGGGAGGGGCCATGGCTCAGTGGTAGAGCATCTGCTTGGCATGCAAAAGGTCCCAGGTTCAATCCCTGGCATCCCCAGTTAAAAAGGACCAGGGGTGAGTGAAAGTGAGAGATCTCTTTCCTTGAGCCACTGCCAGTCTGAGTAGACAATACTGACCTTGATAGACTGATGGTCTGATTCAGTAAACATATGGAGCAGATGTCCATCAGTGGCTATTAGCCACAAGGTATAGATAGGAACTCTGGGGCAAGTGATGCTCTGTATTCTTGGCATGGGGGGGGGGCAACAGTTGGAGAGCTTCTAATATCCTGCCCCCACTGCTGGACCTCCTTCTGGCACCTGGTATTTTTGGTCACTGTATGACAGAGTGTTGAATTGGATGGGCCACTGGCCTGATCCAACATTGGCTTCTCTTATGTTCTTAGTAGAAGGCAATTTCATGTGCTCAACTTCATGAGAACTAGATATGAGAAGGCAATTGGCACTGAGAGGAGTCTTTCATTGGCTGTGAACAAACAGGAGCTGCAACGCTAGACAGACTACCATTGTGAGAACACAGCAGGACTACCACTGGACGTGTTTCTCCTCAGCTTTACTGACATGTGAGCATTTGATGCTCTTCTCTGGTAGATGCAGCAAGTGAGAGAAAGACTGTATTTACCTGGGCTTCTCCCAAACTTATTTTCCTGTTCCCTTCCTAAATCAAGGAACATGTTCCTGGTTTTCGGTCGCATACCACCCCCTTCTGCCCAGAACTAATTCTCCCACTAGTTTTTTGTATAGTGTAGTACAGATATGTTTATGGTCATCATTTATCTCCTGCCACACTTCCCAGGGACAGTGGACCACTAGATGGAGACAATTTAATGTGAACACTCCAAAAGGAGTATGGATGGATGAGATATGGCTACCTCCTCTTGGGCACTTGGTTAATCTTATGAAAGACAGGCTGAGAGGCAACCTGTGAGGCAAGATCAAAGCACACGTATTAATAAATTCTTTCTCCTTCTCGCTCGGAGAGGAGGATCCAGGTTTAAAGATCAGACAGTCACTCATACACAGCGATTAGTGGGTTCTGATTTCATTGTGTATATGTATGCACACACCCCGAGTCACCGTGCACCCAGCCACGTGCAAAGCGACACAGACAGGGGGAAATAAATGTGGATGGTTATCAGAAAACGGAGAGTCAACGGCTCTTTAAAATCGGAAGGAGCGGCGGCATAAGTGAATTCAAAGTAGCTAGAGCGATTTCGATACAGCTAGAGTTATTTGCCTGTAAATTGGTTTTAAATGCATTATGCCTAATCCGGAGACTGTGGGGAAGGGGGGAGCTGTATCCAGGAACAGGCAGGTAGACCCGTAGGGGAGGGATAACCAGCCAGAGGGGGAAGTTGCAGAGGGCATAACAATCTGTAGGGAACTGTTAAATGGTGCAGATCACACACACTATGCATGGGATCTGGAAGGCTTTGCTTGCCATCCAACATCAGGTTTTGTCTCCTGCTCACCCCTAGCAAATTAGGGTTGCCAACCTCCCGGGGCCCTGACATGGGTGGTCCAGGTCAGTCTGATCTCATCAGATCTCAGAAGCTAAGTAGGGTTGGCCCCACTTAGTACTTGAATGGGAGACCACCAACAAAGTCCAGGGTTGGTACTCAGAGGCAGGCAACGGCAAATCACCTCTGTTCGTCCCTTTCCTCGAAAACCCCATGGGGTCGCCAGAATTCGGTTGCGAATTGACCGAACATTCCATTGCCAGCTTCCATGGGGTGCTGGGAGTTCTTTTAGAATTCCAACAGATCTTCTGAAGAAGAGAGCAGTGACTCTGGAAAGCTCATCCCCTGCCACAAATTTCATTAGTCTTTCAGATGCTACTGGACTTTTGCCTTTTTCTACTGTTACAGACAGACAAACACAGCTACCCGTCTTGGACTGATCTTCAGACTGCAGACATGCACAGACTAAATATAATATTGAGTATGTGTTTGCAGAGGGAATGTTTCCATCTGCTCCTGCAACCTTAAAGCAAATTGCCCCCTGGAAAGAACAAAGTGACTATGACAGTGACTGTTTCCATGTTCTTCCCCCACACATTTTTTTTTTAATTGGAAAAAGAAGAGTCATTTTTGATACCCTGCCCTTCATTACCCAAAACAGTCTCAGAGCAACTTACAACTTACAATCACCTTCCCTTTCTCTCCCCACAATAGACACCCTGTGAGATAGGTGGGGCTGAGAGAACACCTCTGAGAGAACTGTGACTGACCCAAGGTCACCCACCTGGCTGCATGTGGAGGAGTGGAGAATCAGTTCTCCCGATAAGAGCCCACCGCTCTTAGTCACTACACCAAACTGTCTCTCCTTGATGGCAGGTAGATTAGTCTGTTGATGGCAGGTAGATTTGTTATTAAGCAATCTGTGTTTAAATATTTGTGGTGTTTGACTGTTCCCTGATTTATTTTTTTTACATCATCAGCTGCTTTGAATCTGCATTCAACAGAAGAAAGGAGGGGTCTGAACTGCCCAAACAAACAACTATTTAAAAATGCTAACAAAAGCAACAACAAGGATAAAACCAGCAGTGGAAACAGCAACACCAAACATCCTAAACCAGTACAACTGCAAAGTTATCAAAAGCACCCAGAGTGGAAATAAAATCAACATTCAGCAGTGAACGGGACTTAAAAGAGCAGAACGTTGCTCATTTGGGAACTAAGCAGTGGGGAGAAGTCCTCATAATAATCGGATGAAAGAGCCTAACTTTCACTCTTGGGGATTTCCAGCGGTAGCTGTGGAAATAGGGACACAGTAAGCAGCTGTTCCCCTGACCTATATGGCCCCGGCTAGCCCCATTTCATCAGATCTTGGAAGCTAAGCATGGTCAGTCCTGGTCGATACTTGGATGAGACATTACCAAGGAATACCAGGGCCATGACACAAAGGCAGGCAACAGCAAGCCACCTCTGAGTTTCTCTCGCCTTGAAAACCCCATGGGGTCACCAGAAGTGACTTGATGGCAAAGGGGAAGAAATCAGCTGTCATCACAGACACGGCCCACAAAGTATTTTTTATTTTCTTGCCTCCTTTGAGATGCTAGATGTACTCCATGGGAATGCAAACGTGAAGAATGCAGCGAGTTGGCCCCCTGGAAAGTTCCCAGGTGGTCTGACCTCTCCCAGTGTATCCTCTCCCCCACCCCCAGAAGTTTGGAAACCATGTTTCTCTCCAGGCAGAGGGCAGGCATATCTCTGTACAGATTCTGGCGCATGAGTTTCTTGTGTATTGAGACGGTTTTAAAAATCAGATTAATTTCCACGCAATTAACGAGGCTGTTGAAAGATCTGTTTTACAGCTGCAGCCGCTGCCAGGAGATGATGACAAGAAAGGAAATGAAAATCAAAGGAGGAAACAATTACAACAATACTCGCAGCAACTATTTACTTCTCTTAATAAGAGACAAGGAAAGGAAAGTAATTGAGAGAGTATATTTTTTTATTTGCTGATTAAGATAATATTTAATTTACGTTTGCGCTAAAAGATCCATTAACTCATCAATTAAGGTCTTTTTTTTCATTTTCCGTTGGAAGGGCGAATCTCTCATGTTTGGCTTGCGATCACGTGAGAAGGAGGTTCTCAAAAGGGAAGGAAGATCTCGGACTGCTAGATTAACCCGTTCGTTTTTTTAAAAAGATTGCAATTAACCCATGTCTTCAAATTTGCAAAGCTATAAATGTTTTAGGATGGGAAGTTCACAATGCCTTGCTAACAAAAAAAATGGCAGGAGGATGGAAGGAAGTTACAGGGGAAATGTGAAATCATAGAATCATAAAATCATAGAGTTGGAAGGGACCTCCGGGGTCATCTAGTCCAACCCCCTGCACAATGCAGGAAATTCACAAATACCTCCCCCTCCACACCCACAATGACTCTGCTGTTCTATGCCCAGAAGATGACAAAAAAACTACAGGATTGCTTCCTGACCCCAAAGTGGCGATCAGCATTTCCCTCGGTGTGTAAAAAAGGGCCACAAGAACTAAGCACTGAGGCAACCCTTCCTGCCCGCCCTCTCATGATCTGCCTAAGATGGCCATCTAGCCTCTGTTTGAAAACCTCCAAAGAAGGAGAGCCCACCACTTCCTCAGGAAGCCTGTTCCACTGAGGAACCACTCTGTCAGGAAGTTCTTCCTAATGTTTAGCCGAAAACTCTTCTGATTTAATTTCCACCATTGGTTCTGGTCTGACCTTCTAGGGCAACAGAAAACAACTCCGCACCATCCTCTGTATGATAGCCCTCCAAGTACTTGAAGATGGTTATCATATCACCTCTCAGTCATCTCCTCTCCAGGCTAAACATACCCAGCTCCTTCAACCTTTCCTCATAGGACTTCAGAACCCTCACCTCTGGACACGTTCTAGCTTGTCTATATCCTTCTTAAATTGTGATGCCCAAAACTGAACACAATACTCTAGGTGAGGGAAGACTTCAGCATAATCTCCAACATTTCACACAACATTTCACTCTTATAATACCCCTATTCCTGCGACAAGGACTGTAGACCAAGACCATTGGTGATGCTAAGTGTCATCAAGATGCAGCCAACTTATGGTGATCCCATAGGGTTTTCAAGGCGAGGGACGTTAAGAGGTGGTCTGCTATCGTCTGCCTCTGCGTAGCAACCCTGAACTTCCTTGGTGGCCTCCCATCCAAATAAAACCAAGGCCAACCCTGTTTTAGCTTCCAAGATCTGATGAGATCAGACTAGCCTGGGCCATACAGCTTAGTGCCCAAAGCCATTACACACTGGTAAAGCTTCTACTTTTTTTCCCTTACAGAACAGTTTCCACATATGGGATCCTCATGCTGGATTGGGCCTTTGGTACACATGCAGGAGGATCTTCAGTTCCTCTCCACCTACCCCACAGGTTCTTACCCCAAACAGAAATGGTCCAGAGAGAAGCTATTTGTTCCATCGCAGAAGACGGCTTGGTGCCACATAGTCTTCCTCAACAGGCCAAATAGTTAATTACCCTTTAATATCTTTAGGGCTTTTCTCCATTCTCATCCGCCCTGAGCTACCGGATAGGGCGGGGTATAAATCTCAAAATAAATAAAAATAAATAAAATAAATTCTCCTCGCTTGTCTGTTCCTGTTGCTTTAGTCTGTGTGTCATCGTCCACGTTCTGCGCATGTTTTGCTCCCTCTAGTGGTAAATTCAACATTACACTGGTTTATGTCCAGCATCTCTCCCTGAAGATTTAAACTGTAGGTTTCTATGCCAGACACAAACTGACACAATGTCGAATTGGCCACTTAGAGAGACAATATACAATTGAGTGCCAGTTCCTGGGGACCATCAAAAGGGAGAAGCTTCAGCTTTCACACTTGCTTGGAGGTCTTCTGGGGTCATCAGGTCGGCCACTGTGGGGAACAGGATGCTGGCCGAATGGACCTGATCCAACCAGGATTTCCTTGTGTTCTTATTACGAGATAGGGGGTGCGGGGTGTCACACTTCCCAAGCCCAGAGAAACCACATTTAACTATTCCTCTGAAGATTAAGGTGGGCAGCCGTGTTGTTCTGAAGCGACAGAACCAAGTTAGAGTCCGGAGGCACCTTTAAGACCAACAAAGTTTTATTCAAGGTGTGTGCTTCCGTTTGCACACACACTTTGTCTGATGAAGTGTGTGTGATGAAGTGTGTGTGCACTCGAAAGCTCACACCTTGAATAAAACTTTGTAGGTCTTAAAGGTGCCTCTGGACTCCAACTTCGTTCTGTTCCTCTGCAGGAGAGCAACGAAGCAGATGGTAGAGAGGGATGAGTCTGCTTAGAAACGACTGTTCTCGAAACCTGAACAGGTGGGGACAAAACTGTATGCTGTACCTCTGATGAGACACTCACAAATGATTTAGTGAGGGGCATTTCTGAGTTATACCGGTACTTTTTGGCAATAAAAAATATTTATTTCCCTAAAAAAAACCCCACTTCTATGTGCTCAAACTAGAAAACATATTTGTCCTAAAATATTCTATAGATGGCAGGTTTCAAAGCAGAGTTTTATTGTCAAAAAATATGATCAAGGTAATCATGTGCACACGCGGTCTTTAAAAATGAACAAAGATAGCATGGGTGTAAGTGCAAAAGTGCAGAGTGAAGAATGTAAGCTTACAAATGGGAACCCGCAAGGACTTGCAGGAGGCATCTCATGTTCCCCTTCCCCCACAATTTCCTATTTCCCTTTTCTAGAAGTCCCCATAGCCTCTCCCCTTTTCCTGCTCCCTTCTCTCCTTCTAGCATTGCCAGCCTCCAGGTGGGGCCTGGAGATCTCCTGGAATAACAACAGATCTCCCAGCTACAGAGATCAATTCCCCACTTGGGGTTGTAAGCTTATTACAAGAAAAGAGGGGCACTAGCTCCATTTGTTCCTGAACTACTTGCCTGCCTGGCTTGCAACTGATCCTGCAGGACTTGCTTGAAATCACACTGTGATGGAAACCTGTACATACAATTCATGGAGTGGAGAAAGTGGATAGAAAGGACCTCTTCTCCATAAGACCAGAACTCAGGGTCACCCAATGGAATTAATGGGTAAAACATACTTTCAGGACAAGAGAAGTTCTTCTTTACCCAACAGGTAACTAAATTATGGCCACAGGGACAGATAGTTTTAGAAAGGAACAAGGCAAATTGTAGGAGGCTGGGTCTGTTAATGGCTCCTAGCCATGGTGCTAGGAGGCGACATCATATGACCTGTTCATTGGCCACCCAGGGCAACTGATTGGCCACCACGTGAAACATGATGCTGAACTCAGTGGAACACTGATCTGATCCAGCAGGGCTCTTCTTATGTCCTTATGTACATGCATAGGTGCTGTCTTCACATAAAAGCAGGGGGTGGTGTGCGCATGCTCACTCCTACTCTGAAGGCTATGTGCATGGTCCTCCTTCATCTGTGTTTTCCTCTCAAACAACCTTGTGAGGTCAGTTAGCCAAAGACTGTCCCAAGTCTCTTAGTGGCAGAGTGGGAATTTGAACTTAGGCCTTCCAGCTCCCGGTCTGGTGTTCTAAACTCTATACCACACTGGCTTGTGTATACTGTGAGTACAGAGGTGCTATGATTTCTGGATAATTTCTCATAGAAAAGAGTTAATTCTCTTCCCAGGAATTGAGACAGATGACGTTTTTGGGAGAGGACAGCTTTGCCTGAAAGAAACCACTATAGAAATGCTGGACTTTTCTAGTTAAAGGCTTTGATGATAGACTTCAAAAAGGGGGGATATGACAAAATAGAGCTCTGGTCAACAAACTCTTATGCTACAATACATTTATTCATCTTCAAGGTGCTACAAGACTCTTAGTTGTTATTTTCTACCACGGACTAAACTGGCTACTTCTCTGGAACTGCGTTTCCCATAAATGTAAGGTTGCCAATCTCTAGGAGGGGTCTGGGGAACTCCTGGTATAACAACTGATCTCCAGAAGGGTGGACTCTATGGCGTTTTCCCTCCCCAGGATCTACCCCCAAATCTCCAGGACTTGGCCACCCCGTCCATCACTCTGGACCCGCTGGATTAGGTACATATTCATAGTACCTCAGAACTTCGATCTCTATTAGAGTACTGCTGCTCATGGGCTCCTAGCTCATAACCTGGGTCTTGGGTCTTGTTGTGGGTGCCTACTGGATCAGGATCCAGCCTAGATATGTTTGTGGTCTCACTCTGTCTTACTTAGAATCATAGAGTTCGAAGGGACCTCCAGAGTAATTTACTCCAACCCCTTGCACAATGCAGGAAACTCACAAATACCTCCTCCTCCACACACCCAGTGACCGCTCCAGGATCTCCAGCCAAATTGGACTGGAGAAAAACTGCTTTCTGACACCAAAGTGGCGATCAGCATTTCCCTGGGCATGTAAGAAAGGGCAACGAGAACTAAGCACTGATGCAACCCTTCCTGTCCTCCCACTCATGATCTGCCCAAGTTCACAGAATCAGCATTGCTGTCAGATGGCCATCTAGTCTCTGTTTAAATAATTCTGTAATTTGGAATTTTCTGTAAGCTACTGTGGATTCCTTCAGGGAGAAAGGGAACTTAGAAATGCACCAATAAATAAATAGTTACAAATGGTGGAAACACTAGCCGGTTTGTTTTTAAATCGACTTATAAAGCTACTCATGTTATCTATACCCTCTGCATCCATCCCACTCAGCTCCTGCCAGGGATGCAATGGAGATCTGTGTCTTTAGATTCCTGAAGCCAAGCCTGAACTTGTGTCCTGAAAAAAGAACTGGTCAATGGAGACCCAAAGCCACTTTCCACCTTCTCCACTGTATCTCCACAATAACCCTGTGAGTTAGGTTAGGCTGAGAAAGAGTGACTGGTCCAAGATCACTTAGCCAAACTTTGTGGTAGAGTGGGGACTTGAACCTGGGGTGTTTCCCAGATCCTACTCCAACATTCTGCCCTGGTCTGGATAGACCAGGATAGCTGACCTCGTGAGATCTTGGAAGCTAAGTAGGGTCATTCCTGGTTAGTACTTGCATGGGAGACCACCAAGGACATCCAGGGTTGCTACGCAGAGGCAGGCAAAGGCAAACCACCTCTGAACTTCTCTTGTCTTAAAAACCCTAAGGAGCCACCATAAGTTGGCTGTGACTCAATGCAGTATTAATCAAGCAACATACACATTTCACAGACTGGTCACCAGAAATCACAATCATGATGGAAATTCCCACCAAAGGAGAGTTCAACAATATAGTGAAGGAAACAGAACAATTCATGGAGATCCAAACCCGTGAATTGTGGTTACACCTGGTGAGAGGAACTGACAGAAATATCTCAAGCTACCTGGGGCCTTCAGTGTCTACTTTTCCGAAGCCTCTCCACCGCCATATGTTCTGGATGCAGAAGGTCCCAGGTTCAACTTGTAGTATCTCCAGCTAAAAGATCTCAGATCTATCAGGAAAGGTTTCTTTCTGCCCAGGATTCTATGGAACTGGCAGGATGGATCCTTTCCCTATCCTCCTACTCCATTAGCAAACAGTGAAGCCTTCCCCCAACCTCAGCAACCGTCCTCCAAACTCAGTGGCTCTTCCATTGGAGAACAAACCACATAAATTGGAGGGAGGTTTCTGAGGCTGGAAAAATGCCTTTTGGAGTCTGGTAAAATCCACCTCACTGCCCGTCAGGATCAACAAAGCCCACCTAGATGGACATAAGAGAAGCCACTTTGGATCAGGCCAGTGGCCCATCCAGTCCAGCACTCTGTGTCATACAGGGCCCAAAACCCAGGTGCCATCAGGAGGTCCACCAGTGGGTCCAGAACTCCAGAAGCCCTCCCACTGTTGCCCCCCTCAAGCACCAAAAATACAGACTTGATCCGACTTAATATAAGGCATATTCTTGATATAAGGCACATATAAGGCCCCTGCCACATGACTCTCTGGTGAAGGGAAGGTATTTAAACTTTAAATTTATTTATTTGTCAGATTTATACCCCACCTTCCCAGCCTCCCAGCCAAGGCTGGATCAGGATGGCTTACAGAGAGTAAAACATATGAATTACAATTAAAACAATTTTAAAACCTACTAAAACCAACGAACATGAAATTAAGCAAATTCCGGAGCATGACGGAAGACAGGCGGGCCTGGTGTGATATGGTCCATGGGGTTACGAAGAGTTGGACTCGACTGTGCGACTGAACAACAACAAAATCATCTAATATAATAAAGAGCTAACGCCTTCCTTTCCCTTTTGGGCTTTTTCTGCCTCTGAGGCACAACTCGCCAGTGAAGGCATTTAAACTTTAAATACCTTCCCTTCACTGGGGAATCACACTGCAGCATGGCTTATTGAGTGAAATTCTCCATTATTCCTTACGGGAATGGTTCCCATAGGGCAGTGTTTTTCAACCACTGTGCCGTGGCACACTAGTGTGCCGTGAGATATTGTCTGGTGTGCCGTGGGAAAAATTCCAATTTCATCTGTAAGATATGAACAATTATAAAATAAAGTATTATTTCATAATAAAGTAATTATAAAATAATTTCTTTGTGTTTATTTGATTCCTATTCAAGAGAATTACTTTATATATAGTCAATATAGGCACAGAGTTAATTTTTTTTAACATTTTCTAATGGTGGTGTGCCTCGTGATTTTTTTCATGAAAAAAGTGTGCCTTTGCACAAAAAGGTTGAAAAATACTGCCATAGGGTATAATGGATCCGAATATATTTAGGTTCCCGAATATTGACCGATACTGCTACTTGGATATATTCAGGAGTACAGATATTTTTCAGGTCCAACAGAGCTGAATCTGAAATAATTCAATTTTTTTTTACACACCCCTATTCCTACTTTAAAAAAAAAAGTATAAGGAAAGTATAATATTCATCAACAAGATTTTGAGTCACAGAATTTGTATTTAATGAAAGGAGCTTTGACTCTTGAAAGCTCATACTTCCAAAAATCTTGTGGGTCTTTAAGGTGCTACTGGCCTCGAATATTGCTCTTCTACTGCAAATCAACATGGCTACCCAACTAAGACTATACTACTCGTATGTGCATGTGTTATTTTCCACTTGGGTTCCCAGGTCAATCCTGGCAACAAGTGGGGGATGGGGTGGCAGGGTGGTGGAGTTGCTGGTTCTGGGTTGGGAAACTCCTACAGATTTGGGGATGGAGCCTGGGAAGGACAGGGAGCTCAGTGGGGTACAGTGCCATAGAGTCCAGCCATTTTCACCAGGGGAAATGATCTCTATAGTCTGGAGACGAGCTGTAATTCCAGGGTCCCCAGGTCCCACCTCCAGGCTGGCATCCCTATTTTCCACCCAAAAACCCCCAAGCAGCATCCCCCTCCCCAATTCTAGGACACAGCCCCTGAACAAATCTTGCATAGCCTTCCGTATCTTCAAACAAGCCTCCAGAAGAATGAGAGAAGACTCTGGAACTTTCATCTAATTGTGATTCTGGGACGTGTTGCTCTAGGAAAAGGAACCGAGCGCCAGGGAACAGACTCAATGGCACAGATGCTTTTGTCGGGTCAGGACAATCCTGTGAAGTAATTAGCACTCCGGCACTGGGCCTTGCCGCTCAGAGGAAGCTGATCACTCTCTTTATTTCTCTCCCAAGGGCTGGGGGGGAGAGGGAAATCACCATATAATAATGTTGGTGGGTTGTTGTTTTTTTTTAAAAAAAAAAGCTTTGCAACCTGACTATGCGGTTGGAAGGGGTTTACTTTTCCCATATTTCATCCGAGAACAATTGTTTTATTCATCGTGCTGGGTGGGGGGGAGTTATCCAGCGGACAGCCCACAGGCTAGCAGTCCGTCAGACACATACACCGTACACGGAAGGAGGCAGCATCTACGGTGTTAAAGGAGAACGAATAAGGAGCTGATCATCTCCCCCCACACACACACCCTTTTAAAGAAAGGCATCAATTAAACCCATGGGAGGCGGGTGCAGTTTACTAGTTAATTAGTCCGGGGATGTACTCCTTTCATGTGTAATTCAGAACAGGAACACCTGGAGTGCAGCACTTCAAAGCGCTGGGGCGGGGGGGGGAGCCAAACAATGCAAGATAGGGTCACAGAAGAATGCGGCGGAGCTAAAGCAAAAAACAAAATGTTTAAAAATATGTTCATATACCTGATCCTCACCCCCAAAGTTAAGGAAGACTACACAGCCCCTCCGCTCTCGTCTTGGAGAGAACAAACAGGTTGGGTAGAAGCCTGAAGCAGGAAGAAGAGGAAGAAGAGGAAGAGGAGGAGGAGGAGGAGGAGGAGGAGGAGGAGGAGGAGGAGGAAGAGGAAGAGGAAGAGGAAGAAGAAGAAGAAGAAGAAGAAGAAGAAGAAGAAGAAGAAGAAGAAGAAGAAGAAGAAGAAGAAGAAGAAGAAGAAGAAGAAGAAGAAGAAGAAGAAGAAGAAGAAGAAGAAGAAGAAGAAGAAGAAGAAGAAGAGACTTAGTGGTGACTAATCGTTTGGCAACCTAATTCCAAAGGAAACAGAGAACATGTTACAGGTAGAGATACAAGGATGATTGTCACCATTTTTTGGAGATGGAGACAGAAGAGTAGCAGGCAGCAAAGGAGGCCTCAAGTAGTCCCATACTCAACATGTTCTACCTACAGGGGCCAAACCCGGATTTCAAAAACAGTGGCGTGTGTGTGTATGTAAAGTGCCATCAAGTCACAGCCGACTAATGGTGACCCCACAGAGTTTCCAGGCAAGAGACATTCAGAGGTGGTTTGCCATTGCTTGCCTCTGTGTAGCAACCTTGGACTTCCATGGTGGTCTCCCATCCAAGTACTAACCAGGTCCAACCCTGCTTAGCTTCTGAGATCTGACAAGGTCTGGCTATGCTGGGCAATCCAGGTCAAGGCAACTGGCCCACCAGGAGTGGGTAAACTCCTGTCCTCGGCTCTGATCACCCACCTGCAAGAAATGGGAGGAAAATTGGACAGATAATGGCCTCTGTAGTAATGGCCTAGGAATTTCCCTATATCTCTGTGTTCTTTGCCATAGTTAGAGGTAATTTCTAGAGTGTCACTTGGAAGTAATGTTACATTCTCCCCAAACTCCACTTCCCCCATGCTGCAGTTCACAAGAGGACTACAAGCTACTATCACTGAGTGCCACTGTATGGGGATCTATTGTGCCTTTACCAGGGGACATCCAGAGGAGGCAACGGTGCTGCTACTCTGGCACTACACAATCACATGGCTGTTCAGTGAATAACCACACCCACTGAAGACGTGATGTCAGCTTGTACCAGGAACTGCTAACTCAGTCTGGCAAAGGGAGATGGGGGGAGCCCAGAACTTATGGGGGGGTGCAATCGTCATCCCTGCCCAATGACATAATTTCTGGTGCAACCTGCAAGTGACATCATTGTCCCTGGGATGACAGTCTGGCACTTTCCCAAAACTCTATGGAAACCATAGAGCTGCAGAGAATCACCGGGAAAGATGCTACTGGTAGTGATGACCCAATTATCTTCCTGGGAAGATTTCCCACTGTTCCCTATCACAGACATTTACTGTATTTGTATCCCACTTTCCAAGGAGTTCTGCCCTCCTTCTTTGTATCCACCCAACTATGCTGTAAGCTCAGAATGAGAGAGGAGATGGCCGAAGGCCTCCCAATAAGCTTCATAGCCAAGCAGATGCTTGAACTTGGGCCTCCAGAACCTTGTCCGAAAGTCTATTATGTCACACCAGTGATGATGACCCGCCATGTTGGTCTCAATGAGGAACTTCTAACAAACTTCTAAGGAACTCAGGATTTCCTGGAACACAGCTGGAAAATGACTGTCCTAAAGTATCATCACGCCAACCTGGATGGCCAAGGCTAACCTGATCTTGCCAGATCTTGGAAGCTAAGCAGGGTCAGCCCTGGTTACTACTTGGATGGGAGACTACCACGGAAGTCTATGGTTGCTGCACAGAAGCAGGTGACGTTCCTCTCTTCCGTTGAAAACCCTACAGGGTCGCCGTAAATTGGGTGTGATTTGACAGCACTTTCCACCAGTAATGTGTCATTATGGTTTCCACGTTCCTAATAGGCGATAAACAGGGATTATTTCAACTTTTCAAATCCTTCGGCTTCGGTAAAATGTCATTTGGAGTTTGCTATTCTGGGCACTGCCGTTCGAGAAGAATATTATCAAATTGTAAAGGCTTCTGAGGAAAGCTCCAAGGATGTGAAGGGGTCAGCTTGGGGAAAATAAGATTTGCATCCTGAGCCTAAAGATGCTCACTCTGGAGTAAGCCCCGCTGAGTTCAGGGGTACTTACTTCCAAGCTACTATATCGAAGGATTACAGCCTAAAGAAGCTTAAGTTGAGGGTTTGCAATTTTTAAAGAGAATGTCGGAAAGGAGAACCATTTTCACGCTCTCGGTTGAGACGAGGCTAAACAGCCAACACTAGAAGACGTTCATGGTTCCTGGGTTGTTGTTTTTGTTTGTTTTGTTTTGGATTTCCTAAACATTTGGAATAATGGTCTTACATGTAAAAGAAATTTAGCAAAACCGGGGGTCAATATTGGGGGTGGGATTATATGTCGTGGAGGGGCCAGGATAGCCCCATCTCCTCAGATTTCAGAAGCTAAGCAGGGTTGGTCCAGGTTAGTATTTGGATGGGGGACCTCCAAGGAAGTCTAGGGTCGTGATGCAGAGGCAGGCAATGGCAAACCACCTCGGAATGTCTCTTGCCCTGAAAACCTACAGGGTCGCCATAAGCCAGGTGCAACTTGACAGTGCTTTCCACCACCATTATATTCCAGTCTCCCCTAAACCCTGCTAGTTGGCAGTTGGTTTGGCATTGTTCCCCAAGTATCCAGCCAATCACATGCCTGAATAGTGCTGCCTTGGAAATGGTCAGGTTAGACATATTGAAATGCAGACTACACCACTCTGAATTTCTCTCTTCTCTCCTCCAGGTAGAGGAGCTACGAAAGAGAGAGTGATTTGAGTAAGTTCCCTGAGCAATATGGAGTGGAAGTTTGAGAACCCAACTATACCTTCTCCTCCACCTGGGACATCTCCCCACCTGCCCTTCTAGAGATAATGATAGATATCATGCTGTATATTTACTCCCTCCAGTACCAGAAGTGATATGCCTCTTTGAATCAGTTGCTGGGGAGCACAGGCAGAATGATGCCATTGTAGTCTTCTTGTTTGTGGGCTTCCTAGAGGTAGCTGGTTGGCCACTTTGGGGAAAGAATGCTGCACTAGATGGGCCTTTGGTCTGATCCAGCATGGCTCTTCTTATGTGATGATGGTGATGGAGGAGGAGGAGGAGGAGGAGGAGCTGGATTTATTCCCCGCCCTTCACTCAGAGTCTCAGAGTGGCTTACAATCTCCTTCTCTTCCTCTCCCCACAACAGATACCTTGTGAAGAAGGTGGGGCTGAGAGAGCTCTGAGAGAACAGCTCTTGAGAAATCAGCTCTGAGAGAACTGTGACTGGCCCAAGGTCACCCAGCTGGCTGCATATGGAGGAGGAGTGGGGAATCCAACCCAGTTCTCCAGATTAGAATCTACCGCTCTTAACCACTACACCAAACTGGCTCTCAAGAATGAAGGAGATCAAGTGCCCATCTAGTCCAGCTTCCTGTTTCCTACAGTGACCAAATAGATACTCCGGAAGGCTTACAAGCAGGATGTGGAAGCCTGTTGTTGCCCCCAGCACTGGAAATCAGGGTAATGACATTCCAGTAGGCTGAATGCCCACCTATGGTTCCGTTAGGGGGAATACCCATTGATGGGCCTTTCCTCCATGAATTTCCATACACCCTTTTAAATCATCAAAAACCCATGGTCGTACATTCCACAAGCGATAGCTTGTTGTGTCTAGTGGTTACAGCACCAAAGTAGGATCTGGGAGACCCATTCTGCCATGAGGCTTGAGGGGTGATCTGGGGCCGACAACACTCTCTAAGTCAAATGTACTTCAGAGGGTTGTGGTGAGAATAACGTGGAGGAAGGAAGATTAGCTCCAGTGGGAGATATGTGGGGGCTCCTTAGCTTGGAGAAACGACGGCTGAGAGGTGACATGATCGAGGTTTATAAGATTATGCATGGGATTGAGCAGGTTCAGAAAGAAGTACTTTTCTCCCTTTCTCACAATACAAGAACTCGTGGGCACTCCATGAAATTGCTGAGCAGTCAGGTTAGAACGGATAAAAGGAAGTCCTTCTTCACCCAAAGAGTGATTAACACATGGAATTCACTGCCACAGGAGGTGGTGGCAGCTACAAGCATGGACAGTTTCAAGAGGGAATTAGATAAACATATGGAGCAGAAGTCCACCAGTGGCTATTAGCCACAAGGTATAGATAGGAACTCTCAGTCTGGGGCAAGTGATGCACTCTATTCTTGGTGCTGGGGGGGGGCAGCAGTGGGAGGGCTTCTAGTGTCCTGGCCCCACTGCTGGACCTCCTGATGGCACCTGGTATTTTTAGCCACTGTGTGACAGAGTGTTGGACTAGATGGGCCATTGGCCTGATTCAACATTGGCTTCTCTTATGATCTTAAGTTCTCTAATTTGGAGATGTACATGCAGTATTCCATGCGTGGACCTAACCCGTGTTCTGTAGACTGGCCTTCAGAATGGTTGGTTGATATTTTCTCAATGGGTTCAGGTGGGTAGCTGTGTTGGCCTGAAGCAACAGAACAAAGTTGGAGTCCAGTAGAACCTTTAAGACCAACAAAGCCAGAATGAAACTTTGCTGGTCTTAAGATGACTCTGGACTCAAACGTTGTTCCTCAATGGGTGTCGTATACCCTTGACTGAAGAATGGTAAACTCCTTCAATCTGGGATGGTTGTCCACCTCGACCGAGTATGCAGCCTTGGGACGGACGCACGTGAAGTGGAGAGGGAGGGAGGGGACACCCGCCTAGCCAGCCAGATCAGCCGAATCAATGGGTGATCAATGGGGTGACAGATGTCTCAGCCAGATTGCCCTCACATCCAATGGGTGTCAATGTTTAGGAGGTAGCCCCTGATAGCTTTGTTTGGGGGAGTCCAGAGTTGCCCATCTGCCCACCGGAAATGGTACAGACCTGAAATGATGGAATCTATGAATCAGCATGCCGACTTGGAGCCTGGAGAGCTAAGCACAAATCATTGAGAGCCAGCATGGTATAGTGGATAAGAGTGGCAGACTCTAATCAGGAGAACTGAGTTTGATTCCCTACTCCTCCACATGAAGCCTGTTGGGTGATCTTGGGCCAGTCACAGGACTCACTCAGCCCCAGCTACCTTGGCAAGGTGCCTGTTATGGGGAGAGGAAGGGAAGGCGATTGTAAGCCACTTTGAGACGCCTCAGGGTAGAGAAAAGCAGGGTATAAAAACATCTCTTCTTCTCCATTGCTCAGCTCATTTAAATCTTGGCCAGTCATTGCTACAACTCAAATGTGCTGAGACCGCACTTTTGAGGGATGCAAACAGAACTGTAGTTTGTTTTTTGTTTTGTTTTTAAAAAGACACAAATCGGAATAGGAATCAGGAGTTTTTATTTCTGTTTTCTAATTTTAAACCATGGCCATGATCCAGTGAGGAATCCCTGTGCATGCAACCTGGGACTTACCCATTGCCAGCGATGGAAAAGGAAAGAGAACCATGCGCTCATTGAACTCCATCTGCTGCACTGGCAACAAAAGGCTCGTGTTCAGATGGAGATCTGGATCACGGCCCTTTGTCTCTTGGTAAGGGGCCATGGAAAGTCACTTGCAATGCTTGCAAAAAATCACAATCCTGCCATTCAAGGAAGCAGGGTTTCATTTAAAGGAACTTCACGGCAAATACTTATAAGTAGACCATTAGGCAAAGTACCAAAGTCCTGAGAGTGTCCGAGGAAGATATTATTGGTTTGATGTCAAAAGTGTGGGCTGTGGAGTCTGCGGGTTCTTTTAGGGTCACCAGCTCTGTGTTGGGAAATACCTGGAGATTTGGGGGGTGGAGCCTGAGGAAGGCCGGATTTGGAGAGGGGAAGGACCTCAGCAGGGTCAAATGCCATAAAGTCCATTCCCCAAAGCAGCCGTTTGCTCCAGGGGACCTGATTTCGGTCATCTGGAGATCAACTAGAATAGTGGGAGGTCTCTAGGTGCCACCTGGAACCGTATTCTTTATTTAGCCCGCATTTCCAAGTCACACTTTAAAGGCAAGTTCTTCCAGTCTGTTCAATGGGTGTATATGTTCCGCTTAGGGTTACCATTCCCCAGTTCAGGGCAGGGGACTCCTCCAAGAGCAATGTCAGGGGACGTGCCAACATCACCCGGAAGTGATATGATCACATCAGGGGAGCCACTCTGGTTTTGGGGCGAATCTCTATGGTTTGAGGGCAATCTTACCATAGTAAAGGTAAAGGTAAAGGTTCCCTTGCTCGAAAGCCAGTCGAATCCGACTCTAGGTTGCGGTGCTCATCTCCGTTTCAAAGCCAAAGAGCCAGCGCTGTCCGAAGACATTTCCGTGGTCATGTGCCAGCATGACTAAACACCGAGGTGCACAGAACGCTGTTACCTTCCCACCGAAGTGGTACCTATTTATCTACTTGCAATTTCTTGCTTTCGAACTGCTAGGTTGGCGGAGCTGGAACTAGAGACAGGAGCTCACCCTGTCATGAGGCACGGGTCTCGAACTGCTGAACTACTGACCTTCCACAGCCTGCAGTTCAGCGTCTAACCACTTGAGCCACCCAAAATTAGTGTTGCTCCCAAAGCGTCTATGCCACTTCCTGGAGACGTGCGACATCACTTCCAGTGACATTGGCACTTTGGGGGTGACACTTCTGGCTCCAGGGATGTGTCATACCCCCATCCCCCTGCCTACTGACTACATTCCTGGCATTCCCCAAGTGTTTTTAGAACACTGGGTGGGGGCTTTTTCCCAGGAAGGCTTCTGTTTCACCACTGAAGATTTGATTGGCTGTGCATTTTTTCTAAAAAGTGCCACTACAGCACAAGGATCTTCACTTTGTGTCTGAAGGAAAGCTGTGGCAGCCATTATGTTGCTGGCTCCACCCTCTGGCTCCACCCATTTTCTGGCAGCCATTTTGTAGTCACGCCCGCCATGCTGTATCAGAATTTCAAAAGTGCTCACAGGTTCAAAAGGTTGGGACACTACACTTTCTGTCTGTCTGCAGTGTCGTCCAACATGCAGCTGCTGCCAAAGTATTGGCAACTTTTAAGTCAGCAGTGATCAGGTGACCCAAGAGGCTAATGAGGTTCCATCAAGCCCTATAAAGCTTCACACAGGCCGACTTGGATCCTAACTTGAAAGAAGGCCAAACCGCCCTCTGGCGGTCCATACCTGCTCGCCTACTCAGAAGTGGCTTTGTCTCCAAACACCAGCTGTGACAGCCCCATGGAGGTGTCTTGAGTATACGGAGAGCTAGGTGAAACCGAAGCCTATGGAAAAGGTGTCATGTTACTTTCAACTTTTATTAATCCACACAACCATCGAGACAATCTCCTCGCTCGCTTCATACAGATGGACATAATCTTCTCCTCCCGCGAAGCCCCTGTCGACTGTAAGTCACATGTTCCGAGGAGTAGAACGGATTAAGCTCCCCCTCTGTCCCCGTCCTTTTAAAGAACACCCTGATAATATGCGAGGCTAAAATGTCAGAAGCTATTAGAAACCCTCAGACACACAATATATGTCCATCTTGGCGGTTCTCCCCCCTCCCCTCCCCCTCCCCCCGTCTCCTCACCACGCAACAAGACAACAGGCGTAGGAATTGCTCAGCTGCGACTGCTCCAAGTCGAATAATTACAACTTGTCAGAAAGAATTAATTTTCCCATTTCTCATAAAGATGTGTAAAAATTACCATGTTATTATACACTGACACTCTCTGGAGGCAGACACAAAATTTAATTTTGAATTCTTTCCGCATATTAAATTAAATCCATAAATAAGAGTTTAGGCATTCACTCGGAAGCATATGTTCATTGGGAGCGAAAGCCAACACGAGCCCGGCTGTAATGGCTGTTGTAATGTTTTAATAGCTCGCTTCTTCTAAGCACCAATAAATTTACATGATCATAACAGTCGTAGGCATACGAGAAGCCCATTACCGCCTGGGCAAAGGCAGCGGCGTTAACAGGATGGAAAAATGGAAAAACCAAGCATGGGAGGGGGGAGACACCAGGAGAGAACTCTTAAATAAAATTAGGCAACTGCACTTGTCAGCTGCTCCATGATTGAATTTTTAATATTGTGGTCAATTGGTCAAAACAAATAATGGGATAAAATATTTTAATGTATTTAGGAACCTGCTTCTCCGGTTAACGTACAGTCAAAAAGCCAAATGCTGCTTTATGCGTGGGGGGAGGTTTTGATGCTTGCAGACACACAGGCTGCTCGGGTTTGCGTTGGCAGGAGTACAAGGAAAGCCACGGGGCTTGGAGATAATCTGGCCCAACTGGAAGGTGTTTGAAGCGGGGCGGGGCTACAAGAGCTGTCAGGAGTTGAGAAAGGTTAGGCGACAGGCCGTGGCTCGGTGGCAGAGCGTCCGCTTTGCATGCAGGAGGTGCCAGGTTCAATCCTCGGCAACTCTGATTCAAAGAACCAGGTGGAAACTTTTTAGCTGATACCCCAAAGAGCTGTTAATTAGATAGACAATACTGGCCTTGATAGACCAACGGTCGGACTCACTAGAAGAGAATTTCATGAGTCATGTGAGAATTTCGATGGGAAGGGCCATGGGTCAGTGATAGAGCACCGGCTCTACATGCAGTACAACCCAATTAGGATTCTGAGGCAGTGCCTGGCACCTAGCAGGAAGGTTGTGGGCAGGGAAATGGGAGGGTTGCAATGCCAGTTGTGGTGTTATGTCACTTCTGGTAAAAACCCAGAATTGAAACACAGTAGCTCTAGGAATCACTGGAAACTCTGTGGTGAAACTACAGAAACCACAGAGTTCCCAGCAATTCCTTGAGCAACACCATAAAGTTTCCAGTGATTCACAGAACTACCCTATGCCCCTTCTGGTTTTTTTTACTGGACCTGATGCAGCATTGCACGTGACGCTGCCATTTTTTTTTTTTTCATTTTTGCAGTGGTGGGCAACAGGGATCCCCTGCTCCCATCAGGGGCTTGGGAGCCCTAATACCAATTGAACTCCTGGCATCTCTTGTTAAAAAGAACAAATAGTAGCCCAATGGTCTGGCTCAGTATAAGGCAGATGCATGTGAGAACTCCAACCGGCGTTACAACATGAGAAATCTGTCCCTTTATTCCATAAAGTTTCCCACTTTTCTGAGTCATGCTCTTGGCCACAGAAAGTGCGTGGAGTATCTTGGATGTTATCTGTTTCAAAGGAACTTTGTGGATAAATTAAATGTTCAAAAGTGGACCCCAAAAGTGGGTGATGTGCATAGAATCATAGAATCACAGAGTTGGAAGGGACCTCCAGGGTCATCTAGTCTAACCCCCTGCACAATGCATGACTTAGACCAGGGGTGTCAAACATGCGGCCTGAGGGCCAGATCAGGCCCCTGGAGGGCTTCTATCAGGTCTGCAGTGGATCTAGCCATCTCTTGCTTCCAGTTCTGCTGCTGCTGCATCATAGCTTGCTTTGCCAGACTCTCTTAATCACTCAGCCATTTCATGTTTTAACCTGGATCCTAGAGTCAGAACTGTGAGCATGAGATTTCTGTGGTGACTGTCAATAAATCAAAAGTAGGTTTGCAGCTTGCAGATACACACCTGAACAGCATACTCGAGATTGCAACAGCACAGACATTTTGATGCAATAATTCAGAGCAAGAGGTATCATTTATATCTTCCCTTTCTCCCCAATGGGAATCCACAATGGGTTCTATCGTTCTCGCTTTTTATTCTCAGAACAACCCTGGAAAATAGGTTAGGCAGAAAGTATGACAGGCCCACGCCCAGAAAACATCCAAGGCAGAGTGGGGATTTGAACCCGGGCCTCTTAGATCCTAATCCAACGCCCTAACCACTGTACCATACTGGACTATGTTGGTCTTAAAGGTGCCACTGGACTCAAACTTTGTTCTGTTGCTTCAGACTGTCAAATTCAGGGCCTCATTTGCCATAGGATTTCTATGTTCTGTCTTCATTGCACGTAACCATTCTGTATTTGGGGTGTTAGGGAGGGCAGTGAGTGAGTGAGTGGATGCATGGGTGGGAATCTGCTTCACTTAGGCATTTTGTAACTGTTTTCCTAAGAGGCTTCCTGACTGGGAAGAATGTGAGTGACCTTGGATGCCTGTCTTGGCTAGCCAGCCTGTCATAGATAACATATTGTAGGTTCACAGGTGGTGGTGGGGGAAGAGCACACATTAGATTTAGGCGGGATGCGGCATGAATGGCTTGACTGCATGGGTCACTGGGGAGGCTGTTTGAATCATGTATAATACCAGCACTGGTGCCAACCCAGTCAGTTCTGACACAGATGGTCTCTACTTGACACAGCTACATATCTCAATAAACAAATCACTAACAGAAGAGCGCTGTTGAGATGAGTTTGTGCAAGAGTCTGACAAAGACCAACATGGCTATCCACTTGAGGTCTGTCTGAAGCAGGGATGCAGGTCCTAGGTTGACTGACCTTGATAGACCAATGGTATGACTTGGGGGAAGGCAGTGGCCTGTATGTGTCTGTGTGCTGAAGAGCCCAGGGTTCAAGGCCAGTTCTATGTACAATGCCACCCTGGCTCTCAAGATGAACCTCCCTGAAGTTCCTTAAAGGACAGTAAACACACATGAAGCTGCCTTCTACTAAACACACACGAAGCTGCCTTCTACTGAATCAGACCACTGTTCCATCAGGTTTCGCATTGTCTGCTGCCCAGGGTCTCAGGTAGAGGGCTTTCACTTCACCGACTGCTCGGTCCTTAGGAGAGTCAGAACTCCCTTCATCAGACACAAGACGGAGCTTTGACTCTCAAAAGCTTATATCCTGGCTCTGAATTGAATAGCCTGGGCAAGCTGGACCTTGTCAGATCTTGGAAGCTAAGCAGGGTCGACTATGGCAAGTACTCAGATGAGAGACCTCCTAGGAATACCAGCAGTCGGGAGGACAGGGGCAGGCTTTATTCAGCCACCTCTCTGAATAGCCTCCAGGCCCCCAGTAGAGGTCAGGCACCAGAGGTTACTCACCATGACTTCCAGGTGCACACACACATGCGTGCACACACAAGCACATATTTTAAAAATACAAACAAAAAAAGAATAAAAAAAGCTTATACCCTGAAATTCTTGTTGGTCTCTATGGAGCTATCGAACCCTAATTTAACTGTTCGGCTGCAGACCAAGATGGCTACACCCTGTAACTGCCTGGTCCTTTTAACTGGAGGTGCAGGGGATGGACACTGGGACCTTCCGCATGACAAGAAGATGCTCTGTCATTTGGCCACAGCCCCATTCCTCCCTCCCTTTAGCAATCAAGACAAATGGCTACTGGAGTTGCACACAATGCCCCCTCCCCTCCCAGGACGTTAATCAAACTATGCAGAGTTATCATCGTCCTTCGAACTGCCAATCTGTCTCAGAAATGTGAGTGATGGGCAAGGTGGGGAAATCAGCCTGGCCACTTTTGACAACAGCGGAGGCTTCTCAGACAAGGAAGTCCAAGTTTTAGCCTGCCACAGGGCTTATAATGATATTATTACAATCCCTCACCCCCAAATGCTCTGGAAGAAAACTAGAACTCCCGGGAATAATTTCTCTTGCAAAGAAATTCACTGGCGCCAGGGCTGAAGTTTGCACAGTTTGCCAAAGTGTGGCAGTAGCTTTTTAAATATGTCAGCGAGCGGCAGAAGAAAGCTGGCAAACTGAAGAGAAGATGCAAAAAGAGAGAGAGAGAAAAGTTGAAGCACAGAATGACACCTTCATCATCTTTGGATCTGGCTGCAGAGCTGTTGCCCTGGATCCAAATCTTTTGCTATGTAGCACAACAGAATACACATACACACGAAGTTGCCTTATCCTGAATCGGACCATCTGCCCGTCAAGGTCAGTATTGCCTGCTCAGACTGGCAGCAGCTCTCCAGGGTCTCAGGTAGAGGTCTTTCCCATCACCTACTGCCTGGTCCTTCTAATGGGAGATGCCGGGGATTGAACCCTGGGACCTTCTGCATGCAAAGCAGAGACTCTTCCACTGAGCCACAGTCCCTCCCCAAACAGAAGCCCTTAAGAAAAGGGGGAGACTAAGGGCCAGTCATCATTAAGTTACTGGTCCATCTCTGTCCGAGGTCAGACCTCCCACCCCCACACATGCCTCCAGGGAGATAGAGGCCTCTATACTGTGCCAGGTGAACCGTCCAGGGAAGCCCACAGAAGCCCAATGTGCTGCCGTGGGAGTATCTTCACAGCTCGCCACGAGACCCAGAAACACCAGCAGCAGAGGCACCAAGGTAACAAGCGGGGAAGAAGAGCAGTGGAACCCACCATGAGCAATGATCCTTTCCTCCTCCGTTGCGGGAGCCAGGAAGGCTTCTTTGGAAGGATGGGGCAGGAAACAGAAGAAGAAGAAGAAGAAGAAGAAGAAGAAGAAGAAGAAGAAGAAGAAGAAGAAGAAGAAGAAGAAGAAGAAGAAGAAGAAGAAGAAGAAGAAGAAGAAGAGGAGGAGGAGGAGGAGGAGGAGGAGGAGGAGGAGGAGGAGGAGGAGGAGGAGGAGGAGGAGGAGGAGGAGGAGGAGGAGGAAGAGATTGGATTTATACCCCACCCTTCATTCGGAGTCTCAGAGCGGTTTACAGACTCCTTTCCCTTCCCCTCCCCACAACAGACACCCTGTGAGGTAGATGGGGCTGAGAGAGCTCTCTTGAGAACTGCCCTTGAGAGAACAGCTATGACAGAATTATGGCTTGCCCAAAGTCATCCAGCAGCTGCACAAGCTAGTCAGTAGTTTAAGTGAGAACATGCTGCGAAGTCCATACTAAAGAAGTCTGGCAATCAAGCATACAAATTTCCAACATAATGTAATGGGCTTGGCCTAGGGTTACCAACTTTGGGTTAAGAGACACCCGGAGATTGGGGTCAGGAGCCTGAGGACAGTGGAGTTTGGGGAGGGGAGGAAGTTTCTGAGATCTGACGAGATCAAGCTAACCTGGACCACTCAGGTCAGGGTGGCCATTAGTTTAGTTGGCTAATAGTCACAATAACTAAATGGAGCATCCATGTTCAGTAGCAGTGTACCTCAGTGTGCTATTATTGGTGGCAGCATGAAAAAGAGGAGGCGACTTTGGCCTCTGTGCTGTTCTTATGCTGTGACTGTTTAATAACATAAGAGAAGCCAATGCTGGATCAGGCCAATGGCCCATCCAGTCCAACACGCTGTCACACAGTGGCCAAAAATACCAGGTGCCATCAGGAGGTCCACCAGTGGGGCCAGGACACTAGAAGCCCTCCCACTGTTGACCCCCCCAAGCACCAAGAATAGAGTGCATCACTTGCCCCAGAGTCCCTATCTATATATCTTGTGGCTAATAGCCACTGTTTTGTTTATGGACGCATTCTGGAATTAAAAGCAGAAACAAGAGAAGTTTGTTGACCTGATTCTGATAATTTCTATCTACTCTTCTTCCAATGACTAGACAGGGGCCTGCTTAACTCCATTATACACACTCCGACCATATCTACCCATATCAGGTCTGGAGAGGCAGCTAATAAATCTTCTCAATGCATAATAATAAATACCCTGAAACCTAAGACAAGTATGCCAACTATGTTGAAATGCCCAAAACTATCTTTGATTGCGGAAAGTGCCATCGAGTCTCACCCGACTTATGGCCGTAGGGTTTTCAAGGCAAGCGACATTCCGAGGCGTTTTGCCATTGTCTGCCTCTGCAGAGTGACCCTGCATTTCTGTGGAGATCTCCCATCCAAGTACCAACCAGCGCTGACCCTGCTTAGCTTCTGAGACCTGATGAGAATGAGCTAGCCGAAGCCAGGGGCATCAAACATAAGGCCCGGGGGCCAGAACCGGCCCATCTAGGGCTCTTATGTGGCCCACGAGCAACTAAGAACATAAGAACATAAGAGAAGCCAATGTTGAATCAGGCCAATGGCCCATCCAGTCCAACACTCTGTCACACAGTGGCCAAAAATACCAGGTGCCATCAGGAGGTCCAGCTGTGGTGCCTGGACACTAGAAGCCCTTCCACTGCTGCCTCCCCCAAGCACCAAGAATAGAGTGCATCACCTGCCCCAGATTGAGAGTTCCTATCTATACTCTGTGGCTAATAGCCACTGACGAACTGCTCCATATGCTTATCAAATTCCCTCTTGAAACTGTCCATGCTTGTAGCTGCCACCACCTCCTGTGGCAGTGAATTTCATATGCAAGGGAGGGAACAGGAGACTCCAATTGTGGCTTCAGCATGGTGGAACAACCTCATCTGCAGCAGTCAAGCAGTGAGGGAGTGTCTGCCCAGTCCTGCACTGCTGGGTCTCCAGGGGTTTTCCCTTGAACCCCCCCCCACCCAGTCCACAGGGCCTTGCAGTGAGGATACAATAGCTCAGAGCTGACCAGCTGCTGTCCTTTATAGGTCCTTTCCGCACTTGGATCTCATCCCTGGTTTTATCAGAGTTCAACTCGTGACACAATGCCTTGCATTTATCCCTGGTTATAACAGCATCCGTTTACTCCGTGACAAGTGTGGGGTGAAACTGGGGTGACCTCAATGTAATGTGGAAACAAAAAATACCTTGAGGTAATTACAGGGGTGAACTCGTGTTCGGGGACAGGGTTGAACCAGGATTTAAGGTCTAGTGAGGAAAGGACCACACAGTTTCTATCTCCGGTGCCTGGGATTATGTTTCATGGCACACATGGTTGGGCCCAACAAAGTGACATTTATGTCAGATCCAGCCCTCGTAACAAATGAGTTTGATACCTCTGGCCTAAGCCATCCACGTCTGGGCAAAACTGTCCTTACCAGGATCCAATAAAAGTGATTTGCGAGACAGATCCGGCCATGAGTCATCAATTCACCCATCCCTGGCTTAAAGCAATAGTTAACGTGGGCATGTGTGTCTTTATGGCTAAGCCACAGCCACAAAACCAGACTCAGCTAATAAAAAAGTGCTCCGGCATGAGAGGACAAAGTTGTTGAAGTTTCCACCGCCTGATCATTTCGAAACTGTGGCCTATATCATACAGAACGCGTACTGGAAGGCAAAGCCTTGATGTGACAAGCCGAGCCTCCCGGGGCATCAGAACAGTCATTTTTTAAAAAGACGGCGTCTTCTTACAAACTACTCAAACAACCCCACAAACACAACATGCTCTCCAGCTAGAGAGATGCCCTTGAGCTCAACTTGGAACATCTTGTAGAAAGCTGTTTAAATTAGAACTGCCGAGAAACCAGTTGGAATCGGAATGGCTTTCTCCCCCACCCCAGGATTTCGATCTTTCTTCCTAACCTGCAATCCCAAAACTGGATCGGTCAACAGATTAGTCAGCTAAATAGTTTCATTCAAGCTCCCTTCCCCCCAGTTTAGGGCAAACCAAGGTGATTTATCCCATATGGGTCGACGGCATGCACTAATATGGGCAGTGGAAATTGCCGTCAAGTTGCAGGTGACCTAACGGTGACCCCATAGGGCAGAGGTGTCGAACTCATTTGTTACGAGGGCCGGATCTGACATAAATGTCACTTTGTCGGGCTGGGCCATGTGTGCCATAAAACATAATGCCAGGTACCAGAGATATAAACTGTATAAAGGACAGCAGCTGGTAAGCTTCGAGTTGGTATATCCTCACTGCAAGGCCCTGTGGGCTGGGAGAGGGGTGCAAAGGAAAACCCATATGGGCGGACTGGAGAGCCAGAGGTACAGCACTGGGCAGACGCTCCTACGCTGCTTGACCTCTACAGACAAGTGGTTCCGCCATGCTGAAGCTGCAATCAGAGTAGCTCAGCCCACTCCCCCACCCCAACAGTCTCCCATTCTCTCCCTTGCACTAGTTGCTTGTGGGCCACGTAAGAACACTGGATGAGCCAGTTTTGCCCCCCAGGCCTTATGTTTGACATCCCTGCTGTAGGGTTTTCAAGGCAAGAGATGTTCAGAGACGGTTTGCCATTGCCTGCCTCTGTGGAGCAGCCCTGGACTTCCTTGGTGGTCTCCCAACCAAATACTATCCAGGGACGGCCCTGCTTAGCTTCCAAAATCGGCCAAGATCAGGCGAGCATGGGCTATTACAGACTAATATAAAACACACATGATATGCTGCCTTGGTCAGTCATATTTACATCCGGCAATCTGTCCAAGCTCATGGTGGAAGGCCTGCGTGTGAGCATTGAAGGGGAGGGATCCTATTTGATCCTCACAACAATTGTAATCATAATGCCCCTGTATAAATCAATGGTGCGACCTCATTTGGAGTAGTGTGTACAGTTCTGTTCACCACACCTTAAAAAGGACATTATAGCTTTGGGGAAAGTGCAGAAAAGGGCAACTAGAATGATAAAAGAGTTGGAACACTTTCCCTGTGAAGAAAGGTTAAAGCGCTTGGGTCTCTTTAGCTTGGAGAAACGACGGCTGAGGGGTGACATGATCGAGGTTTATAAGATTATGCATAGGATAGAGCAGGTCGGGAAAGAAGTACTTTTCTCCTTTTCTCACAATACAAGAGCTCGTGGGGTACTCCACGAAATTCCTGAGCAGTCGGGTTAGAACGGATAAAAAGAAGTTGTTCTTCACCTGAAGAGTGATTAGCACATGGAATTCACTGCCCCAGGAGGTGGTGGCAGCTACAAGCATGGACAGCTTCAAGAGGGAATTGGATAAACATATGGAGCAAAGGTCCATCAGTGGCTATTATCCACAAGGTATAGATAGGGACTCTGGGGCAAGTGATGCTCTGTATTCTTGGTGCCGGGGGGGGCATAGTGGGAGGGCTTCTAGTGTCCTGGCCCCACTGGTAGACCTTCTGCTGGAACCTGGTATTTTTGGCCACTGTGTGACAGACTGTTGGACTGGATGGGTCATTGTCCTGATCCAACATTGGCTTCTCTTATGTTTTTATTGTGTGTGTGTGAGGATAAGCTGAGAGAGAAGGGCACATAAAAATGCTTTTTCCATTAAGCAGGGATCTGAAATCTTGTAATTCTAGTCCAGGGGTCCCCAGCCTTTTGGAGCCTGCAGACACCTTTGGAACTCTGTGTCAGACCCCAGTCCAGTTATCTTCCAGTATATATAATTCTGTTTTGGTCATGGACTCCCCTGAACATTCCAAAACGCTCCAAAATCAGTTCGCTCCCTGATCTGTCATTCAAAGGGTCTCCCTATCCACTGGCTGCTTTGCCGGAGTCCTGCCTCCAACATTCTAAACAATTCCTCTGCCCCCCCACAGCCAGTCAGAACACAGAGGTCATTTGCATATGTGGCCCGATTGACCTTTGCCTCGGAACACAGAGGTCGTTTGTGGCCTCTAACATTCTAAACAGTTTGCTGTTGCTGTTCTCAGGTAAAATGTGTTCTAAGGTAAAATACATTTCCCTTTAGTGCCTCTTGGGGGAAACCATTGTTGTCAATCTCCAGATGAGGGCTGAAGATCACTCAGAATTACAACTGTTTTCCAGATGGCAGAGATCAGTTCCCCTGGAGAAAATGGTGGACCTTATATCCTGCAGAGATGGCCCCTGACAGCCGATGTGAGGTAGCAGTCAGGGTTTCAGAGCACAGTAGAGGCTGCAGATGGGGGTGGGGGTGGAAAGTTGAAGAGTGAGGAGAAAATAAAGGTAGGTTGATGATTGGCTGGGAAGGACATAGGGTTGCCAACTCCAGGTGGGAAATTCCTGAAGATTTGAGGGATGGAGCCTGGAGAGGGTGAGGTTTCAGGAAGGGTGGGACATCAGACAAGTACAGTGCCATAGACTCCACCCTCATGGGGAACCATTGTTGCCAATCTCCAGATGAGGGCTGGAGATCACTCAGAATTACAACTGCTCTCCAGGAGGGGAGGGGGAAGGAGATGGAAACCTGAAGTCAGAGGGGCAGATCAAGGTAGGTTGGTGGTTGCCAACTTCAGGTTGGAAAATTCCTGGAGATTTGAAGGGTGGAGCCTGGAGAGGGTGGGGTTTGAGTAGGGGTGAGACCTCAGACAGGTACAATGCCATAGACTCCACCCTCCAAACCAGCCATTGCCTCAGGAGGAACCATTGTTGCCAATCTCCGGGTGAGGGCTGGAGATGACTCAAAATTACAACTGTTCTTCAGGTAGCAGAGATCAGTTCCTCTAGAGAAAATGGTGGACTCTGTGTCATTATACCCTGCTGAGGACACCACAGCAAATTGACACTGAGTGCCCAGGACTGGGGCACCCGCCCAGAGCCTCTTTCTAGAGCCCGTTGTATTTATTTCCACAACGGGCTTTATTCCTAGTGCTCAATAACTCTCACTTTGGCAGTGATTAGTTTATTGGAGTATATGCAAGATCCAAGAGTCATCGTGTAGGAAATGAAGTCTTTTGGCGGGTACAAACATATTATAGAAATTCAAACAGGTCCCACCCAGCCCCCAGGCATACGTAACATCCGCACCTGCCTAAATGCCATGCCAACCAGGGGAGATATAGGTCCTGGTAATCTAGAGTCCAAGATGGTACAAGAGTGTGCTCAAGGTCACTTCTCCTGGGAAAGCAGAAAGGAGAGGAGAAGGGTATGTCTAGTGGAGAAGTTACATCTTCTAAAAGCAAAGGTCTCACTCATTCCTGCACGCACTCACCCCCACCCTCAGGAATGCCCTCCCCCCCAACTCTTATGGCAACCGAAGCAAGCATATCACAGGAAGGTTGGACACTCTGAAACAGTGTAGTGGGCACAGCCACAAAATGGCTGCCACAAAATAGCTGCCGCAGCTTACCTCCAGCCACACAGTGAATATCTTTGTACTGTGGTGGCACCTGCCACCAAAGCAACTTCTTTAAAAATCTGCATATCCAACCAAATCTCCAGAGGCCAGTCAGAAGCCTTGCTGGGCAAAAGCCACACTGGCCTCACTCATTTTCTAAAAACACTTGGCAGGTGGAAGGAATAATGCCAGTGGGTGCCATTGTGCCCACGGACAACATGTTGTGGATGGCTGTTCTAGGCGAACTCTCTATGAACTGCACTGGCTTTTTATTTTCTTTTTGGGATACTTTATTTCATTTTGGGGAATTTTATTCCACCCTACCCTGCATGTCTGAGAGGCAGTATGGTCCAGCAGTCGCAGGGTCAGGCTATGACTGGGAAGATCCAAACTGTAACAGACACACAGGGCATAACTTCATGATACCTTTGGGTCAAGTCCAGGTGTACCATGAGAGCTGTCAGTCAGACAAGTGAGATTTTCCCATCGAGAGATCAAATCTCAGGCATGAGGGCCCAATTTGGACTGGGCAGGGCTAGGGTTGCTGGTCCTGCCTCCGTAAATGATGGGCAGTTTCAGGGTTCTTTTTGTAGCAGGAACTCCTTTGCATATTAAGCGACACACCCCTAATGTAGCCAGTCCTCCAAGAGCTTACAGTAGCCCCTGTTAGAAGAGCTCTGTAAGCTCTTGGAGGATTAGCTACATTAGGGGTGTGACAGCGCTGGCTCTTCGACTTTGAAATGGAGATGAGCACCGCAACCCTAGAGTCAGATTCGACTGGCTTTCGAGCAAGGGAACCTTTACCTTTACACCTAATAGGCAAAGGAGTTCCTGCTACAAAAAGAGCCCTGGGCAGTTTTGAGGCCGGTACCTGGGAAGAGGGAAGTTTGTGGAGGAAGTGATGTCACTTCCAGGTGACACTCGAGAAATCTCTACTGAAGAGGTACGGAGATATTCCTAGAGCATGACTATGTAAGCCATTTTCCAGCAATTTAAATGGTATTCAGGTTAAGACCTGGAACCCTCAGTCATGTTCAATTTTCACGTGCGGGTGATGGAGATGAGTAAATGCCAGTTGCACATCATCCTTAGTTTTAAGGCAATCTCCAATTTACTGCATTACCATTGATACTCCCCCCCCCTTTTCTGGATTAAAATTAGAGCTATACTTGCCTTGGAAGTGCAAAACCTGTGCAGGGGTAGGGTGGCCTATAAGCCTAATATTATAAATAAATAAACAAACAGAAGACAAGAAACAGCCAAAGAGGCTCAACATCTAGCCAAAGAGAGGGTAGGGCCAACTGCCAAGTGTACCTAATTGAAAGAATTGGCTTAACCCTTTCCCTCCCAGATTGTCTCACATGCAGAGTTGCAGTATCCAACAAAACTATGGCTGTGATCACACACACTAAATAATCCACTTTCAATCCACTTTCAGTCCATTTTCAGACTGGATTTTTACTGTGTGAACTGGCAAAATCCAATTCGAAAGTGCATTGAAAGTGGATTATTTAGTGTGTGTGATCGCAGCCTAAGTCAAGTTGAGGAGGCCCCATAACATCAACAGAAAGTAGCAATTCAGTATTTTTTTTAATTTAGAAGCCCCTCATAATCTGCAGCCTTAAACTATAGAAACTTCACATGTGCTTCAATGCATCATAAATAAAGAAATCTGACTCAATCACAGGCACCGTTTCAGCAAATAAAATAGTTTTGTTCTTGCAAGAGAAAAGGGAGAATCCTTCTTCTAGCATAGCAGCTGTATCCAACAATTTCGAAAGCACTTACATTAAAAACCATTATTTAAAGTCGGCTGCCTGATTCATAGGGGACACCTTTTTTCATTGTTCAAAGAGGATTAATCAGTTATCTTAAGTGATTAATCAATCAACTGCTCCAACCAAACCTCACACACACAAACATGTGTGCGCGCATATATAGCAGGGCTGTCCTTTTTGGATAAAGTTGATGATTCAATGATTCCCTCCTTCCTGTAGTATGGACTTCATCGGGGAATCCCAGTGTATCCTTGCTCCCTCCAACATGATGCTATCAGTACCTCTATGTCGGCAGGGTAGCGGAATGGAGACTTCTCCCTACTCCAAGGGCCAGTGAGTGGTGGTGGTGGTGCTGGTGGGAAGCATTGTCAAGCCACACTAGATTTATGGCAACTCTGTAGGGCTTTCCAGGCAAGATATGAACACAGGTGATTCGTCATTGCCTGCCTCCCATGACTTTGTTGGGTTTAGCAAGTTAAAAACACTTCAATAATTATAGAGTTAACTTTGTTTGTGTTAGTCAACAGGAAGTCACATATTTATTGTACCCAATCTGTTTACTAAGTAAAAAAGCCCGGGAATCTTGTAGGAGATCTTATTATAGTGACCTGAACTTTAGCCCTGTGACTGGAAATCAATCTATTGGCTATTTAGTATATTGAGGTCCCTTTTTACTGCCTTTGTGTGTTGGAGAAGAAGTGAGCCACTATTCTTCTTCTTCTATTTCTTCTTCTTCTTCTTCCAGTTCTCGTTCCTGTAACATCTTCTTAGCATTAAAGACGTAGGGATCTAGTGCTTTGTTATTCTGTATCCTGTTTAACTTTTCCCCATGTTAATTTTCTAGTAATAAACTTTTATATTTTTACAAACATACACAAGGACTCAGTCTCTCACTCTTTTTTGCTCTGCCGATTTAATCTCTGCTTAACTATGTTTTTACCAAGAATACTCTACAGACTTCCTTGATAGACTCCCATCCAAGTACTAACTGGGGCCGACCCTGCTTAGCTTCTGACATCTGATGAGATCGGGCTAGACCAGGCTAGCCAGGTTCAAACAATGAGTGGTAGATGCCTCCAACCCAGTGGCTTACATCAGGGCTGCTGTTCCCCCACAGAGGGTGGGGGGGTCCTCTGCTGTCCAAGGACTCTTCCCTGCTACTGCTTAGCTGGCTGTGATGGGGGAGACAGGGGGACAACATCAGAAGCATTGAGATACAATGGCATCACTCCTCATGCACCTGGAAGTGACATCAGCATGTAATCAGGGATGCCAGGGACACTCTGGCATTCGGGACAAACTCTATCCCCAGTGTCATGCTGATGTCACTTTCAGGACTGTGGAGATTTGATGTCAGCATGGTGACAGTGGCTGGTTGTCAAGCTCTGCCTGGCAACCTGAGCTTAATTTGTCATAATGCTTTTCAGCTCCTCCGGAGCACACTGTAATGTCTTCCAGTATCACATGAGGAAAAGGAATAAAAACAGGGTAACACCACAATGCTCAGTGTTTCAGTGAGGGGCCATGGCTCAGTGGCAGAGAACTTGGCTTTGCATGCAGAAGGTCCCAGGTTCAATCCAGGGCACTTCCAGTTTAAAAAAGATCAAGTAGGAAGTGATGTGAAAGACCTCTACACAAGACCCTGGAGAGCCACTGCCAGTCAGAGTTGACAAGACAGACCTTGATAGACCAGGAGACTGACTCAGTAGGAGGCAGCTCCTTGAGTGTAGTGAGCCAGTTTGGTGTAGTGGTTAAGTGTGCAGACTCTAATCTGGGAGAACCAGGTTTGATTCCCCACTCGTCCACTTGCAGCTGCTGGATGACCTTGGGCAAGCCATTGTTCTGGCACAGCTGACCTTGAAAAAGAGCAGTTTCTGTCAGAGCTCTCTCAGCCCCACCTACCTCACTGGGTGTCTGTTGTGGGGAGGGGAAGGGAAATGAGTTTGTAAGCCACTCTGAGTGAAGGGCGGGGTATAAATCCAATCTCTTCTTCTTCTTCTTCTCAAATGACTTATTTGCTAAGTCCAACTCCTTAGCCACCACGCTTATCTTTCCCATACGATCGTCCTTCATTAGGCCATACCGAAGTGATAAATGGAGGGGAGGTGGCACGGTATAGCCTGATGTCATCAGATCTCAGAAGCAAAGCAAGGTCTGCACTTGCAAGGGAGACCTCCAAGGGAGACACTGCAGAGGAAGCCAATGGCAAGCCAACTCTGCCTCTTCTTTGCCTTGAAAGCCCCTTCCTGGGTTCTCCGTAAGTCGTCTGTGACTTGTACACACGCGCAAGTGATAAACTTCTGCTTCTTTCCCCAAAGGGAAAGACAGAACATCTGTGATTTAGCTATATCAGATATTTGCCGAAGGACACCACCCTTTAGTTTATTTACAGGGCAAGGTATGATTTTTAAAAGGGATCTATTATTAACTCTGAGAAGGGGGGGGACCCTCTTTGAACCAATTTCAGCTGAGAAACCAATCAAGCTTTTTTTTTCCCCCCTCAGCGCAATTTCACACAGGCATAAGGAAGGAGAACTGTAATCATATCTAATTAGAGTTAAAATAATGTTTCCCTTTGAAATCTTTAATTAGCTGTGTTTTATTACATAACCATTTTTTTTGACACTGAGCACAGTATGCGCGAGAATTCGGGGGGATAAGTTAAGCTGCGTAAAGTTCTCGGGGGCCCAGTGTGTGGGCCAAAGCCTGACGGGGAGTGGCGGATGTTACCAGATGTCTGGGTCTGTGTGCTGGTCCACGCCGCCCGCCACAAAACAGCGGGCTGGCATTTCAACCTTTGTCACTTCCCTGTGTGCTTTCAATTTAACGGCAATCGCAAGGAGACAAAAGAAAGTTCCTGACAATATGCCTGGCAGTTCGGAAGACAAAAATCTCATTTCAACTTGCTCGGTCACTCCTGAAGTATTAGCTATTGTTGCCAGACGGCGTCTCCTCCGGCAAGACACATTACTGGTTTGGAATGAGGGGAAGAGTTGTCTTCATCTTGCGGTATTTTCTTTTTTCTCCCCCCCCCCCACTTGTTCATATTATTATTCCTCCTTTCTTTTCTTTTTTTTGCCCTTCAGTTTGATAAAATGAGAGCCCAGATTTACTGGCAAACCTACAGCCTGCCAGTCAGAAGCTTGTAGCACAATTTAATTAACCTTATTACAAATATGGTTTTCTTGAAGATTACATCACAGTCTGCTTTAATTCTCCCCCCCCCTTTCACTTTGCTGGCTGCTGATTCAACGTATCCCAAGCTTTACAGAATATGTTCATATTTTTAAAAGAAAGGTTAAGGTGCTAAATTATCTAAAAGATTCCCCCACCACCAGCCTCGATTTATTCCTTCATTTTCTCTACACACTTTCTGCATTTTTCATTCCCTAGGCCTGTGGTTGTCTTGCTTTGATCCAATGGTGGACCATGATGGTGGCTTGTGTCGGGATTCAACCTGCCACAGATCTTGCCCAAAGCTGAATTTGAGTGGAGTTGGAGGAGCCTGAATGGGTAGGGTTGCCAGCCTCCAGGTGGGGCCCGGATATCTCCCGCTATTACAGCTGATCTCCAGACAATAGATATCAGTTCCCCTGGAGAAAATGGCTGCCTTAGAAGGTGGGCTCTCTGGCACTGTACCCTAATGAGGCCCCTCACCTCCCGAAACCCTCCCCAGGATCCACCCCCAAGATTTCCAGGTATTTCCCAACCCAACCCAGAGCCAGTAATCCAATTAACAGGTGAAGCATTTAGGAAGAATTTCAAATGACGATGAAAGAATACTGATCAATAGAGTTTTGCATAGTGGGGATCAATGCTCCCTCTAAGCTGTGGAGTCTTGTGAGCAAAAATTCTACTTTGTGAGCTACTGGCATTAAAGTTGTGAGCGAGCTATTTGACTACTGCATAAATCATTTCGCTCTGGAGCCATCCTTCCTGAGCTAGGACAAAAATGTGTGAGCCGGAGGCTAAAAACTGTGAGCTAGCTCACACTAACTCAGCTTAGAGGGAACATTGGTGGGGATGGTGTCTACACATCTGTAGCAAACTGGAAGGGAACCTATCTAGAAAGTAAGGGCCCCGATGAAGGATAAGGCCATCAGTGGCTAGCCAAGATGACTAAATGGGATGTCCAGAGACAATAAACATCCGAATACTAGTGCTAGGAGACAACATCAGGAGAAAGTCTTTGGTTTCCATGTACAGGATGGATCCAAGCATCTTCCAAGGAGCCTTTCTCCAACTTAAGTGACTGTTTCTCCAAAAGATAGCCAGATCTCATCAGGTCTCGGAAGCTAAGTAGGTTGGCCTTGGCTAGTATTTGGAAAGGCGACCTCCAAAGAATAGCACGTGTGTGACTGTCAGGTAGCCCTGTCATGGTTTTGGAATGTGGAGGGGTACTCTTCCTCTGCCTGCCTCTGAGCCTCACTGTTTCACTGTCTGTGTGTTATCGCTTGCTTGACCTTGTCGAAGCTCCAGCTGCAGAACTCCTGGGCTGGGAACCAATGGCTTTTAGTTTAGCTTGCTCACTTTGCCCACGTGCGCAAACTATATTCATTGGCTTCAGCTTGTAAAGGGGGGATGTTTGATTTTAGTATAACTCAGGAGGCCCTACTGTTCCCGGGCATTCGTGACGCAAGCAGTACACGCGTCTTTAGTTCTGATTCACCAATAAACAGTTTTCTTCTGATGAAGCCCTGTGTTGTGTGACCTGACTAACGAGCCAGACAGTGACGCAGAGACAGGCAATGGCAAATCACCTCTGGAATGTCTATTGCCTTAGAAGAGAAGATGAAGAGATCAGATTTATACCCCGCCCTAAACTAACCGAAGGAGTCTCAGAGCAGCTTACAATCTCCTTTCCCTCCCCCTCCGCACAACAGACACCCTGCAAAGTAGGTGGGGCCGAGAGAGCTCTCTCGAGAACTGCTCTTTTCAGAACAACCCTGAGGGAACTGTGACTGACCTAAGGTCACCCAGCTGGATGCATGTGAAGGAGTGGGGAATCAAACCCAGTTCTCCGGATTAGAGTCCGCCACCCTTAACCACTACACAAAGCTGGCTCTCATCAATAAGAAGATTCGAGAAGGAGTCAGAAATGTTCCCCAATCCAGTAAATTTTGGGGTGAGATTCTGATGCAGACACGGAGCTCTTCTGCTCATGAAATCTTGCTCACTCAGTTCAACAAAGGGCCTGTTCATTTCTGAATTCACACTTGTACATGAGTTTTGCGTTCACACTGAAAACACAAATAGAGCCCACCGTGGTTCAAGGGCATCCATTTTATTGTGGGTTTCCCTACACAAAGAGGGCAAGGTGCTCAGCCGAAGGTCACCTGGAATGAAGAGGCACGCAGGAGATTCAGCGCAGTGAATAACGAAACGTAAGCATGTGCTCATCGCTCACCCCTTTGCGTTGCCCTAAAATGTTCGCACAAATGGACCATTGTTTCCCGATTACACTTTCCAGCTGGGACTACAGCTTATATTTAAGAAAACCGAGCTCTGCCATTCGCCAGGAAAGCCATCACAGAACCCCAAGACCCTTGGCTGCTTACAGGGAACCGCCTTGAACTCTGGACCTCTGGCTGATTAATTTCAATCAGTGGGATGTGGGTTGAATGTCAACACCGTATCTGTCACGCTCTTCCTAACTATACTCTCCTCGGAAATAAACAATGGGCGCTTTTTTGTTTTCTTCTTCTGCAGTTTCACAGGGGAGCTTAATCATTTAAAGAGAGGAATTTGGGTCCATAGAACGAAACAGGCCGACATGGGACCGTGTGTTCCGGGACCACTTTCTCTTTCAAGCACCCTCCAGTCCAAGATGGAGCTTTCCTGCCACCCTCCAGGTGCGACCTGGGGAACCCCCAGAATCACAGCTCTTCTCCAGACAACACAGATCAGTTCCTCTGGAGAAAATGGATGCTTTGGAGGGTGGGCTCTAGGGCACTGCACCTCACTGAGGTCCTTGTCCTCCCCACGCTCCACCCCCAAATCTCTAAGAGTTCCCCAATCTGGAGCTAGCAATCCTATCCCCCATACCCTGCTGGAACCAAGGGGGGCGGGACCTGGTAACCTTAGTTTGACCAGAAATGAGAATAAGGAAGAGACAAGTCTCCTGTTGCCTCTACCAAACAGGTACACATTAGGACTTTCTTCAAAAGGGCTCTGTGCGTATGTAAGGTTGCCAGCTCCGGGTCGGGAGATAATCAGAGATATGGGAGGTGGAGCTTGAGGAGGGGCAGGGTTTGGGGAGGAGAGGGGCTTCAGTGGGGTATAATGTTATGGCATCTACCTTCCAAAGCGGCCATTTTCTCCAGGTGAACTGATCTCTGTCACCTGGAGATAAGTTGTAATCCCAGGAGATCTCCAGCCACCACCTGGAGTTTGGCAACCTTACTGTATACAGACCAAGTATGGTATTGCCACTGTCTTCTCCCAAGCCACTGCTGCCTCAGTCCAAGCCAAGCCGCTACAGCAGTGCCAGTCTAAGAGCCAATGTTTATCACATCCCACACTTCCAGGAGGGAGCTGAGGTATTGTCATATTCAAGTTTCTCACACCTGGGACGCCTAATCTGCATATTATGCAAATGGTATGCAAATATATGTAATATGCAAATTGCTTCATTATGAAAATCCAGCATATCAATTGTGTTATCCACCAGTTGCTTTGCATCTTCTTTTGTTAACAACTACAAGGAGGTTGTAGAGAGACAATGAAGTATAGTGGTTGGGGTTGGAGTGTCAGGTGAAGACCTCAGAGACCCAGGTCATAATTTTCGGTTGCCTTGATATTTCCTATCCAATGGTGAGCCAAAGCAGCCTACGATACTGTCCTCCCCTCCTCCATTTCTTCCTCAAAACAACAACCCTGTAAGGTAGGTTAGTCTGACAGAGAAAAACTGGCCTGGGGTCACCCACTGAGGTCCTAAGGAAGAGTGAGTACTTGAACTTTGGACTTCCAGTCAATGGGCAAAAATCAGCAAACCAAGCAACCCACAGACAAGGCCAGGGTCTGTACATACTTGGGAGACTCCAAAAGTCTGCAAAAAAGACAACTTTACCAATTAACTGAAATAAAAATCCAAAATAGCTGGTGGAGACAGAGCATGTACCAAGGAGGAGGAGGAGGAGGAGGAGGAGGAGGAGGAGGAGGAGGAGAAAGAGATTGGATTTATACCCCACCCTTCACTACCTGAAGGAGTCTCAGAGCGGCTTACAATCTCCTTTCCTTCCCCTCCCCACAACAGACACCCTGTGAGGTAGGTGGGGCTGAGAGAGCTCTTTCGAGGACTGGTCTTGAGAGAACAGCTCTGAGAGAACTTGTGATTGAACCAGGGTCACACCAGCAGCTGCATGTGAAGGAGTGGGGACTCAAAGCCGGTTCTCCCAGATTAGAGTCTGTGCTCTTAACCACTACACCAAACTGGCCCAAGAGGTACCGAATGCTAGGAATAGATGAGTATCAGTTTATAGAGTCATGGAGGGGGGAAATATGGAAAGGGGGGATTTCCCTTATTCCGAGATATTCCTTGTTGGAACCCCCTGGCTATTGCGTGCATTACGTATCTGTTTATGTATCCATGCCCAAAGAATTGTCTACAGTCCGTACACCTATGCTTTCCTCCCTCACTCTCCCCGAAAGTCCACATCAGAAAATGGGGGGGACCTTTCAGAGCAACACCGTGGCAGTACAAGTCAAGAAATGTGGCGACTCCCGGAGGAAGTGCTTCTCCGTAGCAGTACAACTCTGGCTAGGTTTTCTGTACAGATGTTACTTTCTTTGTGAATGTTCCAAAGGGGCTGGATTAACCTTTATGCTAAGTACAGAAAAAGCTTGAGCCGCATGACGCCTCTGCCTTTGGGAAAGATACTGAAGAAAGCTGGTGGGCCACCCAGGAAGAACCGCAATGCTGAAATGGTTTCGGGATTGACTTTTAAGGCCCTAAACGGTCCGGGTCCAGTGTATTTACGGGACCGCCTCTCCCTATACAGCCCCAAAGGGCATCACACTCTGGAGAGAAGAACCTCCTGAGGACCCCTGGTCTGAAAGATATCCAGCTGTCCTCAACCAGAGCCAAGGCCTTTGCAGCCCTGGTGCCGGCCTGCTGGAACTCTCTGCCTAATGACAACCAGGCCCTGCGGGACCTAATGCAGTTCTGCAGGGCCTGTATGATGACAATATTGCACCAAGCCTATGGTTGGGGACAGGAAGGGTCCTCCATCAAGCCTGGCCTCTCTGTCTCCTTCCCTCTAGAGAAGGATATGGAATGTTCAGCGCCATCTGATCGGTTTGATATCACTACCTTTGCTGCTTTTAAATTTTGGTCTGCAGTTTGGTGTAGTAGTTAAGTGTGCGGAATCTCATCTGGGAGAAACGGGTTTGATTCCCCACTCCTCCACTTGCAGCTGCTGGATGATCTTAGGCAAGCCACAATTCTGGTCAGAGCTGTTCTCTCAAGGACAGTTCTGGAAAGAGCTCTCTCAGCCCCACCTACCTCACAGGGTGTCTGTTGTGGGGAGGGGAAGGGAAAGGAGTTCATAAGCTGCTCTGAGACTCTGAGTGAAGGGCAGGGTATAAATCCAATCTCTTCTTCTCTTCTATATATTTATTGTATTTATTGGAATTGTATTTAAAGTTGTTAACCGCCCTGAGTCCCAAACTGGGGGGAGGGCGATATAGAAATCAAATAAATAAATAAATAAATAAATAAAATTGAACACAGTTGTCCGCAGCAAATGCATTTATTCTGCTCTTTCAATGCTCAAAGTGCTTCCTATACTGTATCGTCAACAATCTTGTACGGTATGTACATAAGTGCCATGAAGCTGAAACTGACTTGTGGCAACATGAGAAGAGGGCTTTCAAGGCGAGTGAGAAGCAGAGGTGGTTTGCCATTGCCTTTCTCTGCAGAGTATTCCTTGGTGGTCTCCCATCCAAGCCTTATGGTGACCCCAGCAAGGGGCATTCAAGGCAAGTGAGAAGCAGAGGTGGTTTGTCATTGCCTTCCTCTGCAGAGCCTTTCTTGGTGGTCTCTTATTTAAGCCTTATGGTGACCCCAGCAAGGGGCTTTCAAGGCAAGTGAGAAGCAGAGATGGTTTGCTATTGCCTTTCTCTGCAGTCTTCCTTGGTGGTCTCTCATTCAAGCCTTATGACAACCCCACAAGGGGCTTTCAAGGCAAGTGAGAAGCAGAGGCGGTTTGTCATTGCCTTTCTCTGCAGAGTCTTCCTTGGTGGTCTCTCATCCAAGCCTTATGGCAAACCCAGCAAGGGTCTTTCAAGGCAAGTGAGAAGCAGAAGTGGTTTGCCATGGCCTTCCTCTGCAGAACCTTGGTGGTCTCCCATCGAAGCCTTATGGCGAACCCAGCAAAGGTCTTTCAAGGCAAGTGAGAAGCAGAGGTGGGTTGCCACTGCCTTCCTCTGCAGAGCCTTCCTGGGTGGTACTCCATCCAAGTACCAACCCTACTTAACTTCCAAGATCAGACAAGAGCAGGCCATACCAGATGTCCTTCCTTCCTACCTGCAAGGCAAGCCAGTCTTACTATCGCAATATTGGATTTGGGGAACTGGAACTGAGGAAGAGTGACTTGGCCACGGCAGCCCAGGGAGCATGTGACAGAAATGGAATGGAATGCTGCAAGCTTCCAAATCCCCATCTTTGGCACAATGCTGCACCTTGTCACTACAGCCATGCTATCTGCACATGCAATCCAGACAGCACGGCGCAGTGGAGCAAACACAGCTTCAACTGTTCTGGAAGTAACTGCGCACAATGTTGAAGGAAGATGTTCCTGCCGAGGATGACATGCGATTACCTTACAAAAATGGATGGAAGCCTGTCAGAAAATCAAAGAAGGGTCACATACAGATCGAGGGGGAATTCTATATATCGTCTTTCTGAAGCAACGGAGCAGCTTTGTGGCTGGCTGGTATCTTACTTAGAGGGTGAGCTCAGTGTATCTGTTTTAATGCTCGAATATAAAACAGCGCAACTAAAAAGGCCCATGGAAGGCTTTGCAGTGTCCGTCTCTCTTATCAGAACCCTCCATGGACAAAACACCTGTTTGTGCTGGCGCAGAAAGAAGCCTGTGTGAGCCAGAAGCGCGGGCATGTTATTGGGCCGAGGCTGCCAGACAATATTTGCAGCAAATCCGAAACCGAGTGTCAGATTTTTACAATGAGTCTGGCCCCTGGTTTGGTGACGATTGGCCATTTCGGTGGAAAGAGCCACGGGGCAGAGACGAGGCAGGATTTTGCATGTGTATCTTACAAGGAATACCTAATAAGAGGCAGATGTTGTCACTTCCAAAGGAATTTTATGCATGTCCGAAATGGAGTATACCTTCGGGAGCAGCTGCGGTGTAGTGGTTAAGAATGGCAGATATTTGGAGGAACTGAGTTTGATTCCCCATTCCTCCACATGCAGCCAGCTGGATGACCTTGGATCAGTCCCAGTTCTCTCAGAGCTGTTCTCTCAAGAGCAGTTCTTTCAGAACTCTCGCAGCTCCATCTACCTCACAGGGTGTCTGTTGTGGGGAGAGGAAATTGTAACCCGCACTAAATCTACTGTACTGGAGTGTATGCCACTCCCCCACTCCCCAGTTTGGTATAGTGGTTAAGTGTGTGCAGGGCCGGCTCGCCCACTCAGGCGAGCTAGGCGCTCGCCTAGGGCGCCGACCCTGCAGGGGCGCCAAAATGCCCCCCACCCGCCCCGTAAAAAGGCCCCCGAGCCGCCCAATCGCGGCAGCCCCGGTCTTCTGGGTGCCTCGCGGCTGCGAGGCACCCAGGAGAGCCGCACGCGCCGCCCCTGGGAGGGAAGGGGGGCTTCTAAGCCCGCCCCTTCCTCGGCTGTCCCGGGTGCCTCGCGACTGCGAGACACCCGGGAGAGCCGCGCGCGCCGCCCCTGGGAGGGAAGGGGGGCTTCTAAGCCCGCCCTTTCCCCGGCTGTCCCGGGTGCCTCGCGACTGCGAGACACCCGGGAGAGCCGCGCGCGCCGCCCCTGGGAGGGAAGGGGGCTTCTAAGCCCGCCCCTTCCTCGGCTGTCCCGGGTGCCTCGCGACTGCGAGACACCCGGGAGAGCCGCGCGCGCCGCCCCTGGGAGGGAAGGGGGGCTTCTAAGCCTGCCCCTTCCCCGGCTGTCCCGGGTGCCCTGCGGCTGCGAGGCACCCGGGAGAGTCGCGCCGCCTGGGAGGGAAGGGGGGGCTTCTAAGCCCGCCCCTTCCTCAGCTCTCCTAGGCGCTGGGCCATCTCCAGGCCCCACCGGGAGGTTGGCATCCCCGGTGGGGTGGGCGCCCCAGGCAGTCCTGCCTAGGGCGCCCAGACACCTGGGGCCAGCGCTGAGTGTGTGGATTCTAATCTAGGAGAACTGAGTTTGATTCCCCACTCTTCCACTTGCAGCTGTTCGATGACCTTGGGCAAGCCATAGTTTTGTCAGAGCTGTTCTCTCAAGAGCAGTCCTCAAAAGAGCTCTCTCAGCCCCACCTACCTCACAGGGTGTCTGTTCTGGGGAGGGGAAGGAAAATGAGTTTGTAACCCGCACTGAGACTCCTTTGGGTAATAAAGAGTGGGGTATAAAACCAACTCTTCTTCCACTGTTCTTCTTCTCCCCATTTTGGAGACTTCTCCTAATGAATGGCAACCCCTCCTGCACAAATAGACGGATGTCATTCACCTGTCGATTTTGGGCATTTGTTTTAAAGAGACGAAATTGAGCCTGCCTGGATTTATTGCATTTGAACACACAAAGCCACCTTATACTAAATCAGACCATCAGTCCATCAAGCTCAGTCTCGTCTACTTGGACTGGAGGCAGGACTGCGATTCTGGGGAGAAGTCACGGCTCAGTGGCAGCACAGAGAATGGTGTGCATTCAGTCCCTGCCATCCCCGCAGTTAGAAGGCTCTAGCAGTAAGTGATGTGAAAATCTGAAACTTCAAAGAGCCACTGCTAATCAGAGTAGACAGAACTTACTTCGATAGACCAATGGGCTGACTCAGTATACGATGCCCTGTGATCACTACCAATGGAAGGAGATGTGGTAGAACACTGGCCTTACAGGCAGAGAGTCCCAGGTTCAGTATCCAACAACTCCAGTTCAAGGATCAGCCAATAAGTGATGTGCAAGGCCTCTTTCTGAGACCCCAGAGAGCCGGTGCCACTCAGAGGAGACTATAACTTAGCTTGGCGGATTCTGCAGAAGCCAGCAGGAGGTCTAATTCGCAGAGATGGATAGCTTACCAACACGGATGCAGTGTAATTAGAGGAACTTTTCCCTCTTCTGAACAACGTTGCGATGTCCAGGTATACTTTTGCTCAACCAGCTGAGTCAGGTTAATGGAAGAGACTCAACTCCAATTCAGAAGGTCCCGTGTTTGAATCCTCCCTCTGTTATGAACTCACACGGCAGCCTTAAACAAGCCATTCTCTCTCATGTCCCTCCCCACCCCTTGGCAATATAGGGATAAATGTACTGGCCTACCTTATAGGGTTGTTGTATGGATTCCAACAAGATAAAAAACAGGAAACACTCTTTTGGAGTTCAGCCCATTATCCATGTTTGCACGGTGTCTCTTCTAATTCTGGTTTATGCTGGCCTAAATGTGAGTAGTCTTTAAGGTGCCTTTGGACTCCTGTTTTATTTTGCTGCTACAAACTCACCTGACTACCCATCTGGAATCACCTCCCAGGGCAGGCTATTCAGCCTTGAGAGCGTTTCAGCATTTGGATCTGAACACCAACAAACATTATATTGGATTTTATTTAACCTCTGAAATTAGCTATCTCTTATTTATTTTAAAGGCGGGGTGTTGGTTGGTTTTTTGGCGATGTTTGCCTAGGCGCACTTCCGAAGGCCCCATTCCTGTCGAGATGGAGGATGGGGGAAGACAGCTAAATGGGCTTTTCACAGACCAATTAGAATCCCCCTGTGGGCGGCTCGTGGCACGTTCCAGCATCATCATTCAAACACCTGTTCATGCTGGCTCTGTCTGGGCATCGGGGGACTCACGATGAAAAGACTCTGGTCAGCCAGAGGATGCCTTTGGTTGGTCGATACAACGGGCTGCCACATGGGAGGAGAGCAGTTCAGAAGCGATGGAAACAGCCGTGAAGGTGTCTGGGGGATCCACTGGACCACAGCCGGCTTCAGCTGTGAAAGGGGTGGGGAAAATTCTGCTTGTGGTTTCTTTGAACGTGATGGCTTGTGACTGCTGAATCCGCTCACTTATTTCAAAGGGAAATCTACTCCTCGGGATAGTTTCAGATGGTATCCACATTGGTTTAAGGACATAAGAAGATAAGAGCCCTGCTGGATCATCCCAGTCGTCCATCTAGTTCAGCATCCTAAGAACATAAGAAGAATCCTGCTAGGTCAAACCAGTGGTCCATCAAGTCCAGCATCCTAAGAACATCAGAACAGCCCTGCTGGATCAGACCAGTGGTCCTTCTAGTCCAGCATCCTAAGAACATAAGAAGAGCCCTGCTGGATCAGACCAGTGGTCCTTCTAGTCCAGCATCCTAAGAACATAAGAAGAGCCCTGCTGGATCAGACCAGGGGTCCCTCTAGTCCAGCATCCTCAAAACGTAAGAAGAGGCCTGCTAAGTCAGACCAGTGGTCCATCTAGTCCAGCATCCTAAGAACATCAGAACAGCCCTGCTGGATTAGACCAATGGTCCATCTAGTCCAGCATCCCAAAAACATCAGAAGAGCCCTGCTGGATCAGACCAGTGATCCATCTAGTCCAGCATCCTAAGAACATCAGAAGAGCCTTGCTGGATCAGACCAGTGGTCCATCCAGTCCAGCATCCTAAGAATGTAAGAAGAGGCCTGCTAAGTCAGACCAGTGGTCCATTTAGTCCACCATCCTGAGAACATCAGAACAGCCCTGCTGGATTAGACCAATAGTCCATCTAGTCCAGCATCCCCCCAAAAATATGAAGAGCCCTGTTGGATCAGACCAGTGGTCCATCTAGTCCAACATCCTAAGAACATAAGAAGAGGGCAGGCAAACAACATCCTAGAGAAGCCTGTAGCGGTACCAGTGGGCTCCAGAAGTTGGCGGTGGGCCCCATGCTGGGATGTGGGCAATGATGGGTGCCCAACTATGCTGTCTAAGAGGCCCTGACCTGGATAGCACAGCCTAGCCCGCTCATCAGATCTTGGATGATAAGCAGGGTCAGCCCCGGCTAGTATTTGGATGGGACATCACCAAGGAAGTCAAGGTTTGCTACACAGAGGCAATGGCAAACCACCTCTGTCTTGGACGGCCCAGGTTAGCCCCATCTCATCAGAGCTCAGAAGCTAAGCAGCGTCGGCCCTGGCTAGTATATAGAAGTCTAGGGTTGCTATGCAGAGGTAGATGATGGAAAGCCACCTCTGGTCATCTCTTGCTCTGAAAACCCTACAGGGGTCACCATCAGCCAGCTGTGACTCGATGGCACCTCCCACCCACCACCGTCAAAGGGAAGCTGTTGGCCCCACTCCGAACTGTGATGCACTTCGAGTGTACACCAGTCTTCTCATGCTATTCAGGCCATTCATCGCCAACCACTTACCTTCAGATTATCCTTAATAAAACCCTGCTTCTTTGTCCCCCAGCTTCAAAATTACTCACTCCAGCCTCGCCACCAGGCCTAATTTCCTGAAATACGAGGACACCTCAAGCGCAAACTCCAACAGAACTCGCTCTACGGAAAGTGGGGAAGTGGTCGCTCACTCCTCCAAGGACTGACTAACCCAGATAATGGGAATCATCACCCTCGACCTCCTATGGCTCCAGAAGTATTTGTCAAGGTTTTTTCCCCCCTTTCTAATGTAAGCAAATGAGCAGTGGAAATATTCACCGGTGTCAGACATGCTGTGAGCATCTTCTTAATGAGACCATAAGGATGCGAGCAGGAAGAGCTATTTGAGCAGGTCTAAGACGGTAATAGCCAACAGTCGGGCTTCTTAATTTCACCTAAGTACGGGTAGGAGGAAAGCGAGCCGCTTCAAGCCCATTCAAACCGAGGGAGGAGAAGCAGAGGCCCAGCAGCCGTTTCAACCGAACGAGACAGCTTTCGAAAGCTGCCTGAATCAAATTCGGGGGAAAGTATTCCCACCAAGAACATTTGGCATTATGGAACTGTGTCGTTCAGCGAGCACTTTCTTGCTTTAAAATATTTATCACCGCTAAACAAACGTTTGCTCGGTCCCATCTGTCGGGTCCCACGCTGAAAGGTTGAAAGGTTTCTTTTAAAAATATCAAACTCGACGGAACATTGTTTGCATCCTTTCACAAACATTTTGTTTGTTTTAGTCGGCCGCCTTTACTCACGGGATCCTAAAACTGGAATGAAATAAGGGCAGGTAAGATATTCGGTCCCAGGAAGTTGCCTTATACCAAGGGAAGCTGTGGAGTCATCTGGCTCAGTACAGGGTTGCCAACCTCCCTGTAGGGCTGGGATGTCGCCCACTACTACAACTGATCTCCAGATGACAGAGATCAGTTCCCCTGGAGGAAATGGCTGCTTTGGAGGTCGGACTCAATGGCATTGTACCCTGCTGGGGTCCTTCCCCTCCCCAAACCCCACCACCCCCAGGGTGTACCCCCAAATCTCCAGGTATTTCTCAACCAAGAGTTGGTAATCTTAACCCAGTATGACTGGTAGCAGCAGAGAAACTAGAGATCCTTTCAACTGGAGATGCCTGGAATTGAACCCAGGACCTTCTGCATGGAAAGGGGATACTCTACCACTGAGCCATGGCTTCTGGTTCATAAGCTGGGAAGAGGTTACAGATCACACTCATCCTGTTCCCAGTCTCTCCCCATTCATATGTGACTGACCCCTCCCTCACTCACTATTCTCAATCCTGGCTCACGGGTTCACAGTGCGGGGTCCGGAGTCCAAGTCCTATGAGGAAAAGTTGAAGGAGCTGGGTATGTTTAGACAGCAGAGGAGATGACTGAGAGGTGATATCATAACCATCTTCAAGGACTTGAAGGGCTATCATATACAGGATGGGGAGTTGTTTTTTATTGCCCCAGAAGGTTGGACCAGCACCAACGGGTTGAAATTAAATCAAAAGAGTTTTCTGCTAAACATTCGGAAGAACTTCCTGATTGTTAGAGTGGTTCCTCAGTGGAACAGGCTTCCTCGAGAGGTGGTGGGCTCTTCTTCTTTGGAGGTTTCCAAACAGAGGCTAGAGGGCCATCTGACAGCAATGCTGATTCTGTGAAATGCTGATCTCCACTTTGGGGTCAAGAAGCAATTTTTCTCCAGGCCACTTTGTGGCCATCATAGGGAAGGTGCTCCAACCCGCTAATCATCTTTGTTGCCCTCCTCTATCCTTTTCTAACTCTGCAGTGCCCTTTTAAAGATACAGTCAGCAGAACTGTACCCGGCATTCCAAATGAGGCCACACCTCTTCCCTGCGCGGCCATTCTCACAAGAGAGCAGGTCCAGCCAAGGTGTGTGTGGGAGACACCGTATAGACAGCTTTAAAAGGGTATTAGATAGATTCATGGATATACATGCCAGCCTCCAGATTGGGCCTGAAGATCCTCTGGATCCCCTGGAATTACAGCTCGTCTCCAGACTACAGAGATCAGTTCCCCTGGAGAAGATGCATACTTTAAACTTGTTTGCCAGTTGATTAGCTTGATTACTGACATGACGTAATCAATGCTCCCTCTAAACTGTGGAGTCTTGTGAGCAAAAATTCCACTTTGTGAGCTACTGGCCTTAAAGCTGGGAGCGAGCGATTTGGCTGCTGCATAAATCAGTTTGCTCTGGAGCCATCCTTTGTGAGCTAAGACAAAAATGTGTGAGCTGGAGGCTAAAAAACCGTGAGCTAGCTCACACTAACTCAGCTCAGAGGGATCACTGGTCATAGTACAAAATCTTATAAACTGCCCACTTCCAGTTACTTTCAAATACCACAACAGGTCAGCCATGAAATACTAAGGACTGCTTGCGTGTCAGCTTTCAGTCACTGCTAGAGACTACATACCTCTACATGTCAATTATTAAAGCCTGCCAAATATATGCTGTCATTCTATGCGCAGATTCACTGCCAAATACTGGAATCATTGGATGTCAAACAACAGTATTCAGTAAATAATTATCATATAGAGAATAGGTGGTGCGTATCTGATGAACCAACATACTAGAGGAAACTTTTGAAGATAATTTTGGGGAGCAATTCCCCCCCACCCCCAATTCTAGCCTGAAAACGCCTTATTTGCGATAGCAGCTTCTTAAACTCTGCCTTCTGCTTTATTTCCTAAAACGGATGACTGTTATCATATAGGTTTTTCAGTTCTTGCTATTGTTCACAGCATAAATGTGATTCTTTTTTTTAAAAAAAAAGTTGCCGATCGAGATTAGATAAAAAATCTGCAATAACAAGGATTGATCCTATTTTTGCCTTTCTAGCTCTCCCCCTTCCAGTCCCCGTCACAAGTCCCGACTGCCCATTTACTGGCACAAACAAGCTTCATGCAATAAATCTTACCAAGTCAGTGCACTGACACTCCATAACATGAAAGAGGTGTCTGCAAACAAGATGGCTTCAAACCACTGTGGTGACCCTGAACAAATCAGGGCCCGGTTTCCTTTGGCGATTCTTCCCTTCAGTTACTTAACTGGTTAGATTGATGTGATTGCTCTGCAACAGACAGAGCCACACAAAACCGTCTTCCCTCACTCTCTCTCTCTGTTCCCCCTTCCCCATAATCATTAGGTTTAGTCCCCTGAAATGGGGTCAAGCATTTAGTTTTATGACAGTTCGAGAGAGAGCAAGAGAGAGATTTTCATCTTCCTTACAAACAACAGGAGGGAACGTATTCCAAGTTCCTAAGTACCACCATCAAATTCCCAAGTACCAGCATGTTTATAGATATTAGCATCCCATTTTTCAGACTCTCTGTTTTTTCCAGCCTTCCTTGCCCCCAAAGCCCCCCTCTACACATCCTGACCTGCCATGTCAATATGAGATTTCTGTCATCATTCTATCTATGAAATAGTAAATAGAAACGGAGAATGCAGTGAGTAACCATACAAGAACTCATGGGCACTCAATGAAATTGCTGAGAAGTCGGGTTAGAACAGATAAAAGGAAGTCCTTCTTCACCCAAAGAGTGATTAACACATGGAATTCACTGTGACAGGAGGTGGTGGAGGCTACAAGCATGGACGGCTTCAAGAGGGAATTGGAGAAACCTATGGAGCAGAGGTCCATCAGTGGTTATTACCACAAGGTATAGATAGGAACTCTCAGTCTGGGGCAAGCGGTGCATTTTATTCTTGGTGCTTGGGGGTGGAACAACAGTAGGAGGGCTTCTAGTGTCCTGGCCCCACTGCTGGACCTCTTGATGGCAGCTGGTTGTTTTGGCCACTGTGTGACAGAGTGTTGGACTGGATGGGCCACTGGCCTGATCCAACATTGGCTTCTCTTATGTTCTTAACACCCAAAATAAGCTACAAAATGTCACGTTAAAAAGGCAGTCTTAATATATTCTGTAATCTAACTTCCTTTTTTCTCAAGAATGCTAAACCCCAGTTAAAGGATTCCATCTGCAACAGGGTGTGTTCCATTCAGATGTAGAAGTCAGCTTCTGAATTGCTCTAGTGAAATTCTTTATGAATTGATGGATGTTTATGTAAGCGATACTTGAGAAAGAGAAAGCTGAAATGGAAGGAGACATCTGCGGCTATCCATTGGATCACAACTTAGCAGGAAGCAAAGGTTTACCTTCTGCATTTTAAGGAACTTTTTGTAACTCTTTGTGAAAGAAGACTGTTGTTTAAAAGTGCATTGTTTGGTGTAGTGGTTAAGTGTTCAGACTTTAATCTAGGAGAACCGGGTTTGATTCCTCACTCCTCCACTTGCAGCTGCTGGATGACCTTGGGTCAGTCATAAATTCTTTCAGAGCTGTTCTCTCAAGGGCAGTCCTCGAAAGAGCTCTCTCAGCCCCACCTACCTCACAGAGTGTCCTGTTGTGGGGAGAGGAAGGGAAAGGAGTTCGTAAACCGCTCTGAGACTCCTATGGGTAGTGAAGCGTGTGATATAAATCGAATCTCCCCTTCATTGTGAAGAGTGAACTGTGACAAAAAATGTACCAAAATACTTCATTGATGTTATATGTTGTTGAGCTTTTTGTTGAAGATTCTTTATGTCAGGGGAATAGTTGCTTAGATCACATCTGTATGGATTCATATCCTCAAAAAGTCAAAAATCAATAACATATAAGCAAGCTATTACAATGTATGAGAAGTAATGTTAGTTTGCAGGATATATTAAGACTGCCTTTTTAACATGATGTTTTGTAGATTGTTCTATGCAACACATTTGCTTTACTGCAGTGGTCTGGAGCAGCCCAATTAACACAAGAGGCCAGCAAAGGCAAGCCATCTCTGTTAGGCCTACTAGGCACACACAGCTTATTGCTGATTTTCACTGAAGTTGAGCCATGCGGTTTGAATTCGAATGCTGTGCACGCACTGGTCTGCACCTTTCTTTTTCTCTGATTTTTCTCCTAGGAATCGATTATGGCAGCACCCCATTACAACTGCATTACAGAGGGAAATGTCCAAAAAGCTTCAGGCTTCCCATGATACCTCCCCACTCACTTTACATCTCTGGTCAATTTCATTCCCCATTAACAATCCCCCCCAAAAAATAAATGCATGCAGGACTGAATGAAATCCATTTTTCTTGCACCAGAGATGCTGCCATTTGCCCCAACCAAACCAATACCAGCCGGGGGATGTAGCCACTTGAACAACTCTTTAAATTTCACACACACACAAACACACACACACACACCCATTGCATTTTTTAAAAATTCAGAGATCTGAGACTAGTGAAAAGACATCCGTTGCGGAAGTTTGATTAGCGTTTTATCACTAGTCTCAGATCGCTGAATTAAAAAAATTATAGGACGGGTAAAGGATGAGATGGTTAGACAGTGTTACGGAGGCAACAAACATGAAATTAAGCAAACTCCGGAGCACTACGGAAGACAGGAGGGCCTGGCATAATGTGGTCCATGGGGTCATGAATAGTCGGACTCGACTGTGCGACTGAATAACAACAAAAATTTTAAAAGTGTGCAAGAGGTTTTGGTCCTGTGTCTACAGTGCTACAAATGGATGGGTGGAACGAGTTCGCAGTGAGTGGTGAGGGGAAGTTCAGGAGAGAAAACTCTGATGCTTCCACTCTGCTCTTTGATTCGCTTCGACTCGGAAGCAAAGCAAAAATAAAAATTAAAAAATGCCTCTAAACAGCACTCAGAAAACGTGGAGGAAAAGTGAAAAAAAATCAAAGCTCAGAAGCAATGCCAATGTGTGCAGAAGTGAGAGAAAGGTGACCTAAAAGTGAAAGAAAAATTACATGCATAAAAGGCTTTAGTCACTTTCCACCACCAAGATCACATACATATGCGATGGTCATAGTGACAAGTTGCACCCCTAACTTTTAGCCTCAATCCATAGAGTTGATACATGTACATATATGCATGTGGCTCTCTCCATGTGAATAGGAGCCCTGCTTGTAGAGGGTTTCCAACTGCACACAAAGAGCCTTACGGCCATGCACTTGGACACACACAGGCTTTATATGTGTTTTCAAATGAACATGCATTGCTCGGCCATTGAAATCCTGCTCTGCTCCCATGTGCATTCATTCTGTCAACTTAGAATGGCTGAAATGGACTAAGGATTCCAGATGCAATCACTACAGGCATTCACAATTCTATATTTCTGGCAAGCTGCTTCACTGATTTCCTGAACTTTTAAACTCCTGAAACAAAATAGAGTTTTTAGCGTCTCCCTCCCTTGCCATTTTGCTGCCTTGTAAACATAAGAACATAGGAGAAGCCATGTTAGATCAGGCCAATGGCCCATCCAGTCCAGCACTCCATGTCACACAATGGCCTAAACCCAGGTGTCATCAGGAGATCCCCCAAAGGGGCCAGAAATCCAGAAGCCCTCCCACTGTGGCCCCCCAAGCACTAAGAATACAGAATCACTGCCCCAGATGTAAGAACATAAGAGAAGCCATGTTGGATCAGGCCAATCGCCCATCTAGTCCAACACTGTGTCACACAGTGGCCCAAACACAAGTGCTATCAGGAGGTCCACCAGTGGGACCAGAACTCCAGAAGACCTCCCACAGTTGCCCCCAAGCATCAAAAATACAGAGCATCACTGCCTCCAGACATAAGAATGTAAGAGACACCATGCTGGATCAGGCCACTAGTGGCTCATCCAGTCCAATACTCTGTGTCACACAGTGGCCAAAACCCAGGTGCCATCAGGAGGTCCACCAGTGGGGCCAGAACTCCAGAAGCCCTCCCACTTTTGCCCCTTCCAAGCACCAAGAATACAGAGCATCACTGCCCCAGACAGAATATTCCATCTATACTTTGCACTAATAGCCTCTGTTCCCTATGTTTATTCAGCTCCCCCTTGAAGCTGTCTATGCTTGTAGCTGCCACTAATTCCTGTTCCAGTGAATTCCATGCGTTAATTACTCTTTGGGTGAAGAAGTCCTTCCTTTAATCTGTTCTAAACATATTGCTTATTAATTTCAATGAGTGCCCATGAGTCCTTGTATCGTGAGAAAGGGAGAAAAGTACTTCTTTCTCTGCTTTCTCTGGTCCATGCATAATTTTGTAAACCCCTGTCTATCTACCCTGGAAGGGCAATATGGTGTAGGGTCAACAATGGGTAGGGGGAATCGATGGAATTTGGTCGTTTAGCCTGAATTCAACACATTTCTGCGGGCTATTAACATTGTTTTTTATTTCTTTGCAAGGGTGTTATCACTTCAAAACATGTACTCCTGTTCTGTACTGAAGAAGCTGAGATGAGATAGGTTGTATTAGTTTATCAGATGGAACTCTCAACATTTTATCTAAAATGAGACGAGAGAGAGAGAGAGAGAGAGAGAGAGAGAGAGAGAGAGAGAGAGAGAGAGAGAGAGAGAGAGAGAGAGAGAGCGAGCGCACTCTATTCTGAAAATATTGTCCTTGAATTTCATGGTCCAGCCTCCATCCTCAGAGGCTGTTTTTATGTAAAATATGTCTTTTAGGAAACTTTGCGGCAAACTTTCATTCCCCCTTGTGTTCACTTTTAGATATATCTTCAAGGCTGTCTTCACATGGAAGTAGGGGAGCCACAAAATCTGTCATCCTACGATCTCCCGTTTCCCCCAGAGGAGACCCTCCATTGCTAAACCAGTTGCTCGGCTGGGCAACCAACGATGGAACACAGCATTTCTTTCCCCCTGCAAGTAACAATGCCTTCCACAGAAAATCAAATCACAACACAAAAAAAGAGAGAGCAGTGGTCTTATTACGCCGCTCAAAGCCTCCATTTGGTGCACTTGACGCTATCCTTTAAAGTTTAAAAGAATGGATTTAAAGGGACTGTTCGGGGAGCGAGGGATTGCAGTCAGATCCGTCAAAGAGCTTCGGGGGGGGAACTACCGAGTGACTTTGGGATGTCAAAGGAAGAATTCCGAGCGTTCCCTGCACATACACATAATGGCGCCTTGACTTTGTGACAGAGACCGTCTGCACCCTTCTTTTCTGTTTGTACAGGAAGGATCTCCGATCAACTCCCTGCTGGTGTGATGTAGCCCTGACAGCAATGGCCCAGGAGCCGGTTTCCCATGAGTTTATCTCATACTGGTGAAATGTTTCAGACATCTTCTCCCATAGGAGTCGAGGTAATCACAGAGGGGATGGCTGTTAAGGACCCATGTGATCGGTTCTGTGCGGGACCTAGTGGGCTTCTAAGATAACAACACGCCCACAGGAGGAACGAGCAGAAAAATGGCTCCTATACCCACACTGCTATGGTGTCAAAGATCCCCATGGGGAGGGAAGGCAGCATGGCACAGCCCGATCTCATCAGATCTCAGAAGCTAAGTGGAGTGGGAGACCACCAAGGCAGGCTCTGCAGAGGAAGGCAATGGAAAATCACCTCTGCTCCTCACTTGCCTTGAAATTTACTTGCTGGGGTCACCATAAGGCTTGGATGAGAGACCACAAAGGAAGACTCTGCAGAGAAAAGCAATGGGAAATCACCTCTGCTCCTCACTTGCCTTGAAAGCCCCTTGCTGGGGTCACCATAAGTCTTGGATGAGAGACCACAAAGTAAGGCTCTGCAGAGGAAGGCCATGGCAAACCACCTCTGCTTCTCACTTGCCTTGAAAGCCCCTTGCTGGGGTCACCATAAGGCTTGGATGGGAGACCACCAAGGAAGGCTCTGCAGAGAAAGGCCATGGCAAATCACCTCTGCTCCTCACTTGCCTTGAAAGAACCTTGCTGGGGTCACCATAAGGCTTGGATGGGAGACCACCAAGGAGAACTCTGCAGAGGAAGGCCATGGCAAACCACCTCTGTTTCTCACTTGCCTTGAAAGATCCTTGCTGGGGTTAGAATAAGGCTTGGATGGGAGACCACCAAGGAAGACTCTGCGGAGGAAGGCCATGGCAAACCACCTCTGCCTCTCACTTGCCTTGAAAGCCGTTTTTTGGTGTGGCAATAAGTCTGCTGTGATTCGATGACACTTTACACACACACAAAGGACACCCACATCTCAGATTCGGGGTTTTCCTGCATTACTTTTGTTTCAGGTTCATGTTTGTGTACCAGCCTTTACTTTTTTTTTTGAAACAAAATTTTTATTGGGATACATTCAACATTGTTAAACATCGTTACCAATACAATTAAAAAAAATTCATCCCATCCCCCCCAATAGGCTTCCAACACTGCTAATAACAAAAAAAAGAATTAAAAGGTAATCAAGTTTAAACTTGTATCAATCGACAAACCAGGTAACACAATTCAAATATGTAAAAACCTGACTCTTTGAAACCTAGTTTCCAAAAGGTACAATAAAATCTGATATTTGTTTCCTTTCTCATTCAATGTCAATACGAATCAAGATTGTACATTTTCCCTTTCATTCTATATTCAATTTCCATGTAGAATTTCAGGCCTTCCCAGTCTTTTAGTTATTGTTCTGCCATTTGTCCATTTAGTTTTTTCGTCATTTTGTCCATTTCGGCTAGAAACAGCAGTTTTCTTCACCAGTCTTGTATATCTGGCACCTTCTCCGCTTTCCATTGTTGAGCAAAAGCCATTCTTGCCGATGTAATCATATACCATAATAATGTCCTTTTTTCTTGTGGAATTTTTTCCATTGTCAAACCTAAGAGAAGAAGCTCCGGACTTTTCCTAATAGGAATTTTTAATATTTTCTGCATCTCACAATGTACATTTGACCAGTATACCTTTGCTTTATCGCATGACTACCACATATGGTAAAAAGAACCCTCTGTTTTTTTACATTTCCAACACTTATTACTCAAGTTCTTATCCATACTAATATTAGCAATCTTTTTTGGTGTCATATACCACCTGTACATCATCTTATAACAATTTTCTTTTACATTAACACAGGTTGACATTTTAAAAGCTTTTTTCCGCAAAAATTCCCATGCTTCCATAGAAATTTCCTTGTTCATATTTATGGCCCATTTTATCATTTGCTCTTTAACTGTTTCATCCAAAGTATATACAGTCAACAAGGTTTTATACAACGTAGATATCATTTTTCGCTCTTTTTTCAACCATATATCTTCAAACTCATCGTTCTTAGCTCTAAAACCAACCTCTTTACAGTCTTTTTTTGTAAATATCCCGTATTTGACAATATTGTAACCATCCATACTCAAATTCTAATTCATTATTTGGTTTTAAAACATATTTTTTCCCTTCCTTTTGAAGCAACTCTTGGTATTTCAACCAATCATTACCTTTATATTCTGAAAAGGGATGAATAACTGCAGCAGGAACAATCCATAAAGGCCTCTCATCAGGAACTGTGTTCTTGTATCTGGTCCATGCATCAAACAATGTTCTCCTTACATAATGATGCTTAAACATCGAGTCTACTTTATTTTTCCCATACCAAAGATAGGCATGCCAGCCAAATCTGCAATCGTGACCCTCAAGGGCCAAAAGTTTTCTATTTTCCAAATTGACCCAGACAGTTAACCAAGACATACATACAGCTTCATGATACAAACGCAAATTCGGGACTTGGAAGCCACCTCTGTCTTTAATATCATACATTATTTTCATTTTAATTCTTGGCTTCTTTCCTGCCGAGATAAATTTTAAAATTTCTCTTTGCCATTTCACCAACACTTTCACATCTTTCACAATTGATATTGTCTGAAACAAAAACATTAACCTGGGCAGTACATTCATTTTGACAACAGCAATTCTTCCAAGAAGAGATAATCTAAGTTTTTCCCACTTTTCTAAATCGCGCCTTATCAAAGCCCACAATTTTCCATAATTATTCTTAAACAAATCGATATTTTTCATTGTAATGTCAACTCCCAAATATTTAACCTTTTTAACCACTTCACATTCTGTCAGATTTTGTAAAATTTGTTGCTTTGTAACATTCATGTTTTTACACAATATTTTCGATTTATTTTTATTTACATAGAACCCTGCGAGATCACCAAACTCTTTTACTTTTTCAAATACCAAAGGCATGTTATTGACAGGATCTTCAACAATAAACATAATATCATCAGCAAATGCTCTTAATTTGTATGAGAAACCTCTAATACTTAAACCTTTTATATTATCATCATCTCTAATCATTTGCAGCAATATCTCCAAAATCCAGATGAATAACAATGGCGATAAGGGACAGCCCTGTCTGGTTCCTTTTCTGACCCGGAACGCTTCTGTTGATTCTGCATTTACAATCACCGTAGCCTTTTGTTCTTTATATATTGATTTAATCATTCTTGTAAAATCTACGCCGATCTGCAATTTTTCAATCACTTTGAACATAAATTCCCAATTCAAGTTATCAAATGCCTTCTCCGCGTCTAAAAATAAAAAGCCAACCTCTTTTTCTGGGTGCTTATCATAGTATTCTATTGCGTCTAAAACAACCCTCATATTGTCTTTTATTTGCCTACCTGGCAAAACCCAGCCTGATCTTCGGCAATAGTGTCTTTCAAATACCCTTTGAGGCGTTCTGCTAGGATTTTTGCATAGATTTTATAATCATTGTTCAAGAGTGAAATTGGTCGATAATTTTTAACATTAGTTAAATCTTGGGTCTCTTTCGGTATCAAGGTGATTGCTGCTTCATTCCAGGAATCTGGAATCTTCCCACTTTCTCTAATTTCATTTAAAAGAATCTCTAGAACCGGTACCAGGTCTTCTTGAAATTTCTTATAAAATTTGGCTGAAAAACCGTCTGGTCCTGGAACTTTGGAGATTTTTGCTTCTCCTATTGCTTTGCTGATTTCTTCTTTAGTTATCACAGCGTTTAACATTCCTTTTGTTTTTAAGCTTGGTTGTGTCAAATTCACCTTTGATAAATAGTCTTGAATTTTTTGTTGATCCACCTGTTTTGCTTGAAAAAGAGTAGCATAGTATTTGTAAAATTCTCTCCGGATCCCTCCTGGGTCTATAATTTCTCTACTCCCATCTTTCAATTTAATTATTGTTTTGTTCTCTCTTCTTTTCTTCAATCGCCATGCCAGATATTTCCCAGGTTTATTCGCTCCCTCAAAGGACTTCTGTTGCAATTTTTTCAAATTCCAATATATTTCTTTATTTAACCTCACATCATATTGTTCCCTTAGGATCCTCAGCTCTCTCAAAATTTTCTTTTTGCCAGATCTCTTCTTGAGTTCTGCTTCTTTCTTTTGAATACTTTCCATAATTTCTTTATCTATTTTGAATTGTTGTTTTCTTTCATTGTTGTTAATTGCAATTAGATGTCCTCTCATCACAACCTTATATGCCTCCCATACCGTTTGCGTCTGTACATCTTTATTTAAGTTTAGTTGAAAATACGTTTTGGTTTCCGTCCTTATTTTGTCCACAATGTTTTGTTTGTCCAGTAAATCCTCATTGAGTCTCCATCGAAATTTCTTTCTTTTAGCATATGTTGACCACTTTACTGGGCTGTGGTCAGAAAGAATTCTAGGTAATATTTCAATTTTACGTGTTTGCAAAATCAAGTTCTCGGTCATCCACATCATGTCTATTCTTGAGAAAGACTCATGTCTTGATGAGTAAAAAGAGTAGTCTTTGTCTTTAGGGTTTTTAGCTCTCCATGCATCTTACAGGTGTTCATGTTTTGCCATTTGAAAAAATACTTTCGGAAGTTTACCTATACCTTCATTTCCTTTTTTGGATTTTCTGTCAATAGCATTATTAACAGTACCATTAAAGTCACCCATCAATATCATTTGCTCATAGGTTAACTGTTGTAATTGTTCCCACAAATCTTGAAAGAATTTTTCCTTGGCTCCATTCGGGGCATAGAGATTTACAATTAAGGTCTTTTTATTCTGAAGCATAGCTTCCACTACCAAGAATCTTCCTTCTTGGTGTTTAAAAATTTCCTTTGGCTCCAACTCTTTTTTTACATATGTAACGACTCCTTTTTTCTTTTGTGAGGAGAGGGAATAGAATTCCTCTCCTAATCTACTTTGAATCAGAAATTTAACATCAGTCTTTTTAATATGTGTTTCTTGTAAACAAACAATATCACATTTTTGTTTTTCCAACCATAGCCTAACATTTTTCCTTTTTTGGGGTGAATTAAGTCCATTAACATTCCATGAAATAATTTGACTCTCCATGTTGGCTTTGTATTTATTTATCAGAGTCTTTAAAATTGTCTTTAATGAACTTGGTCATTTGCTCTACAGACTTGATGGTGACTCTCTTCTGTTTAAATGTAAAGCTGACACCTTTTGGAATTTCCCATCTGTATCTAATGCCCTCTGTTTTCAGTTTGTCGATCAAGTCTTTAAAAAGTCGTCTGTCCTGAAGAACTGTTCTGGGTAGTTCCTTTAGTATCATAATTTTCTTGTTGTCAATTGTGAAGTCTTCCTGAAATTGTTGCTTAAACAAGTCTTCTTTCAATCTTTTGGATATAAACTGGACAATCACATCTCTGGGTAATTTTTTCTTTTGTGCAATCGCAGAGTTGACTCTGTATACCAAATCAATATGTGCCGCCACCCTCTCCTCTTCTAGTTTTAAAAAATCTGCAACAGCATCCACCATGATTGAGTGGATATTCTCATTTTTATCTTCAGGGATTCCCCTAAATCTCAGATGGTTAAGCATTCCATTGTACTCCACCATTACATTGGCTTTTGATGCTTCTTTAGCAACCTCAGTTACGCCAGTTTCCACTCCTTTCACTCTCTCCTCCACCTCATCTGTTCTTTTGTTCAGCGTCTGTATTTCCTTTGTAATCCCAGCCAAGTCTTTTTTCAAATCAGCTCCTTCATCAGTCACTTTTCCTAGAGTTTTTTCCATTTTTTGTATAGCATCTATCATCCGTTTTTCCATGGCTTCCATCATGCCCTGTAGTTTCTTCTCCTCTTTAGCAGCCATTTTCGGGGAGGACCAAGAGTTCGCCCTCTGTCTTTGCCGGAGATCGTAAGCCGTTGTTTACAGTTATCACAAATCTTACATCAAATTAAAGCTCTTCTTGTGCCCAGCTGAACCGCTCTATTTTCGCTTTTTTCTGTTAAGTCTTTTAGCCAAAATCCGAATAAATCGTTTCGACCTTCTCAAAATGGCAGGCGCAATTTCTCTATGGTAAATAGCTCTTCCTGTTGTTTACTTCCTGTCCGGCAATCTTAATCGTCCTCCTTGACTTCTGGTTTCCTCCCTTCTTCCGGCCTCCTTGGTCATCTCTAGGAAGCGCTACTTGTCTGGTCTGAGGTCACTTCCTGTTCTGGTGATTTCTGTCGCAGCTTGAGTAGTTTTCCACACTGATTCTCGCGGGACTTGGTGTTAGTTTCTATTTTAAAGTCAATATCCCAACCGCAGGAATGATCAACAAACCGGCTTTTTGGCCTTTTTTTGCTGTTCAACCGCGTTTTCCGGAGTTGGTGTTAGTACATAGTATGCCGCACGATCATGCGCTTCATCGGGTGTTGTTTATTCTCGGGATTAGCGTGTTTCCGGTGAGCAATTTAAAAAAGTTACCTTCAAAGTCCGTATTTTGTTATAGCAGTGTTTCCTTGGTATCAGTTTCCGTAGAATGTCTTGGAGGTCTGGGTCATGCATTCTTATGTTGAGAATCCAACTCGGTGGGGTCTTTTAGAGAAATTCCGAAGTGCCCTCTTGGGGGAGGGGATCAAGGCTGGTCGCGGTGCTCTTTAAAGCCCCGCTATCAGCCGATCTCAACTCCCACTCGGGCCAATGCTCGTTGCTAGTCACCCCCCTGCCTGGGGAGATCTGCGGCAGGCTGTATAGCCCGCCCTGTCATAAAGACCCTCTGTATGTTCTGGGAGCAGAGCCAGAACACGTCAGGACGCCATGTATCCCAGACTGGAAGCCCTGTACCAGCCTTTACAACTGAAACAAGGCTGCAGGGTCTGCTCAACAGTTTACTTAATATGAACATCACGAATCAGAGGATTCAAACAGGTTCACATGAGGGGAGGATGGGGGGCGGAAGAGCCTTGGGAAAAGGGCCCTGACCAGACAGCCCCAAGCAGGAAGTGTCTGGCCAAGCAGGGGGGGACACAGTAGAGTTGCCAACCTCCAGGTGGCACCTGGATATCACCCGCTATTGCACCTGATCTCCCAACGACCAAGATCAGTTCCCCTGGAGAAAAGGGCTGCTTTGGAGGGAGGGTTCTATGACATTATATCCTGCTGAGGCCCCTCCCCTCTCCAAGCCCCGCCCTCCCCAGGCTCCACCCGCTAAATCTCCAGGTGTTTCTCAATCCAAATCTGGCAACTCTGGGACATGGGCTGTGTGTACAATGTCAGTGACATCACCGACCTTGCTATGTCAGTTCCAGGTAGGGCTGCCAACCCCTAGGTGGGGCCTGGAGATCTCTTGGAATTACAACTGATCTTCAGACTACAAAGATTAGTTCTCCTGGAGAAAATGGCTGCTGCGCGTTGGGGTTTTTTTCCGTTTGTATGACATTATACCCCACTGGAGTTTCAGCCCCTCCTCAGACCATGCTCTCCTCAAGATTCAGCCCTAAATCTCCAGGAATTTCCCAACCTGGAGTTGTCAACCTTACTTCCAGGTTAAAACCCAGAAGTGTGAAAGGGTAACTCTAGGAATCACCAGAAGCTCTATGGCAAAACTCTATGATCTTGCCCAGAGGTTAACAGGGTGACTGAGAGTTCAAGAAATATCCTATACAGCTGAAACCATGAGAAAAATCCTGCAAAGAAAGGTGTGAAGAAAAAATCTCGGAATTTCAGTGAGTCAAACAGAGTGGTAAGATAGTCTAAAACACGCACACTGAGTGCAGCTTGCTGGGAAGACCATATTTCAAATAGTCTCAGACTTGGGATGGCCTATTTGAAGCTTTGAACTTATTTAATAACATTAAGCAAGAACACTTAACTATCTAAAAGAAGGATCAGCAGCATAAATCAGACATCATTTCACATATTTCAGGATCAAAGCTGTAAAGCAAAATGATTTGTGAAGACATCTGAACAGCTCCAATATATCACGGGCCCCTTCAGAGGATACTTAGGCATATTAGTTGCCCAAATGATCATTTCTTGGGCGGCTGTGGCCAAAAAGAAAAAAAAAGAAAAAGAAAATGGGAACTTTTTTTTTTCCATTTCACAAGTTGGTTTCCCCATAATCACGATCGATGTTGAATATTAAAGGAAACACATGTGGAGTCTCATAAATCTGAATTACCAAAATTAACAGAGGAAATGACCAAAGATGAAGGCCATCTCGACATGGGCACTTCCTGTGCTTCACTCTTTAAACCGGAAGCATAGAAAAGATGGATAAAGGAATGGACTGGAGGAGCTACCGGACTATTCCATGCTGCTGTATGTGTGGCAGTCCCACAGAAATTCAGAATATGGTGTTGGGCTTAGAATCCTGATGCTTTAAAAAAAAAAGTGTCTAGCACTTATGAAGGAAGAGGAAGAAGAAGAAGAAGAAGAAGAAGAGAAGATTGGATTAATATCCCTCCCTTCACTACCCGAAGGAGTCTCAGAGTGGCTTACAAACTCCTTTCCCTTCCTCTTCCAACATCAGACACCCTGTGAGGTAGGTGGGGTTGACAGAGCTCTTCTGAGAACTGCCCTTGAGAGAACAGCTCTGAATGAACTTGTGACTGACCCAAGGTCACACCAGTAGCTGCAGGTGAAGGAGTGGGGAATCAAACCCGTTCTCACAGATTAGAGTCCGCACTCCTAACCACTACACCAAACTAGAAATATTATGTTTAAAAGGATGTAAGCAATACTCATTGAATAATACCTCCAGGAGTCAAAGGTCAGCCTTCAGTGCCCACTAGGGACAAAAAAGGGGGGAACAAACTTAACCCTGAAACCTAGGATCAGTAACCTAAAGAGGTAAGTCAAACAGTGCAGAGGGCCAACCAGGGCTCTTTTTGTAGAAAAAGCCCAGCAGGAACTCATTAGAATAATAGGCCACACTGATCCACAGAAACTCATTAGTGTATTAGGCCACACCCCCATGTTACCAGAAGTGTGGTCATCCAGCCACACCCACCTTTTGCTTCTTATTCTGTTTACCTTCTTTGTTGTCAAAACTCGGGGCTCTTTTTGTAGCAGGAACTCCTTTACATGTTAGGCCTCACACCCCTAATGTAGCCAATCCTAATGAGTTTCTGCTGTTGGGTGTGGCATGTTATGCTAATGAGTTCCTGCTGGGTGTGGCCAACTTGGGACCAGCCGGAACTCCATTCCTGTGCATTCCTGCCCAAAAATAGCCCTATGGCCAACAATAAAAACTTAATATATTTATATTTTATATGAGGTGTAATTAAGCCCTTATATGTTTTTTTAAAAAAATTCTTTGCTAATAAATGCATGTATTTTTATATTATATATATTAAGTTTTTATTGTTGACCCTCTACTCTGTTTGACTTACCTTTTTAGGTTCTTGGGCCTTCAGCGCCAGAGCTCCCCACGAACAGCAGAACGAGAATAAATCAAGCAAAGTCAAAAATACAAGCGGGGACTCGCAGGGGGCATCTCATTTCCCCCCCTCGCCCACTATTTAATCTTTCCCTTCCCTGAAAGGCCACACAGCTTCTCTACCTTTCCTGCCTCCATCTCCTTCTCATCCCAAATTTGCTCGCCCAGCTGCCGGCTAGGTCTGGAAACCTTGGTGAAACTTGATGGGCTTTTGTAGGTTCAGAGGACAGAACCCACCACCTGTGGCACATTAGGGAGGATAGCCTGGTAGATACAAGAGTGTACAGAAGTAAAATCAACACACCCACATGCTCAAACTGAGAATACTTGGTTTATCCAACAAATTACCCGCTATCAGATCTGAGGCAAAAGTAACAGTGATGGGAAGACACCTCCGAGCTCAACCTGAAACCATTTTATGAATGTTCATATGGAACACTGCAAAATGCTCAATGGGCTTTTGCGAGTGTTCAGCAGGACGCTCGCAAAATACCACATGAACAGCATACAGGTGCCTGCCCTCCATATACTTGTATATCCCAGGCCACAAAGCTTCCCTTCCAAACCAGAAAGGGAATAACTTGATGTTGGAAGTGGCTCTTTAAACAGAGAACACAAATGCACGCACACACATACACCCTGGGAGTTACTGCCCTGTAAATTACTCTTCCCATTCTTCCCCTGCCCTGACTTGGACTGTCCAATCTCATCAGATCTCAGAAATTAAGCCAGGTCAGCTCTGGACAGTGCTTGGATGAGACATGTCCAAGAAACACCAGGGTTGTGACACAGAGGCAGGCAATGGCAAGCCACCTCTGTTTGGCTCTTGCCTTGAAAACCCTACAGGGTTGCTGCCATAAGCCAGATGCAACTGGACAACATTTTCCACCACCCCTGGATTACAAACTTTTTAGGATTCGGTTATATGTTGTGTGTCATTCAGGAGAGGCACAGGAAGCTGTTGGCAGCCATTATAATGGTACGGCCTTTATTTGCTTAACCTGGTAGGCCCAGCCTAGTAGGGTCGCCAGGCACGGGTGGATTTCCCCCACTTTTGGGGATTTCCCCACTTACAACAAACCCTGCAAGCAGATGCCCCCAATGTGACGTAATAATGTCACCCAGAAGTGACCATAGAGGTTTGCCCAAATACTAGAGTGTCACCCCCCCAACCTTAGTGATGTGATGATGTCATTCCAGGTGACATCATGCACTTTGCCCATGAGGCAGAAGATCCCAGAACAGACCCTGAAGCCCCCCACCGGCAGCCAGGTAGGACCTGGCAACCCTACAGCCTAGACTGAGCTCATCAAAGCTTGGAAGCTAAGCAGGGTCAACTCTGGTTAGGGCTTGGATGGGAGACCACAAGGGCAATCCAAGGTTGCTACGCAGAGGCAGGCAATGGCAAACCATCTCTGTTCTTCTCTTGCCTTTAAAACCCTACGGGGTTGCCGTAAGTCAGCCGCAACTCGACAACCCTTTCCATCACCACATTCTTCCCCAGTACAACTTCTTTACAGGGCTTAAGGTAACCACAGGGGTTTTTTTGGCTGCGGACACACGTGCCAGATAACGCGGGGGGGAGGCGAGGCTATTTGCGCCGTTGCAATTTGACCTGCCCCTACGCGATCAAATGTGGCAGCAGCAGTGAACGGGGGGGGGGTTGGTTTTGTTATGTCGGTGCGTGTTTGCAGCGCGCTTCAACGAGAAAGCAGGGACGCAGTAGGAGCGTGCTGGAGCGATAACACGCAGACAGTCCGTCTGTGGCCCGCAGCAAACCATTTGGTAGTGGACTCTCCAAGGTACTTTTAAGCTCTGCATCTTCGGCTAATTGATACGGGTTGGGGACAGGTGCACGACGCTTACCAGATGTGTCTGTGTGATCACGCCCACAAACTCTGCCCGGCATTCGTGACTCTCCCACGGCAAATTCTGCATGTGATCGGAGCCTTTGTTTGTTTTTTCCTCAGCCTCCTCCATTGAAGGAAGTTTAGTTTATTATTATGGTCTTAGGACCAGCATACAATACAAACATAGTATGAAAATGAAGGAAGAAACAGAGATAACCACTGAAGGAATAAAACTGTCATTTCCATCAGCTCTGTATGTTTTAGCTAACAGTGGCTAACAGCTGGTTGCCCACTTGAGGAGAAATGCTCCTCACTGTGCAGATGTGACTAAACTGGAAAGATTGCTCATATCCAAGGTGAATAAATCTGCAAATCCAGGAACTCATATTGAGCCCTCAGTCTAGGGTTGCCAGACACCCCCCCCCCAGTGGAGGTGAGGTACTCTGCTGCCAGGACCTGCCTCCCAGCTTACCTGGAGAAAGATAAAGGCCCAGGCCTCATCGCTGGTGCTGCCCAGAAAGTGACTTCATCACAGCAGCGACATCCAGGTGACGCCCTGGTATTTAGGAAAAAAACTCTATGGTAGGAGCCAGTTTTACTATAGAGTTTTGCCCAAATACCAGAGCGTCGCCTGGACATCACTGGTGTGAAAACATCTCTCCATGTGCAATGCTGGCAACCAGTGCTCCCTCTAAGCTGAGTTAGTGTGAGCTGGCTCATAGTTTTTCAGTCGCCGGCTCACACATTTTTGCCTTAGCTCAGGAAAGATGGCTCCAGAGCAAACCAATTTATGCAGTAGCCAAATTGCTCACTCACAACTTTAATGCCAGTAGCTCACAGAGGAGAATTTTTGCTCACAAGACTCCACAGCTTAGAGGGAGCATTGCCGGCAACCCTACCTCAGTCTGATAGGGTCTGAACTGGCAAAGATTGACCAAGAGAGAGATCTTGGAGTCGTAATAGGTAACTCAATGAAAATGTCTAGACAATGTGTAACTGCAATAAAGAAGGCCAATGCTATGCTGGGGACTATTAGGAAGGGAATTGAAAACAAATCAGCCAGTATCATAATGCCCCTGTATAAATCATTGATGCGACCTCATTTGGAATACTGTGTACAGTTCTGATCGCCACACCTCAAAAAGGAGATTATAGCATTGGAAAAAGTGCAGAGAAGGGCAACTAGAATGATAAAAGGGTTGGAACACTTGCCCTATGAAGAAAGGTTAAAACGCTTGGGGCTCTTTAGCTTGGAGAAACGACGGCTGAGGGGTGACATGATCGAGGTTTATACGATTATGCATGGGATAGAGCAGGTTGAGAAAGAAGTACTTTTCTCCCTTTCTCACAATGCAAGAACTCGTGGACACTCCATGAAATTGCTGAGCAGTCAGGTTAGAACAGATAAAAGGAAGTACTTCTTCACCCAAAGAGTGATTAACATATGGAATTCACTGCCACAGGAGGTGGTGGCAGCTACAAGCATGGACAGTTTCAAGAGGGAATTAGATAAACATATGGAGCAGAAGTCCATCAGTGGCTATTAGCCACAAGTTATAGATAGGAACTCTCAGTCTGGAGCAGGTGATGCACTCTATTCTTGGTGCTTGGGGGGGCAGCAGTGGGAGGGCTTCTAGTGTCCTGGCCCCACTGCTCCTGATGGCACCTGGTATTTATGGCCACTGTGTGACAGAGTGTTGGACTAGATGGGCCATTGGCCTGACTCAACATTGGATTCTCTTATGTTCTTATGAGAGAAAACAGACACCACAAGGAAGGTGACATCCGATTTTCCGAGAATATAATTTGCAAGCGTTGTGGCATCGTTAGAAAAAACTCCTCCAAATTCCAAATGGAATGGGCAGCTAAAGTACCTAATGGGGGGGTACAACCCTGCATGTGGAGCCGCTACAAATGAAAAGTCCAGTTCATGGCGGCCCCTTCGATAAATGCCCTCATTGAAAGTAAGCATTTCTCTCCCACATCTACCCTCCCCCCCCCGTGCACAACCTCACTCAGTGGGACTGTTGATAACATTAGGACTCCGTTGAAGAAAGCATCCCCATTCAATACATTAATGGGTTTCAGTGGCATTAAAGATACATAGAGTTTCAGTGCATTTGCCTCATTATCCTCAATAATGCTTAGCAGCAAGATTTAATGTAAAATCTTTTAGGGGGGAAAAAAATCTTTACCGGGGGAAAAAAAGAAGAAATATGTAAGTTGAGCCGTTTCTGTGGATCTTAATTGATTTTTAATCTGCTGATGGTAGGCTATAAATAAATGCTTAAAGCACACACAAGCGCCAGTCAATAGGAACTTCTATTAGCTTGCTTTCAGAGAATTATAGCCAAGATCGAAGAACTCTGAAGCATTTGCCGGCCTCCTGGCTGAATGCTTTCTCTTCTCGGCAGGAGTGGCTCGAATGGCGCTTCTACAAAACCCTGATGGGGAGAAAATTTGCATTTGGCTTCTGTGTGGTGGAAGCTTATCGATGGGCCACAAAAAGGGACATGAATGGGTGTCTTCTTTTCACCAAATTCCAATTCATTTGGAAAATGACCATAGAAGGGGGCTGGAGAACATGGCTTTCATGTAAAGGTAAAGACTTCCCTTGCTTGAAAGCCAGTCACATCCAACTCTAGGGGGTGGTGCTCATCTCCATTTCCAAACCAAAGAGCCAGCACTGTCCAAAGACATTTCCATGGTCATGTGGTCAGCATGACTAAACACCAAGGTGCATGGAACGCTGTTACCTTCCCACCAAAGTGGTACCTATTTATCTACTTGCAATTTCTTGCTTTCAAACTGCTAGGTTGGCAGGAGCTGGGAGCAGAGACAGGAGCTCACTCCATCACGCGGCACTTGGGTCTCGAACTGCCAAACTACAGACCTTCCGGTCTGCGGCTCAGTGTCTTAACCTCTGAGCCACTGAGGCCCCATATGGCTTTCATGAGCAGCTGCTAATGAACTACAGAGGGACCATTTTCAATCCATAAGGTTGCCAGCCTGGGTGGGGAAATAACTGGAGATCCTGAGGGTGGAGCCTCAGGAGGGCAGGGTTTGGGGAGGGGAAGGACCTCTGTGGGGTACAATGCCATAGAGTCCCTCCTCCAAAGCAGCTGTTTCCTCCAGGGGAACGGATCTATGTCATCTGGAGATCAGTCGTAACAGCAGGAGATCTATAGGCCACACCTGGAGGTTGGCAACCCTACCAACCCATGTTCTGCTGCAGCACAGCAACAGAAGCCAGGTGCAGACAGGGGACCTACAGTACTCTCAGGCAAAACTAGAATGAGTGGTCCCTGGGAGTCTACAAGCCAGCACTACTGAGGCTCAGATCTGGCCAGTGGCACCACCCAAGAGGTCTTGGGTTACTAGGTCGGATTTTTCTGCTGGCAGGGGCTGAGTGGGAGGGAGCCTTACAGAGTGGGGGGCGACACCGTTTACCATAGAGTTTTGGCCAAAATGCTAGAGTGTCGCTGTGTGACACCCCTGGCGTGATGACATCACTTCCACGTGACGTCATCGAGCAAAAACGTTGACACACAATGCTCCTGTTTGGGGGCAGGGTTCTCCTGCCAGCCAGCTGGCCGGTGGCAGGCTGGAGCCCCAGAAATCGGGGAAGCCCCACCCAGACCAGGGGTTTGCAACCCCCACGAGTGCTAGCTCACCTACTATCTCCTCCTGCACAGATCCGGCATCCATTGTGAGCACTGCTGGCCAGGTCTGAACTGAGTGGCCCCGGTACCATGGCCACTGCTACTGACGATTGGCTGCACTTGTTCCTGGCTGCCAGTGATTGGTTGGCCTGGCTAGCCCAATCCCATCAGAGCTTAGGAAGCTAAGTAAGGTCATCTGTCGTCATTATTTGTATGTGAGTCCACCAAGGAAGCCCAGGGTCGCAACGCAGAGGTAGGCAACGACAAACGATCTCTGAACACCACTTGCCTTGAAAACCCTATGGGGTTGCTATAAGTCTACTGTGACTTGGTGACAAAAAAAGAAATGTCCAGTGTGTCACTTACATTTTTTTTTCTTGGAGTTGACATTAGTCCAGCAGTGAAACGCCAGAATACCAGGCCCCATCCACCCCCAAATGTCTCCTAGGGACTGCCAGGGTCTGTCTTTAGACAACCTAGCTTTTACAACAACTGTATGGTTTCACTATAGTCTTTGTAAATGCTAGAACATCTACTATGTCACTTATAGTTTTTTTTCCAGAAGTGACATTGCACTGGTGATATCTAAGGAAATGTGCCTGTGCACGGAAGCTTATACTGTGAATAACATTTTGTTAGTCTTAAAGGTGCCACTGGACTCAATCTTTGTTCTGCCGCTTCAGACCAACACAGCTACCCCACCTGAATCTACTGCAGTGGTGTGTATGCCACCCTCTACCCCCTACCAAGCCAGCTTGGTGTAGTGGTTAAGTGCGTGGACTCTAATATGGGAGAACCGGGTTTGATTCCCCACGCCACCGCTTGCAGCTGCTGGATGACCTTGGCCAAGCCATCGTTCCTTCCAGAGCTCTTTTTGTAGCAGGAACTCCTTTGCATATTAGGCCACACACCCCTAATGTAGCCAATCCTCCAAGAGCTTACAATAGCCCCTGTAAGAAGAGCTCTGTAAGCTCTTGGAGGATTGGCTACATTAGGAGTGTGTCGCCTAATATGCAAAGGAGTTCCTGCTACAAAAAGAGTCCTGGTTCTGTCAGAGCTGTTCTTGAAAGAGCAGTTTCTGTCAGAGCTCTCTCAGCCCCACCTACCTCACAGGGTGTCAGTTGTGAGGAGGGGAAGGGAAAGGAGATTGTAAGTCACCCTAAGACTCCAAGTGAAGGGCGGGGTATAAATCCAATCTCCTCCTCCTCTTCCCCTCAGCATGAGTGGCCAAAAAGAAGGGATGCTGGGAGGTTTCCCGCTATACTTGGAGGCCCAGTGTCCCTACCCAATGGCCCTCTGTGTCCCACTGCGAGCTTTACCTGTAAGCTAAAGGTTCGGGCTTCCTCTGACAGTGGCTAACTCCGCCAATCCTCGTAATCTTTGCAACACAACAGGACCCCCTCTGTGTTGGCCCACATGAGTGGGCAAAGACAAGACCGAAGAAGCGCTGTGATGGCAGCTGCCGCTACTCACGCGCATGCTTCTTTCCCTCAGTACATTAAAAGGTAGCCAGTAGTATGTAGAACTCCTAGAGAGCTGTTGTCAGTCCGAATATCCAAAACTGACCTCGGTCTACCTACAGTCTGGCTCAAGAGAGCAGCTTTACGAGTTCAAAAGCTTTCCTACTCGCATGACAGGGGCTCAGACATGTGCCTCATCAGCCCCCCCCCCATACAGTCACCACATCCGTGTCTCCCTACATAGCAGCAAAGACACCGCTATTGTTTTCGCTACCACACAAACGGCGGCAATCCCCAGTCCCCACACAGTTAAAAAAAAAAAAAAAAGCAAATGGCTGAAATAATTAATCCAAATATATTAATAGGATACAGGGTCTCACCATTAATTGTTTAATCCTTAGCTACATAATACTGTACCGAATTATTTCCCCTCCCCCTCCTTTCTTTCCCCCCTGGTAAGAACTGAGACAAGTACAATAATTAAAACAAATTTCAACGCTGCCATTTGGGGAAATTGCCAACGTTTCCTCAAGAACTTATAATTTTCCTCTCTTTCCACCGCTCAAAATATATAGAGTTTTGACATCTTGGCATAAAAACAGTGACTAACTGTTACGTTAAACCGAAGGCAAATCACTGTTTTAATCACGACCTTTCAGCTGCCCTTGATTGGGAGGGGGGAGGGGGGGTCAAGTGGAAATTGGCCACTTACGGAAACAATGGCTGATAGACGGCCCCATGTGACTCAACGCATTCGGGGCTGCAAACAGGGACTGCCTCCCCCTCCCCTGACCGCCGCCACCAAAAAAATGCCAGAAGCTTCTTCTCCATCCGAACACGTGCTTGAAGCCAACACGGGGCTGAAGCGGAGACAGGGGGAAACATGACCTTTGAAAGGGATGATAAACACAACCCTTTAGCACGTTGTCTCGTTGGGGTCACACTTCTCCTCGTCCCCGATTACACCAAGGGCACTTTGTCAGAAAAGCCACCCTTTATTTATTCTCTAAGTAACAACTCGTTGCTCTGCCGCGCAAAGCCCTTGCCATTTGTATTCTTCTGCGGCGTGGTTGCAACCATGAATCATTCTAATACAAATTAAATTTAAGTAACAGTGTAAACTGTAATGTATGCGGCAGGATTGTATTAAATTTAATACAATGCGTATTGGCAATCTCTCCCACAGGGGCAGCTATGTTATTAGTGGCAAAGAGGCTTCTAAAGCGGGGGTATATGTGCGCTATGTAATTGAGTGTTCAGTACCGTCGTCGTAAAAAACAACAACGGATATGTCAAATTTGTATTCATTGGCCTTGTTACAAGAACAATAAAAATTATGTAAAATAAGTTACGCGTCGAGGGCTGCAGGCAAAGTTTTTCTTCTCGTCGGTACACAAACAACAATTGAACTCTAGTGAGTATATCATTATTTAAGGGCAAACGCGCCCGCCATTATGATGGGTGATGTGTCTGTAGAAGAGAAGGGAAGGCTGGTGGTTTGTTAGGGCTGCCAGGGCGGCTCTCGCTATAGCTGGAGGCCTCCCAGCAATTCCCTTTGATGCCCACCAATGCCTCAGGCACCGGCAGGAGGAACGCAGGTAGGTAGAAGGTGCCGCCGAGTCACAGCTGAACCATGGCAACCCCATGGGGTTTTCAAGGCAACAGGCAAGAGATATTCAGAGGTGGATTGTCATTGCCTGCCTCCACATTCACAACCCTGGCATTCCTTGGAGGTCACCCATCACCCACCCTGCTTACCTTCCGAGATCTGACAAGGTTGGGCTATGCTGGGCTATCCAGGTCAGGAGGAGGAAAGGGATGGGCTACGCTGGGCTATCCGGGTCAGGAGGAGGAAAGGGATCATAGAGCAACAGCATCATGTCATCATGCCCAGGTTTAAACCGGAAGTGATATGGAGATGATCTAGCATTCCACCCAAGCTCTATGGTAAAACCACAATATTTTACAAAATGCTAGAGCGTCCTCCTGGGTCACTTTTGGTTTAAACCCAAAGTGACTAGGTGTGCTGGCATGATGCTAGCAGGCCAGGCCGTGCCGCCAATTTCTCCCAGGGGTTGCCAAATATGGCCAGGCAACCCTAAGCAATGCAGAGATAGCCATGCTCAGGGTAGAAGAGGGCTTTTCCCCCCACACTGTCCAGGAACCCCTCCCCAAAAAAGGGTTTTACCCCATGGAATATTTTTTTACACCACAGTAATGATGGTCAGATAAGTTGTTCATAATGGAGAAAGAATTTAGGGATACCAACAAGATGGAGGTTCAGTTGGCTTGGCCTGATTATTTATTTTTTTTTGTATTCAGGGTAGCAGGCTTTGGTTTTGCATTTAATCTCCATTGTTTAGTTCTGAAGGTGGAACAGGCCAAGACAGGACCTTTCAGGGTTTGGCAAGTCAACAGATTGCGGCCGACACATCAATCCTCACCTAATCAGTTCACAAAAAGTTATAGAGAGAGGACAGCTCTGGGAAGTTGGGAGGGGGGATTGGAACATGGCAGGCTGCTTTGGTTCTGTAGGCTCATGAACATGCTTATTTGGGGGGGGGATGAACCTGGTTTCAACACAGGATGTATCAACAGAATGAGCTGATGGGGGGAGCAACCCCTACTGTTGGTATTACCCATCTGTCCATCACCCCCTCCAGCTCCCAGAACTATTCACTATGACCATATAGCCAGGTTTAGATTGGGAAATACCTGGAGATTGGGGGGGGGGAACCTGAGGAGAGCAGAGTTTGGGGAGGGGGACTTCAATGAGGTATAACACCATAGAGTCCACCTTCCAAAGCGGCCATCTTCTCCAGGTGAACTGATCTCTGCCACTTGTTGTAATCCCAGGAGACCTCCAGCCACCCTTTGAAGTGATTTGACATGGAAGAGTGGTGGGTGAAAAAACCACCTCCTCTCCAAACTTCATCCTCCTGGTGTAGTGTTTAAGTCATGGTATAGTGGTTAAGTGTGTGGACACTAATCTGGGAAAACCGGGTTTGATTCCCCACTCCTCCACTTGCAGCTGCTGGATGACCTTGGGCAAGCCATAGTTCTGTCAGAGCTGTTCTCTCAAAGACAGTTCTCTCAGAGCTCTCTCAGCCCCACCTACCTCACAGGGTGTTTGTTGTGGGGAGGGGAAGGGGAAGGAGATTGTAAGCCACTCTGAGACTCTGAGTAAAGGGCGGGATATAAATCCAACCTCCTCCTCCTCCACCTTCTTCTTCTTCCTCTTCTATTTTTTCCTCTGAAATAAAATGATGCAGCTTGTCTTAGAGGCATTGTGTACCATGTGTACTGAAGATCTCCTAGAATTACAAGTGATCTCCATAAAACAGAGATCAGTCTCCCCTGGAGAAAATGGCTACTCCGGAAGGTGGACTCTATGACGTTTTGACCATGCTAAGGTCCCTTCCCTCACCAACCCTACCCTCTCCAGACACCAACCCCCAAATCTTTAGGAATTTCCCAATCTGTAGTGGGCAACTATAGTAGTTAGGCCCTTAGGTAAAGGTAAAGGTTCCCTTGCTCGAAATCCAGTCGAATCCGATTCTAGGGTTGCGGTGCTCATCTCCGTTTCAAAGACGAAGAGCCAGTGCTGTCCGAAGACGTTTCCGTGGTCATGTGGCCGGCATGACTAAACACCAAGGCGCACGGAACGCTGTTACCTTCCCACCAAAGTGGTACCTATTTATCTACTTGCAATTTCTTGCTTTCGAACTGCTAGGTTGGCAGGAGCTGGAACCAGAAACGGGGGCTCACTCCGTCATGCGGCCACTCAGGTCTCAAACTGCTGAACTACTGACCTTCCACAGCCTGCAGTTCAGCGTCTTAACCACTTAAGCCACCACAGCTCCAGTTAGGCCTTTACACTGACATAAAGGGAGGGAGGGGAAATATTTATGTTGCACACAAATATGGTTGCCTGTTCTGGCTTGGAAAATACCTGGAGTCTTTGGGGGTGGATCCAGGAGAGGGCAGGGTTTGGGGAGGGGAGGGGCCTCAGCAGGGTACAATGCCTCAGAGTCCACCCTTCACAGCAGCCATTTTCTCCAAGGGAGCTGATCTCTGTCAGGCGGAGATCGGTTGTAAAAGCGGGAGATCTCCAGGCCCCACCTGGAGGCCGGCAACCCTACACAGAAAGTACGGACCAAAGAAAACATTACTGTTTTTAACTGGACCCAGCCATTTAAAACACTAACATTTAGTCTGGCCTTAAGACATTGTTATTGAGCTGGCTGAAGTAAGAGAAATAAAGGAAGGGGCGAATCAGCAACCGGCCTCTGCCATATCCGCCTCTGAGCAAAGTGTTGCGAATAATGCATCTCGTGGTGATTCCGAAACATCAATTCATATCAGGTCGAATCAGTCAATCCTTCCCTCCGCATTATAAATGAGAGCCGTCCTGTCAACAATGGCTCCAATCCTTTGTGGTCTCTCTCCTCGTCATCGGGCTTTCAATCTATCATTATACAATTAATTGATCCCCCTCCCCTTGAAAAGATTCATTTTTTATCCAAATAAAGTTTAATCAGTCTGCAAATTAGAAGGCTGACTCTGATTGATCGGCTTCACACGGCCGCCTCACACCAAAGGCTGTCAGCTTCCCTCATCCCTCCGACGCTGGCTAATGAATCTTGCCCAGGATGGAATTCTAGGCAAATCAGGGTTGCCAACCTCCAGGTGGAGGGCTGGAGAGATCCCAGAATTACAATTGTTTTCCCGGCTGTATTAGGGTTGTCATGTCCTCTTCACTCACTGGTAGGAGGTGTGAGGGAGCTCTCCGGGAGTGTGGGGGCAGGATGACGTCACCACACACGATGTGCCCGGTGTGATGACATCACTTCCGTGTGACACCATCACGCCAAGGATGTCGATGCGGGAAGGGGATGTTTGGGGTGGGGCTTCCCCCGCTGACCAGCTGCCACTGGTGGACTGGGGCCCCTGAAATCAGGAGAACCCCCACCCCAACCAGGGAGCTGGCAATCCTACCTGCCGCCTATGGGCACCACGTTAGGGACCCCTGACCTAAGCTCTTGAATTACAGTGGCCTCTGGCAGAAATGACTTTGCATATGATTGCACTGTCTCTGTGCTATCCACACCTAGGGTTGCCAGCTCTGGGTTGGGAAACACCTGGAGATTTGGGCGGTGGAACCAGGGGAGGGTGGGGTTTAGGGAGGGGCGGAACCTCAACAGGGTATAATGCCATAGAGTCCATTCTCCACAGCATCCATTTTGTCAAGGGGAACTGATCTTTAGTGGCTGGAGATCAATTGTAATAGCAGGAGATCTCAAGGTAAGTTTACCAGGTGCCTTCCTCCTGACAGTGGGGGGATCTGGGGGGCATTCCAAGGGTGGGCGGGGACATTGGTGAATGATGTGCTGACATCACTAAAGGAAGTGATGTGCGGACATCACTAATGGAAGTGATGTCATTGCATCAGCGATGCTGGGGCAACACTCTACCGTTTAGGAAAAATTCTATGGTAAAAACAGATACAAACCATTGAGTTTTGCCCAACAAGTTCAGCATCATCCCCGACATTGCCGGCGTCACATGGGGACGTATGTTTGGGGGTGGGGTTTCCCCCACTGGCCAGCTGGACGGTGGTGGGTCAGAGCCCACAAAATCGGGATCCCCCGCTTCTGCCCGGGCACACATGAGCCTATCTCCAGGGCCTACCTGGAAGGCACACAGACTGCAGTTAGCACATGCTTAGAAACCAGAAAGGGGACAATAAGGTTAAGGGTTTGAGGGAAGGGTTTGAGGGGTAATTTTTTTTTTTTTAAGGGAGATGGAGGAACAAAGAAAGTGAATGTGTGGTCTCCCTAGCTTCCTGTATATAGCCACCATTACCAAACCCTTGCCTTGATTTTTGCGCAAGGGGAAATTATTTAAAGATCTTTTTTTATTTAAACCCGAAAGGTGTTATGCATGCACAACATGGGGAAAAAAAATTAAAAGATATTCTTTTCCACCCCTGTTGCCCGCGGAGACATAAATCAACTCTAAGGTTTATGAAACTACCATCATTACATTACCATAAAAATATCAGGGAAACAGAACCGTCCATCGAAGAGCAGAACGCCCAAACGATGTTTAAATGTGTATTCAGCTCCTATTTAGCCTCACATTTGACACAAATGAAAATAAAACAGCCTTTTTAAGCTCTCCGAAATGACAATATCACGTTATCTAGATAAGCGACACAAAAACCATTATTGAAATTCTGATAGCATTTGCTTTACTGGTAGAGGGAAATTACCTGTAATGCATAGTTTAAATAATTACTTTTAAACAAAAGCTTCTCTTTTTTTCCCCCCGCATTGCTTATTTATCTTGTGAGGCCAGCTCGGCAGGGCTATGTATTTTATGAAAATTGCCTTCAGACTGCTAATGGCGGGGCGTATGGCAGAACAGGAGAAGTGACGGCCGTTTGACTCTGGTTCCTAATATTGGGAGCGAGTCCAGACACTCCAGAGCCAGAAGTCTGCTGTGCATTTGACTGGTGTTATCAACACTTTACTCGCTAATGATAACTGGTAGGCAGCATTTCTTTCTGATGGGTCCGATGTGAGCAGGGAAACTAATAATTGTGTTCACAATAGATGTTTTCCTCCTTTTTAAAAAAAATACAGAAAATCACTTGGGTGCCCGCGCTCAGCCTTATGACTCAGGAATTATCCTGTCAGCCCTTGTTCAGTGCACAAACTTTCCCTCCCTCCACTGTGGCCAGGAGCGATGGCAAACTCTTGACAAAGTTAGCAAGGAACATTGGGGTAATTGCAAATGAATACAATGGGACAACAGAACTGTACTCCTGCCAGCATTCATAGTACAATATATTACAAAGAGCACACGGCTGCCACAGAAAATGGCAGCCCCGGGTCATGTGCCTCCTTTCTCCTTCTGTTATGTTTAGTTCAGTTTAACCCAGGTCCTGATGCAAGGCATAGCCAGGAGAGGCAACTGGTGTACAGTCCCACCTAAAAAAGCACAGGGCTGCCACTGAAAGCTGCAGCCCCGCGTGATGGGGCACCCCTTCTTCTTCCATAATGGCTAATTCAATTTCACCCAGATCCTGATGCAAGGCATGGTCAGGAGGGGTGATCGGTGTACCGCCCCACCTGAAAGAGCACAGGACTGCCACTGAAAGCTGCAGCCTCATGTCATGTGGCACCCTTTCTCCTTCCGTAATGGCTACTTGAAACTGAAGTCGTTCAAGGTTTTCTATTCCTTGGCTCCATCACCAACCCAAATGGAGACTGCGACCAAGAAGTCAGAAGGCGACCAAGACTGGGAAAGGCAGCCATAGAAAGGAGATGTTGCTGGTGACCAAGATCAAGATAATTCATGCCCTAGCCCCATTACGATGTACAAGTGTGAACGCTGGACAGCAAAGAAAGCTGGCAGGAAGAAAGTTTGATTCCTTCGGAATATGGTATAGGAGGAGAGTTTTACGGATACCACAGACAGACAAGAAGGCAAAAAAGTGGGTTCCAGGTCAAATCACACCTGAACTCTCCCTGGAAGCTAAAATGACTAAACTGGGCTGTCATACTTTGCTCATATTATGAGAAGACAAGACTCACTGGCAAAGACAGCAATGCTAGGAAAGGTTGATGGCAGCAGGAAAAGAGGAAGACCCAATCTGAGATGGATGGACTCAATCAAGGAAGCCATCGGCCTCAGTTTGCAAAAGAAGGAGGAGGAGGAGGAGGAAGAGATTGGATTTATACCCCGCCCTTCCACTTGGAGTCTCAGAGCAGCTTACAAATTCTTTTCCCTTCCCCTCCCCACAACGGACCCCCTGTGAGGTAGACGGGGCTGAGAGAACTTCTGAAAGAAACTGCTCTTTTTTCAAGAACCGCTGTGCCAGAGCTTGTGACGGACCCAAGGTCACACCAGCAGGTGCAAGTGGAGGCATGGGGAATCAAACCCGGTTCTTCAGATTAGAGTCTGCCACTCTTTACCACTACGCCAAACTACACCAAGGTCCCTCCCCTTCGAAACCCCCCACCCCTCCTCATGTTCCACCCTCAAATTCTCCAGATATCCCCCAACTTGGAGCTGACAACCCTACCAGTAACCCTGAATCGAACCTGGTGAATGATCAGTAACCACTGGAGTAACTGCAGAATGGGTATGTTTTGTGTGCTCTGCCTAGCTCTTGCTAGCAACTGAGGTGCAGCATTCTGCAGCAGCTGGAGTTTCTGAGTTGAAAATATATGACATGACTTGTTCATTCCATGAGCTCGAAAGTTGATAGGATGACAAGATTCTCTCCTCCTAGCTCCCTTCTCAGCACTCCTGCTCACTGTACTTTCCCAGCTCTTACCAAAATCTGAAATGTGTCATTTCCTCTCAGGCCCTCAGCAGGTGTTACATCTGGCACAAGTCAGGTTGGGAATGGATCCCCAGACTTGACCCTGATGCTTGCCCAGCTAAATGTGACATCAGGGAACCAACGTTCCCAAGTACAGTAGGGTCTGATTTGGCTTGGGACTGTAGGATGAGCAAGGTTGCCAACCTCCAGGTGGGGACTGGAGATCTCCTGGGACTACAACTAATCTCGAAGTGACAGAAATCAGTTCTCCTGGACAAAATGGCTGCTTTGGAAGGTTGACTCTGTGGCACTATACCTCATTGAAATCCCTTCCCCCACCAAACACCACTTCTCTTCAGGTGCCACCCACAAAATCTCCACGTATTTCCCAACCCAGACCTAGCACCCCTAAGGACGTTCCTCTGTGGGCCATTTTCCAGAAGTAAATTGGACTGGGGCAGCAGGTTTACCTCAGTGAGTCACTACATATGAAACAAATACCCAGCCCAATTCAGGCTAGACAAAACATCTAGTTTGGATCTTGGGGGGGGGGGGGCTGATTTGTACCTCAGCGGACTTTCAGTTACATTCGATCCCAGCTCCAATCCCCCAATTTACAATCTGGAATGAGCAAAAATGTAGAATACTGAACGTTATTATCTGAATTTTGATAGAAGAAAAGTGTCCTCCCATCATTGAGAATACTCATTTGGAAAAAAAAATATATAGCGGAATAAGAAATAGCAGAGGAATTTTTTTTCCCATGGCCAAAGAGTAAGCTGATCTCTAGAGCTGACTGGATAGACACTTTTTTTAAAAATTCAGAAGTTATTAAAAAGTATGAAGGATCATCTGCTAAGCAGGCAAAGATTTGCCAGCGGCAAAAAGGACAGGAACGGTCTGACCTTAACTTCAAAGGAAATAACAGCAGAACTTATATATAAAAATTAGCTCTCTAGTCATTTGAATGGAAAGTGAGATTATTACCGATGGGGCTATAATGTTTGAGTGAAGGAGAAAAGTTATTTCAAGTTTTTTTTTTAAAGGGGAGGGCGGGTAGATTGCATTTCATCCAGTTCTCTCCATGTGTGCTTCCTCTGTATACTTCTGAAAGCACAAGGGCTCGTCATGTGGCTACATGAGCTGTAGGAACCTATAGTAGCCTCTGGTGAGCCAGTTTTGAGTACAGGCTGCCATGCAGAGGCTAGCGCTATCATCATCCACTGGGAAGCACAGCTCTCTGAGTGACCTTGGGACAGTCCTCAGAACCAGTTTGGTGTAGTGGTTAAGTGCGTGGACTCTAATCTGGGAGAACTGGGTTTGATTCCCCACACCTCCACTTGCACCTGCTGCATGACCTTGGGCAAGCCACAGTTCTCTCAAGAGCTGTCCTTGAAAAGGTAGTTCTGGAAAGAGCTCTCTCAGCCCCACCTACCTCACAGGATGTCTGTTTGTGGGGAGGAGAAGGGAAAGGAGTTTGTAAGCCTCTCTGAGATTCCCAGTGAAGGGCAGGGTTTAAATCCAATCTCCTCCTCCTCCTCCTCTTCTTCTTCTCTCTAAGCTGAGTAAGTGTGAGCTAGCTCACAGTTTTTTAACCTCCGGCTCACACATTTTTGTCTTTGCTCACAAAGGATGGCTCCAAAGAAAACTGATTTATGCAGCAGCCAAATCGCTTGCTCACAACTTCAATGCCGTTAGTTCACCAAGTAGAATTCTTGCCCACAAGACTCCACAGCTCAGAGGGAGCATCGGGGGTCCTACTACCTATGAGCTCCCTTGATAAACAGAGCTTTTGAGAGTCTACCCTGAAAATCTTGTTGGCCTCTAAGGTGCTTCTGGACTCAAATCTAGCGGTTCTACTGCAGTTCAGTATTGCTCCCATCTGAAACCAAGTGACCTTTGGCCAGTCCTACCAGTTCTCAGTTCACTGGGTGACCTTCGGCCACTTCTACCTACTCTCAGCCTCAGCTACCTTGCAGGGTTGTGGTTGCCAGGACAAAATGGAGGACAGGACGACTAAGTACCTGCCCAGAGGTCCCTGGAGAAAGGGAGGGATGAAAAGAAGGTAACAGACAGGTAATTACAGAAGTGACTGAAAACTATCAATTGTGTTGCCAGCTCTGGGTTGGGAAATACCTGCAGATTTTGGGAGTGGAGCCTGGGGAGGGTGCAGTTTGAGGAGGGGACTTTCCCCGGAAGTGAAATCATCGTGTTCATGACACCAGTCCAGGGAAACACATGCACCAATGGCGAAGCAGTCTGCGCAGAAACCTGTCCCCATGCAAATCACCACCAGACAACAGGACCGTCCCGACAATCGTCAGACTTTTTTTGTACCTTAGTGATTTTGGCCCAGAAGAAGAAGAAGAGATTGGATTTATATGCCTCCCTTCACTCAGAGTCTCAGAGCGGTTTACAATCTCCTTTCCCTTCCCCACCCCACAACAGACATCCTGTGGAGTAGGTGGGGATGAGAGAGCTCCGAGAGAACTGCTCCTGAGAGAACAGCTCTGACAGAACTATGGCTTACCCGACATCACACCAGCTGCTGCAAGTTGAGGAGTGGGGAATCAAAACTGGTTCTCCCAGATTGGAGTCCACGCACTTAACCACTACACCAAACTGGCTCTCCTACACTCACTAAGTCCACGAGTTCCCAGTGCTTCAAGAGTACCCTTTCCCATTTAGAATCTAAGAGAAAGGGAAATCTGCCATCAGAAAGAGGAAGGAAAGAGAGGACAGTGCTTTCCTTCCTGCACAAACTGAGGAGCAGCATAGCTCTGATTGCAAAGGAATAAAAAAGGCTGGATTAACTGTTATGCAAAGTCTGCTATAGCGTAGGCCCCAGCCATATGGCAAATCCTTGGGTAAGGCTTAAAGCAGCTGTGGATAAAACTATCATCCGCTCGGAACCAGCTGCTTCTGATCCTCACAGCAGCATCTTGACACCGAGCGTTCAGCGGTGGTAATCTTCTATTTGGATGCAATAAGCATCGGTCCAGCTCCACCGCAGCACAAAACCCCGTGGAAAATGGGGAAAGGCATCGATGCAAAGCCGTGGCTTGTGAAATTCAAAATACAGCAAGTAAAGACCGCACGGAAAGTGTGGGTCCCTGGCTCTGGAGCTTATCCGCCTGTGAAAAAAACACAGGCAAATGCCGGAACCTTGCCAGTGAAAGAGCCATGGTTGGTAGCAGGGCTCTTTTTGTAGCAGGAACTCCTTTGCATATTAGGTGACACGCCCCTAATGTAGCCAATCCTCCAAGAGCTTACAGAGCTCTTCTTACAGGGGCCACTGTAAGCTTTTGGAGGATTGGCTGCATTAGGGGTGTGTCGCCTAATATGCAAAGGAGTTCCTGCTACAAAAAGAGGAACCAAAAAGAGCCTGCTCTTGACAGCTCTCAGAAGCTAAGCAGGGTCAGCCTTGGTTAGTACTTGGATGGGAGACCACCAAGGAAGTCCAAGGTCACTTACACAGAGGCAGGCAAGGGCAAATGTACCACTGAATGTCTCTTGCCTCAAAACCCCCTCTGGGGTCACCATAAATTGGCTGCGACTTAATGGCACTTCCCACTACCACCACCACCACTGGAGTTTTTTAAATTGTGGCTTTTTGTGTGTGTTTTATCCTTGTTGTTTTATTTATAGTTTCAAATCATTGTTTTATTCATATGGTAGGACTCCTTGGGTCCTGCAAGGGAGAAAGAAAGGCAGCTAATAAATGTTTTCAATAAAATTTAAAAAAAATCAAAATGACATTATAACATGTGTCATGAAAAGCAAAAGAGGGTTGGAACACATTACCTATGAAGAAAGGTTAAAACGCTTGGCGCTCTTTAGCTTGGAGAAACGACAGCTGCAGGGTGACGTGATTGAGGTTTACAAGATTATGCATGGGATAGAGCAGGTAGAGAAAGAAGTACTTTTCTCCCTTTCTCACAATACAAGAACTCGTGGGCACTCCATGAAATTGATGAGCAATTGGGTTAGAACAGATAAAAGGAAGTCCTTCTTCACCCAAAGAGTGATCAACACATGGCATTCACTGCCACAGGAGGTGGTGGCAACTACAAGCATGGACGGCCTCAAGAGGGAATTAGATAAGCATATGGAGCAGAGGTCCATCAGTGGCTATTAGCCACAAGGTATAGATAGGAACTCTCAGTCTGGGGCAAGGGATGCACTGTATTCTTGGTGCCTGGGAGGGCAGCAGTGGGAGGGCTTGTAGTGTCCTGGCCCCACTGCTGGACCTCCTGATGGCACCTGGTATTTTTGGCCACTGTGTGACAGAGTGTTGGACTGGATGGGCCATTGGCCTGATCCAACATTGGCTTCTCTTATGTTCTTATGTAAAAGCCAGTGTCCACTAAGTACAGAGCCTTCGTCCAACTATGATCTTCCATCATAGAAGTTCCTTCAGTCTAAGGTAGGATAGTGTCCAGTACTCCCAGATGGTACCAGGTGATCTCTCACTAAAAAAATCAATCTTCTCCCAAATCACTGTCCACCTCCAAAACCCATGAAGATATTGTTTTGGGTGCTAATACATCAGCTTGCCCCATCTATCAGAGCCCCTATTCACCACTGGTATGTGTGTGTTATTGTATTCTCCACACCCCCCACTTACATCTGGAACTCCTTCCTCTCACTTCCTGAAATGCTGTCCATTTTGCTGCTGCTTCCATGGACCTCTTCCTTCAAGACTGGTAATTATAACCTCCCCACAATTGTTTCCCCCCTCTCCCCCCTAATTTCCTCTTAGCTAGCCTTGTGTGTATTTTCAGTGTGTTTGTATGCATGTTTTTACCCTTTTGTTCTCATCCAATAAAAACTTTTCTGGCTGAACATCTGCCTCATTCATTTGAGAGTTCTCTTAATGAAACAATTCACATAAACACTGGTGGAGAACCTCAGTTACCATCGCTTGCTCTGTCTTCTTACAGCTAATTCCCCCAACCAAATAGGAAGCTGCCTCTTTGGGTACCAGATAACTTGGAGATATCCAGATATCCCTGGAGAAAATGGCTGCTTTGGGGGGTGAACTTTATGGCATTATACTCTGCTGAGGTCCCTCCCCAAACCCCACCCTCACCAGGCTCCACCCCCCCCCAAATCTCCAGGTACTTCCCAAGCCAGAGCTGGCAACCCTACCAATAACTGATACCCAGCAAACATCCTGTGTTATTTTTTATCAGATTTTGTCCTCTCTTTTTTAATGCATTGTTTGGAAAACATGGAAAGGATGACTCCTTTTTGAGACTCCAACATGTTTTGTGCATGATGTTGATACCTTGCTTCTTCATTTACAATCACAGATGTTCCCCTACAATGGTGTCCAAACACGGAGCAGCAGTACAGATTGAAAATTACATCCTGATGAAAGAAAGATAGCAAGAAAGGGCGGGCGGCCAACATGTATCTTCTCTAGGAAAAAGAAAAGGTTTAAAAACATTCTTTTCTTTAATAACTTTTTTGAAAACCCCAGAATTCAGTCTTTGTCTTGTTGATGAAAAAGAAATGCAGGCTCTTTCTGCCACACAGGTCAAAATCCCTGGAGAGAAAACCCGATTCTTTCCCGTCATTAAAAATAAACCACTGTTTCTGCTTAATGCCACAAAGAAACAAATTAGAAACTAAATTGCAGATGTACATCATTATATGAAAATTATATGCATTTCATAGTTTCTCATCTCCACACTTTTCAGACAAACAAAAGGCAGGGTTGAAAACGGCGATAGAGGCAAAACTGTATCGTTCCAGAAGCTGCTAAGATCTTGGGGGCTTTAAATATCTTTACCTCCCAAAATTATCACTGTAGATGAGCTCCCACAAATGTTCTGCCACTCACTTCGAAAACGTCTACCACTGGAATGGGTGGCTGGTGGTTTGCTATCAGTATGACAATGGTTGCACAGAACAACTTATGGTCCATCTGACTAGCACTGAAAAGACACCTTTTGGAGCTGCTGCCACCACTAAACATCATTAACAACTAGTAGCTGAAGAATAGGAAGTGCCCTGTTGTCTCTGGAATTCTCAACAACAGCCTGTGCCAGCCGCCTGGAAAACACCTGAAGAAGACCTAGGAGCCAGTTAAGGGAAGAAAGAGCTGATATGGTAGCCATTGTTGATTCAGCAACAACAATACAAGCACCTACTGTGTTATCATTAATTGGTTTTAGCATCGCTTTAAATGTTCTAATTGTTTTGCTGTAAATATACGCTGATTTTATGTAAGCCGCCCTGAGCCAGTCTTGGCTGGGAGAGCGGGGTAGAAATTTGAGGAATAAATAAATAAATAAATGACTGAACATCTGTGCAACTCCTGGTGTTTCTGGGACGATTTCAACAACCTTGGAGACTGACGATCAGGACAGACCCCTGGGGAACATCTGTCCTTAACCCTAAAGCAGACATGATCTTCTAGTCCAGAAGTCCCCAACATGGCACCCACGGGCACCACGGAGGCTACCAACACCTTTCCTGGCACCCACCAAGTGTATTTAGAAAGTGGGTGTGGCCAGGTGAAACCCCCACCCAGCTGGCCTTCTGTTTAGCTACTGGAGATCTGATTCAAGCCACAATTGGACCACCATGGTTAACCAAAGGTATACCCCACCAAAGTTCACTGTGAAAAAAAATGTTCTTCTTTTGTTCCTTTATTTCATGTCATGCAATGCTGCTGCTGTGGCGGCTTCCAAACCACTTCCACACAACAAACAACGGATTTCCTAGGTAAGTATTCTGTTTCCCCCAATGTTTCGTCAGGTTGTTTTTTTATACATGGAGCCGATACTCTTTGCCGCCTACTCTAAGTTAATCTTGTGTTTCCCTTTGGCATCTGATTTGATTAGCTGTGCAGATTAAAACAGCATTGTTTTGACAGTAGCTGCCAACACAGAGGTACATCGTTTCTCTCATTCCTCTACCCATCCAATTTTCTTTTTAATTGCTCTTCTGGTCCCTTTGTCCTTGGGCTCCCTCTGTGTATGTGGTTGGCTCTACCTTCTGTGTTTGCGCCTACCAAGCTGGGCTACAATTCTAAAGGCGCCCAAAGGCTCAAAAAGATTGGGGACCCCTGTCCAAATCTGTACCATCTCCATGAAGTTCTATGAAAGACCAGACTTAATGGATGGATGGAAACTGATTTGACCTCGCTTAACATAACTGCCCCCACACCTAGAAAACCATGAGCAAAGCAAAAGTTGGCCCATGCACTGCCGCACGTGTGATTCTGCGTACACTATCCCATCGGTTTATGAGATGGCCCCTCACAGAAGCCACTCCCGTTCCCACCATAGCTGGCTCACACGTGAAAACTGTCTCCAGTGTATGCATTCAGTCACCACATCAGAGCAGGAAAGAACAACCACCAGCTGATGCTTTAAAACAAGACATATGTCCAGATGTCCAATAGCTGTCATACGGGCAACTCAAGATAAAATTAAGAGTAGTCACACATCAATAAAGTTTCATGTTGGGAAGACCTTTGTGAAAAAACCCAAACCACTGTTCACTTTCAGAAAACTTCACATGAACAACAGGAGCTCAACAATGTTCACAGTCCAGAACAAGTCCACAAAGCCAGCAATTTCTCCGTACACAGAAGAACAGCTTTATAACTTGTTCCCCCATCCCATCAGGTTCCAAGACAGTAAATTTAACTGTCAATTGGATTTCTCCATCGTTTCTAGTCCACCCTCTAAATCCATAAAAGATACACCCATTTTTAGAGGGGGCCACTCGATCCGGAACAGAAGAGTTAACAAAGATACTGTGCAGGAGGCCCATATGTTCCCAGCTCAAAGTCCTCAAGATATTGGCTTGATGTCTCATCCTCGCCTCCCCTCAGTTTAACAGAACGATGAGTAAAGGTGTATTCAAATCTAGCAGAAATGGAGCCTTATCTGAGAAACACAATCCACACCTGGCCAATTTAAAACCAGCTTGTTAGTTCTCGTCACTATAGCTGTAACTCGGCCGGTATTAAGTCTATAACTTTTTGGTGATTTTGCTCTGTTACTTCCATAGTCATTCGTTCTGCTTATCTTCATTGCCAGACAACGGACAATTTGCAGGCTGTCGCTGTTACCTATGACATTGAAAATGGTTGGATTCCCCCCAACTGAGAGTTAGGGCTTTTCTGTTTAGTTTTTCCCACTGGGTGCAAGCCCACTTTTAGCCAAACCAACTTCTCAGGAAGCAGCAAACCACTTCTGTTTAGAAAAGTCTTACCTGTTGGAGTTTCCCAGCTTAACTGTTCTCTTTTAACTGCTCCACTGCTCCTGTTCTTTATAGCCTCCTTTGCTTCTGAGACTGTGGGTGAAGAACATAGAAGAATATTAGGACAGATTTGCCATGTTAGAATGAACACCATCTCTGTGTGTGTTGTCAAGTCACTTCCAACTTTGGCCGACCCAACAAATTATTAACCTCCAAAACGTCCTATCATTAACAGCCTTGCTCAAGTCCTGAAAATTGAGGGCCATGGCTTCCTTGATTAAGTCAACCCATCTTCTGTTGGGTCTTCCTCTTTTCCTGCTACTTTCAACTTTTCCTAGCATTATTGTCTTTGCCAGTGACTCGTCTTCTCATGATGTGACTGCAGCACAGAAGCCTCAGTTTAGTAGGGGAACTACTTACCTAAGGGACCGCCTTTCCCCATACATTCCCTAGAGAGCACTAAGATCAGGGTCCCAAAATTGTCTGGCCCTCCCAGGCCCTAAAGAAGCCAGGCTAGCTGCGACGAGGGCCAGGGCCTTTTCTGTGGTGGCCCCTTACTGGTGGAATGAGCTCCCAGATGACATCAGGTACCCCAGGACCTGTAAAACAGAGTTCTTCCACCATGCTTCCGATTAGGAGTCACCTTTCAACATCGTGGCCCTGGCCCCAACATCAGAACTAACTCAATAACTAACAGCCTAGCAAGAACCCAGATTATGGTGGTAGCTGACCATCTGGACGCTGAGAGAACGCCACCATCTTTTATTAATACTTTGTTTATTAATACTTATGTTCTTTAATACCAAAATTTTATAAGTTGGGATTTTAAGTTTCTGTGTTTAACATATCTTGTTGTTTGTTTGCTTCTATGCGTGTGTGTGTGTGTGTGTGTATATATTCCCCCTGTAAGCCGCCCTGAGCCTGCCACAGCAGGAGGGCAGGATACAAAATAAATATATAAAATAAAATAAATGTTAGCTTCCAGGGAGAGTTCAGGCTTGATTTGATCTCAAGCCCACTTAATTGTCTTTTTTGGTGGTCCGTGGTATTCATAAAATTCCCCTCCAACATGACACTTCAATTTAACCGTGTTTAAATAAAAGTGTGCATGAACCTAGTGGCTGCTGGGTTCATGCACAGGTCTGGCTCCTCCTCACAGCATGCAATGAAGGAGGGATGGCTTAAAATTAATTCCAATTTCCTGTGATGCAAAAATGCAGGGCTATTTTGGGGCAGGAACGCACAGGAACGGAGTTCTGGCTGGCTTCCAAGTTGGCCATGCCTACAGCCTAACCCCCTTCCCTGGGTTCCCCAGGCACCTCACAAAATGCAGGGCACCTGGGGAAGCCAAGCTGATCCAGGAAGGGAAGGCAGTTTAAACTACCTCTCCTCCTTGGGTTGCCCAGGCGCCCCGCAAGGTGCGGGGCACCTGGGGAAGCTGATCCTGGGAGGGAGCTGCGCTGTCAGGGGTGTGGCCTAATAGGCTAATAAGTTTCTGCTGTTGGGTGTGGCCTATTCTGCTAATACGTTCCTGCTGGGCTTTTTCTACAAAAAAAGCCCTGCAAAAATGGTTTAACTAGAGCTACCTTTTTCTTCTACCAATGGAAGAGCCACTTAAGGCTCCTTAGATTGGAGGAAGGCTTCGAACTTGAGCCAAAAGGAAAGGTGGGGTATAATAGTTTAATCAATATTTAAATAAATACACTTTTTTAATTAGAGGGCTGGGATCCACCCCAGTTTTTCAACATATGTATTCAAAACATTCTACAGCAATGTATTAAGGTCAATAGATCACTAAAAATTAAATATCTAAATACCAAACCATTCAGACTTAATTCCAGGTGGGGTAGCTATGTTGGTCCGAAGCAGCAGAACAAAGTTTGAGTCCAGTGGCGCCTTTAAGACCAACAAACTTTTGTTCAAGATATACGCTTTCATGTTTTGAAGGAGAAGAGGAAGAGGAAGAAGAGGAAGAGGAAGAAGAAGAAGGAGAAGAGGAGGAGGAGGAGATTGGATTTATACCCCACCCTTTACAACCGAAAGGAGTCTCAAAGTTGCTTATAACCCCTTTCCTTTCCACTCCCCACAACAGACACCCTGTGAGGTAGGTGGGACAGAGAGAGCTCTCTCGAGAACTGCCCATGAGACAACAGCTCTGAGAGAACTCTGACTGACCCAAGGTTGCTCCAGCAGCTGCATGTGGAGGAGTGGGGAATCAAACCCGGTTCTTCCAGATTAGAGTCCATGTTCCTAACCACTACACCAAACTGACTCTTAACTTGAATAAAACTTTGTTGGGTTTTAAAGGGGCCACTGGATTCAAGCTTCATTCAGAGTTAAGCAGTTTGAGCTGGAAAAAGAAAAGTACCTGAGCTAGCAGGGTATATAGAGGTTAGAGTGTCAGACTGCTACTCAGGAGAGCTGGGTTTGAACCTCCACTCTCCTATAAAGTTCATTGGATGACTTCAGTTCAGTCACACTATTAAATACTGAGTTCTAGACGCACGGCAGTGATCAGCTCAGGTTTATTCAGTGATTTTGGCAAAAACTACAAGGCAAGACTCCAGAGCCTCAGCTCTGTTAAATAGCATGCAATTGCCACACCCAAACACACCCCACTTCCAGTGACAGGCTATTTATATAACATTACTACTTGATTGGTTTATTCCAGAGTCCTGGTCGGCTATTGTTCTAGTGATCCAAGCTCAGCCAGCCTCTGGGGTGATTCAGTCAGGGATGATTCAATCCCAATACATAACAAACATACTCTCAGAATGATGTACTCCACAGGATTCTTGTGAGCACCAAAGGAAAGCAGAAGCAGGAACCTTGAGTAGGGTTGTCATTTTCGAACTGGGGGCAGGTGATCTCCTGTCCTCAGCTGGCCCTTCCCACTACCACTCACTGGCAGCAAGAGAAAACTGGGCTTCATATGGGGTGGGCAATTTCTAGCATTCTGACGTGCTGACATCACCTCCGACCTGTCCAGAAGTGGCACAGGGGTGGCCAACCTTGTGTAATGCAAGAGCCACATCGAATAAATTCCAGATGTCTGAGAGCCGCAAGACATGAACAAATGTTGCACACACTTCTTATTGAAAAATATGCAGATTTGCTTTTTATTAACATTATAAATGAGGTAGAAACAGATATTGATAATAATGTTTATTTGTCCAATAGTATTTATTTGTTTGCTAATGATATATTATTTGTCTAAAAGAGAGGCAGGTGGAAAGAAAGAACAAAAGAGGTGGAAAGAAAGAGAGAGAGAGAAACAAAGAAAGCAATTAGATAGGGAGGGAGGGGAAAGGAAGGAAGAGAGAAAAAGAAAGGAAGGGAGAAAAAGAGAAAGATGGAAAGAAAGCAAACAGATAGGGAGGGGGAGGGAGGCAGAAAAAAGCAAATAGATGGCTTGGAGAAGGGATTTAAAAAGACAAATGCCTTCTCCAAGCCGGCGGGGGGGGGCTTGGAGAATGCATTTACAGTTGCTTTCTTTCTCTGCCCCCCCCCAAGCCTACCCAGGGACGGGAACACTGCCTGGGGAAGGGAAGACCAATCAGGGAGGCATGCCTCCCCTTCACTTCCCCAGCTGCCCTACTGGGAGCCACACAATATGTGTGTATGACACACACCACTTCTATACTGACAATACTGTGAGGGTCTGTGTGTGGCGCCTGGTCAGAGCTGCTGCTGATTTCTTCTGACCAGTACTCTAAGCAAATTTATAAATGTCTCTTCGGGGTAATTGTTTTGCTTCTTGGTCAGGGATATTTACAAGGACCACTGCAAAGTGTATTTACAAGGAAATAGATAGGCACCACAGCTTGTTAACATTAAAACTGAACAAGCTTTATTTACTAATAACACAACGGGGGGGATGGAAGTTGTACAGAGGATAGTTTGTTTCCTCTGAGGCTTTAGCTCTTTCCCTTATGTTGACTTAAGCTGTATCTTAATTACTTTCAATTCCGTACCTAGATGTTCCTTCAGTTCACAAAACACACCTCAGATCTCACTCTCCAGTCACTCCTTTAGTGGTTAACTTTTGGCTGGCCCTTTGAGCCTAACTGGTCCCCTAACCAGCCTTTCAGACTCCTCACTTCAGACCCTCTAGCCTTTGTTCAACCACTTTATAAGTTCCTGTGGAGTAGTGACGTTGGTGTCTGTGACCACTCAGGTCTTAAACTTTTATTCACCTCAGAATATTCGAAGAATCAGTGCTGATTGCTCTCAGGCCCCGGTTCTCTACATAAACTGTTCACAGGCTGTTTCCACAAAGCTACAGAGATCTGACTTCTTCCGTTCGCTGACAAGACTTCTTCTCCGCTCTCTGTCACACACCAAACTCCTTTGCAGCTTCTCTCAACTGCCCATTCCAAACGGAACCTTTTGTCTGTTAAATGCCAATCACTGAGGGTTCCGAGCTAAAATGGCCTCCTCCTCACTCAGTCATGTGACTCAGCAGTGTTCTATGTTTACCTTCTGCTGTCCCAGATCTTTAAGTCCATCACAGTGTGAAAGAGCCGCATGTGGCTCCTGAGCCGCAGTTTGGCCACCCCTGCTCTAGCATTTGGTCAAAACGCTAAGATTAAACTAGAGTTACGGCTAAATGCTTGCGCGTTGCCATGATGTGCTGCTATCACTTCCGGTCACACCGGGAATTATGTCAGCATGTCCCTGGAGATGTTGCCCAGTGAAGGGCCCTCCACTGCCAGAGCGCTGGTGGAATCAAAACAGGATAGGCCTGATGTAACAGAATTACCCCTTGGATTTTGCATTCCAGCAAAATCTCTTTAAAACTGGGCTGTTGCCTGGGCATAGCAACAACAGGGGCTTAGTCCAGGGCTCTTTTTGTATCAGGAACTCCTTTGCATATTAGGCGACACACCCCTAATTTAGCCAATCCTCCAAGAGCTTCCAGAGCTCTTCTTACAGGGGGCTACTGTAAGCTCTTGGAGGATTGGCTGCATCAGGGGTGTGTCACCTAATATGCAAAGGAGTTCCTGCTACAAAAAGAGCCCTGGCGCTTACAAACTGCATGTGCAGAGCATCGCAAACAGCAAGGTGGACAAACTGGACGGGGGAACTACCTTCAACTTTTCCTAAAGACAGGGTGCGGGCTCAGTGGCAGAGCATCTGCTCGGCATGCAGAAGGTCCCAGGTTCAATCCCCGGCATCTCCATTTAAAAGGATCAGGCAGTAGATTGATGTGAAAGACCTCCGCCTGACACCCTGGAGAGCTGCTACCGGTCTGGGTAGACAATACTGACTTTGATGGACCAAGGGTCTGATTTAGCCTAAAGGCAGCTTTATATGTTTATATGGACTTTAAAAAATAAAAACTGGTAAAAATTGGCTCCTGATCTTCTGCCAATGGCAGTGGGATCAGCTGCCTCGGGAGGTGGGAAGCTCCCCCTCCCTGGCAGTCTTTAAGCAGTGGCTGGACAAACCCTTGTCAGGGATGCTCTAGGCTGATCCTGCATGGAGGAGGGGGTCGGACTAGATGACCTGTACGGCCCCTTCCAACTCTGTGATTCTAGGATTCCATGAACCCACAGAGATTTGAGGCTGAGAACAAAACCACCCAAGAGTTAAACCCACAGCCATTTATATCACAAACCCTGTGCTCTCCCCCCCCCCGCCGATGAACAGTTGAGACTTTCTTTACACTTCGCTTGTAGGCACATCATGAGTTTTGTGGGTGACAGTGTGAAACTCGCGGCTTCTTTTCGACATTTTCACGCTTTCATAAACAAAGACAAGATGCATCCTCTTTACTTTCTTTCCTACCTGCATTGTCCCCGCTGCTGTCATTCTACGCCAAGGATTTTCTCTTGTTGAAAATCAAATCAAAACCATATTCAGGTTTAAAAACAATAAAGTGGTTGGCCGATGGATGTTGTTATGTTCCTTTACAAAAACAAACAAACACACAAAAAACCCCACTGCAAAAGTTCTAGATGGTATCAGAGAAAAGAACGCCAAGATGTCACAAGGTTGTCTTTTCCGTTGGCTTCAAGAGCACATGACAAGGTTTCATGCTGCATCCTACTTGAAGTGATGAATCTCTCCTATCCATCTCAGAAGCCAACCCAAAGAAATTAGAGAATATAGCACTAATGTCGATACAGAGCATATGATACTGTATATAGAAAGAAAAGTGTTCCCTATTAGTATTCGGGTTCTGAGATCAATTGCATAGGATATTCCCAAACCATTCCCTGGGCTCACAATTTTTTTTCTAATAAAAGGAACAGCTGATTAGATTCAAGTCCCATTTTCTGCTGGCCCCATAACTTAGAACCATAGAGTTGGAAGGGATCTCCAGGGTCATCTAGTCCAATCCCCTGTACAAGGCAGGAAATTCACAAATACCTCCCCCTCCACACACACGCAAACCCAGTGACTGCTGTTCCACGCCCAGAAGATGACAAAAAAAACTTCAGGATCCCTAGCCAAACCAACCTGGAGAAAAATGGCTTCCTGACCCCAAAGTGGCAAATGGCATTTCCCTGGGTGTGTAAGAAAGGGCCATGAGAACTAAGCACTAAGGCAACCCTTCCTGCCCTCCTTCTCATGATTTGCCAAATTCAAGCATGTCTTTGCCCAGACTAGGTCAGAAGGTCAGTGTCTCAGTAAGAGAATGCTTGGATCTCTCTGTCTTTTTAGATTTTGGGATCCATTGCCACTTTGTTAAATATCAGCAGAACAAAAGAAGAAGAAGAGGAGATTGGATTTATACCCCGCCCTTCACTCGGAGTCTCAGAGCGGCTTCCAAACTCCTTTCCCTTCCCCTCCCCACAACAGATACCCTGTGAGGTAGGTGGGGCTGAGTGAGCTCTGACAGAAGCTGCTCTTTTCAAGAACACCTCTGACAGAACTATGGCTGGCCCAGGATCATCCAGCAACTGCATGTGGAGGAGTGGGGAATCAAACCCAGTTTTCCCAGATTAGAGTCCACGCACTTAACCACTACGCCAAACTGGCTCTCTGTTGTATAATGGGCAAAATGTCTTTAAAGCTGCTAACACCCCAAACTTTTGAATATTAGCCCTAGAATGTGGGCTGAAAAATCCACAGAACAGAGCCACACACAAAGAAATGGAAATTTTCAGCAAATGCTGTGAAAACCCCGGGTTTGCAGAAGATTTTAAAGCATCATCAACAAAAACAAAAGGAAAAGGACATAAGAGTGAAAACGATCCTGTGACATAATTTTGGAATATTTTGGCTGCCATTATGACTATTGCCTAGCACCCCAGTAAGCAAGGCTACAGTGAGGAGGCAGAGGCCCAAATGGAGACTGTAGTGCAGGGGTATCAAACATGCAGCCCGGGGGCCGGATCAGGGCCCCGGAGGGCTTCTCTCAGGCCCGCAGCGGAACTGGCTGTCTTCTGCTTCTTCTTCCAGTTCTGCTGCTGCTGCTGTGTCATCGTAGGTTTGCAGCTTAGAGATACACACCTGAACAGCATACTACTCAAGACTGCAACAGCACAGACATTTTGATGCAGTGATTCAGAGCAGGAGGTGTCAGTTATCAGACACCGTTAAATAAACAAAATATTGCAAGGGTGCTAATGTCTTAAGTATGTTTTAAGTAAAAAAAAACAACCCTTTGTGTTTGTGTCCTTTATAAAGTTTCTATCTCCGCTACCTGGCATGACATTTTATGGCACACATGGCCCGGCCCGACAAGGTCTCATTTATGTCAGATCTGGCCCTCATAACAGATGAGTTTGACACCCCTTCTGTAGTGGGATATGTGGGGTCTGGAGACCAAGTCCTGTGAGGAAAGGCTGAAGGAGCTGGGTCTGTTTAGCCTGGAGGGGAGACGAAGTACTTGAAGGGCTGTCCTATACAGGATGGGACGAAGTTGATTTCTGTCACCCCAGAAGGTCGGACCAGAACCAATGGGTTGAAACTAAATCAGAAGAGTTTTCGGCTAAACATCAGGAAGAACTTCCTGCCAGTTAAAGCGGTTCCTCAGTGGAACAGGCTTCCTCAGAAGGTGGTGAGCTCTCCTTCTTTGGAGGTTTTCAAGCAGAGACTAGGTGGCCATCTGACAGCAGTGCGGATTCTGTGAACTCAGGTGGATCGTGAGAGGGAAGGCAGGAAGGGTCGCCTCAGTGCTTAGTTCTTGTGGCCCTTTCTTACACGCCCAGGGAAATGCTGATCACCACTTTGCGATCAGGAAGCAATTTTCCTCAGACCAGTTTGGCCGGGGATCCTGGAGGTTTTTTGTCATCTTCTGGGCATGGAATTGGGGTCACTGGGGGTGTGGAGGGGAAGGTATTTGTGAATTTCCTGCCTTGTGCAGGGGGTTGGACTAGATGACCCTGGAGGTCCCCTCCAACTCTATGATGCTATGAGAGAAGACAGAGAGGACAAGAAAGAGAAAGAAGGAAAAGGAGAGAGGAGGTAGGGAGAGAGAAAAACAGAAAGTCTAAAAGAAGTGGCAGTGGAAGTGTTTGGGACAGAAAAGGCCTTCTGCCACAATTGCATCGCTCTCTTCTAACTTCCTTGCCCTGACACTGTTTTACCAGCTTCTCACTGTACCACCCAGCTGATGGGGTGTCTGGGTCTGAAGTGCTTTCCTGTCCAGTCCCACACCAGGGCTGTGGTGGCTTGGAGCATAGAGCACATGATACATATTTTTCACTGCCCTGTGCATGGTCTATTCCAAGCCTCTGTCTGCTGAGAAATCACCAATGGGGAGGGAGGGAGGGGGGAGGAAGGGAGACAGCAGCAACAAGGGGGGACACACAAACGAGATGAACTGAAAGCCAGAGGGAATGGGATGCTCCTTTCCCTACGAGTTCTTATAGGTCATCCTCTTGTACGTCCCTATTCCCTACCCAGTTTAGGACTTCGGTCAATCAGCTGAACATATGAACGTGAATTTATATCCTCTCAACCCCCCCCAATTCATTATCATTTAGAAGACTTGTATGCAGCTTTTTCAAAAGCATAAAAAGCAACATCGTAAGAACAATCAACAGTAAGCCATAAAAAGCAAGCCAGGTACATAAAAAGAAACAGCTTCAGAATCAGTCAGTAGCCTAAAATGGCAAACATAAAACAGTCCTCAGGCTAGGAGCAGACACTGTTCCCTCTAAGCAGGGCTGGCCCGTCATTGACAAATTTTAGACCCTTGCCTAGGGTAACGGGCCCGACGAGGATGCTGGCCCACCTGCCTTGGGGGCCCAGCCGCGGGCTCCCTGGCTGCAGGAAAACATGGTGCCTCCTTCTCTTCCCCCCACACCCCGGCTGGCCTCTGTTCCCCTCCGGTCCCGCCTCTTCGTGCCCCAGCCGACTTGCGTGGCCCGTGGGTGCCCCCCTCTGTGGGGCCTGGCAGAGGGGGCTCCTCCCGTGTGTGGCAGCGGCCAAGGTGAGCAAGGCCCCAGAGTCCCTACGTATACCTTGTGGTTAATAGCCACTGATGTACCTCTGCTCCGTATGTTTATCTAATTCCCTCTTGAAGCCCTCCCTGCTTGTAGCCGCCACCACCTCCTGTGGCAGTGAATTCCATGTGTTAACCACTAACCCAACTGGCTCAGCAATTTCATGGAGTACCCACGAGTTCTTGTATTGTGAGAAAGGGAGAAAAGTACGTACTTATTTCTTGACCTGCTGTATCCCATGCATAATCCTATAATTCACAGTAGAAACCAGGTTACTATTCAGAACACTGGGATCCAGAAGCTGAAAAGGTTAGTCAAATAGAAAAGAGGGCCAACATTTATACTTTTATTCTGTGCCTAGTGGTTTCATTTTGGAACAGTTCTTTTCTGGTCCATCATATTTTATATTTGTATGATTGTACTGTACTATTATATAAGCCAATATGTTCTCACTGTGTTTGACCTCTGAAGAAGGCCTATACAGGCCGAAATGCATCAGGTCAAGTCCATTAGCCCTTGTGTGTTAGATTCTGGTATTTTTACATGAGGTGTGATTGGGCCCTTATATATACTGTTTTCCTCACTAGAGTTCTAGAGGCTCTTTCCCAGGCAGAAGGTCACGAGTTCTCCCAAAACAGTCTGTTACCTTCCTCCCCTTCTTAGCTTTGTGAGGGTACTGCTTTTCCTATACCAGGTGATGGACTGATTAACTTGAATGCTCACAATATTTGGAAACATGAATAAAGGGATCTGGAATGGTTTGGGAAGGGGGGGAAAAACTCCATCAGATATGCCTGTCTGAGATTTGTCTGCCCTCTAGAGACTGGCTTGAATCACAGCCCCATCTCTGAAGAATCTCTACTTTTGTGTGAATAGTATGTACTTGCCACAAAGAAATGGAAAATTATGTTGTCGAAGGCTTTCACGGCCCGAGTTCATTAGTTGCTGTAGGTTTTCTGGGTTGTGTGGCCATGGTCTTGGCATTGTAGGACCTGACGTTTCGCCAGCAGCTGTGACTGGCATCCTCAGAGGTATAACACAGAAAGATGCTCTCTGTGTCAAGGTGAGCAGAACCACAGGTCCTACAGAACCACTCTCTGTGTCAAGGTGAGATTTTTCTGCTCAACTTGACACAAAGAGTACTCCATCTTTATGTGTTATACCTCTAAGGATGCCAGTCACAGCTACTGGCGAAACGTCAGGTCCTATGATGCCAAGACCAGGGCCACACAATCCAGAAAATCTACAGCAACAAATGGAAAATTATTCAAACAAAGGATTGTAAAGCACGGAACCTGGCTCCTTCAGACCTGGAATGCACTGCTCAACTGATCCGAAACTGTGGTTTTGGAAATCAGTGACGAAATCGAAATGAAAGAACCCCAAACATGGGAACTCAGTTTGAATAACCCACAGGGCATCCTTAAGAAGAGCTACACCCTTCTAAATTCATTGAAGTTAATGGGATGAGGGTGGTGTGACTCTGTATAGGATTGCACTGTTAGGCTGTTAAAGAGAGTCATTTTAGTGCCTTGTCAGTACATTATTGGACTTTTTATTCACCTAGCAGGGAGGACATACAAATTTACTGATAACAGAGCGAAGAACAAAAGAGATAATACGACTGGGAGATACTACAGATAATGTACTTGAGGTTAAGGGTTTGACATAAAGGAGTATAATTGGAAAGAAATCTATTTTGAATTATTTAGATCCAAGTAACTATACTTCCTGTGACTTCTGAAGGGGTGAGACGAATTCTCACACATCCCATTTAGAATAATATTTTTTAAAAATAAATCCCATTCAAAAGTGTCATCCTTAGTTAAAAACGACAACTCAGGGCACAGCCAAAACAGTGAAGAGAGTTTAAAAAGAAAGCTTTGCCCTTTCTGAAACATCTCCTCTCTTTCAGAGGTACTTTGGAGGGGAGGGGCCGTGGCTCAGTGGCAGAGCATCTGCTTGGCACGCAGAAGGTCCCAAGTTCAATCCCCGACATCTCCAGTTTAAAAAATGCAGGTAGTAGTAGGTGATGTGAAAGACCTCTCCCTGAGGCGCCAGGGCACCACTGCCAATCTTGGTAGACAATAACGACCAATCTGAGAAGACAATACTCACCTTGATGGACCGATGGTCGCGTGTAGAGTCTTCAAAACAGAACAATAATGTTCCACCTTTCAGAGAGAGGACTGAAAACTTTGCAAAACCTCTGACCTAGAAACCCTACAGGATTACGGTTCCCAACACAGCCTTGGCAAATGCTGAGGGATTTGAGGGAAAAGGAGGAGGAGATTGAATTTATACTCCACCCTTCAATCGGAGTCTCAGAGCAGCTTATCATCTCTTTCCCTTCTCTCCCTACAACACACACCCTGTGAATGGGCAGAGTTTGGGGAGCAGATTGCCCGTAAGTAATCTCACACACACACACACAAACTCTGCCCTTCCCTTAACCCGCCCCTCCACCCCAATCTCTCAGCCATTGCCAAAGTTAGTGTTGGGAACCAGTACTGAGAGCCAGTGTGGTGCAGTGGATAAAAGGGTAGGACTGGTATCCGGGAGACCCAGGTTCAAATCCCCAGTCACGCCATGGAAGCCTGCTGGATGACTTTGGTCCAGTCACACTCTCTCAACCTACCACACAGGGTTGCAAGGAAGATAAAATGGAGGAGAGGGAAATGATGTAACTCCTTGAGGAGAAAGATGAGGAACAAACGAATGAATGAATGAACAAACAAGAAGAAGAGGAAGAAGAGAAGAGTTTGGATTTATACCCTGCCCTTCACTGCCCAAAGGCGTCTCAGAGCAGCTTACAAACTCCTTTCCCTTCCCCTCCCCACAACAGACACCCTGGGAGGTAGGTGGGGCTGAGAGAACTTCTGACAGAAACTGTCCTTGAGAGAACAGCTGCACCAGAGCTTGTGACTGACCCAAGGTCACATCAGCAGGTGCAAGTGGAGGAGTGGGGGAATCAAACCTGGTTCTCCCAGATAAGAGTCCGCGCACTTAACCACTACACCAGACTGGCTCTCGAAACAAACGAAATAAATGCTAGTGTCACTAGGGGCTCAAGCCAAAGGGCACTAGCCCAGGAAGCAAGAGAACAATTGGAGGAAGAGACTGGATTTATACCCTGCCCTTCACTACCCAAAGGAGTCTCAGAGCAGCTTACAATCCCTTCCCCTTCCCCACAACAGACACCCTGTGAAGTAGGAGGGGCTGAGAGAGCTCTTTCTAGAACTGCCCTTGAGAAAACAGCTCTGAGAGAACTTAGGACGGACCCAAGGTCACACCAGCAGCTGCATATGGAGGAATAGGGAATTAAACCCAGTTTCCCCAGATTTAGAGTCCACACTCCTACCTACTACACCCAACTGGAAACTAGTGGACACTACTCAGGATGCTTTGTGTACCTTTTCGTTTTTTTAATATCGTTTTGTACCTTTTTTAAAGAAAAATGTACTTTTTCCACACTGGGAAGAAAAGTGGCATTAAAATACACTAAATAAAAAAACAAGCAACGATGGCTAGCCTGCAAAAAAAAATCATACCAGCCATTCTGCTTTGTTGAACCGGCTCCACCTAAGGGTGTGTGTGTGTGTTTCCTGATCCTTCCATCGCTAATTTCAGCAGTGCCCCTTTGAACACACACCAGAGCGGCAGGGCCAAGACCCCGGCTTACTTAGATTATGTTAATTATAATCAGTGTTTTTACTTTCGGCGCCTTTGATTGTTAAGTTGGCAAAGTACTGTGGAGATCCCCTTTGGGGATGTGAGGCACTATAGGAACGCAAGCAATTATTATTAAATAAAAATCACCTGGCGTTTAAATTATACAATAGCCACCTGATTACACTTAACACTCCAGCTGTAATAAAACAATAATTGCATGCAATATAAATTAAAGATGTGTTTACCCAAGTTCAAGAAAGTTCAGGTGCTTCGGAATAATCACAGAGGTGTCGGGAGAGACTTCTGATCCCGTCATCAGTCAGGCTGTCTTGGCAGGAAGGGAGCCGGAGCAGAAGCAGGAGAACAGAAAACGAGGCCAGCGAGCAAGCGAGAGCCGAGTAGAACCAGGTCAGAGCAAGACGCCGGGATCCTGCAACGGAACACAGGAAGCCGCCTTACACCGAGTTAGAGCATCATCCCATCTAATCCAGCGTGGTCTGCCCTGACTGGCAACAGCTTGCCAGGGTCTCAGGCAGAGGTCTCACATCAGTGGCAGGTTAACCCATTAAGCAGACTGAGCACGTGCTTAGGGCACCAGGGCCAAAGGGGGCAACACAAAGTTGGGAAAAGGGCAGGAAAATTCTAGAAAAACGCCTTTCAGGTCATGCATATTGGAACTTTGATGCATTAAAATAGATGTTGTGTGGCATTTTTGTAGAAGTTTATGCAGCCAAAGCTCGGCTTGGTTTGTACAGTATGTTGTGTTATCCTATGAATAAGTTTTTGTATTGCTGCAACCTGCACTGTGTATCTGGTCAGATAAAGATAAAGGTAAAGGTTCACCAAGGTGCACGGAACGCTGTTACCTTCCCACCGAAGTGGTACCTATTTATCTACTTGCAATTTCTTGCTTTCGATCTACTAGGTTGGCAGGAGCTGGAACTAGAGACGGGAGCTCACCCCGTCATGCGGCACCCGGGTCTCGAACTGCTGAACTACTGACCTTCCACAGCCTGCAGTTCAGCGTCTTAACCACTTGAGCCACCGCAGCTAACTAACTAAACTAAATAGCCAACAACTAAAATGGACTGGGACAGTGTGGAAAGGAGGGGGGCACCGAGATTGGTCAGTGCTTAGGGCACCAGTGAGCCTTAATCCGCCCCTGCCTCACATCACCCACTTAACAATCCCGGGACCACAGGGTGTAGTTGGCTTTTGAAGAACAGCGTGAGAGCTTGGCGGTTCCCATGGATCCAGCCTTGCTGTCTGGAAGACGAGTTGGTGTAGAGGTCAAGAGCACCTTCTGTTAGAATCATGGAATCATAAGAGTTGGAAGGGACCTCCAGGGTCATCTAGTCCAACCCCCTGCACGAGGCAGGAAATTCACAAATACTCTCCCCACCATACCCGCAGTGACCCCTGCTCCATGCCCAGAAGATGACAAAAAACCTTCAGGGTTCTGGAGAAAAACTGCTTCTTCTTTTTTATATATAAACTGCCCCCCAAAGGCAGACTTTTGTTTATTTTTTGTAACAGACTACAACTAAACAGTACAGTACAATACAGTGTAACAACAACACTAAAAATATAACACACAAAACTAATCCACACACATAAAACACAAAAGGGGGTTATTTAGTTCCATTTGTATATCAGATTTAAAGCACTTTATCATTCAACATAATGTTACCCTTTACGTGAGTATCTCTTATATCAATCCATCTGTATCATCTCTGTTTGTATCTTTTCTTTAATCAGTTCTTTAACCTCTCATCCATTTAGTTTGTACCAGTCATAGAAACGTTTCCAAGTGTTCTGAAAAGTGGAATCTGAATGTCCTTTCATACTCAGAGAAAAACGGCTTCCTGACCCCCAACGTGGTTGAAAAGTACTGAGACCGATGAGTGATTTCAGCTCTCACATACTTTATTAGTTGAAGAACAAGACAACCTAAGCCGGCTCACAGGCCAGTTTTTATTCCCAAGTGAACCACACCCTCAACACACACAACCCCGGTGATTCGCTATTTACATTGATTGAGTTAACTCCTGCTCCTCAATTGGAGGGGAGCCAGGATCCTCTAGTCTATTGTCTTTCGGGGCGAAGCTCAGGCCCTTTGCCTGGTCACATGGTGGACCGGTTAGAGCCAGTCCAAGCACATGGCTGCCCGGAGCCCATGTTCTCAAGTGGATACATTACAGTGATAATCGGCATTTCCCTGGGCATGTAAGAAAGGGCCACAAGAACTAAGCACCGAGGCACCCTTCCTGCCCTCCTTCTCATGATCTGCCTAAGTTCACAGAATCCACATTGCTGGCCATCTAGAAGAAGAAGAGGAGGAGATTGGATTTATATCCCGCCCTTTACTACCCAAGGGAGTCTCAGAGCGGCTTACAAACTCCTTTCCCTTCCCCTCCCCACAACAGACACCCTGTGAGGTAGATGGGGCTGAGAGAGCTCTGACAGAAACTGCTCTTTTTCAAGGACAGCTGTGCCAGAACTATGGCTCGCCCAAGGTCATCCAGCAGGTGCAAGTGGAGGAGTGGGGAATCAAACCTGGTTCTCCCAGATCAGAGTCCGTGTACTTAACCACTACACCAAACTGGCTCCATTTGAAAACTTCCAAAGAAGGAGAGCCCACCACTTCCCGATGAAACCTGTTCCACTGAGGAATTGCTCTAACTGTCCAGAAGCTCTTCCTAAAGTTTAGCCAAAAACTCTTCTGATTTAATTTCAACCCGTCGGTTCTGGTCTGACCTTCTGGGGCAACAGAAAACAACTCCATGCCATCCTCTATATAACAGCCCTTCAAGAACTTGAAGATGGTGACCATATCCCCTCTCAGTTGTCTCCTCTCCAGGCTAAACATACCCAGCTCCTTCAGCCTTTCCTCACAGAACTTGGTCTCCAGACCCCTCACCCTCTTCGTTGCCCTCCTCCGGACACGTTCCAGCTTGTCTATAACTGCATCTGTTTCGCCATCTCTCTCCTTTCTCAGACTCAGCCAATGTGACCACGCTGACCCCATGCTTTTGTAACCTTGCGTCTGGATTACTGTAATGAGCTCTATATTGGGATGCCCTTGATTACAACCTGGACGCTGCACCTTATTCAGAATATGGCAGCACAATTACCGTCAGGGGCTAGCCAATGGGAACGTTACTGGCCCACTGTAGAAGAGATGCATTGGCTGCCAGTTTATTTCTGAGTCCAATTCAAGGTGCTAGTTATAAAAGCCCTTCAAGGCCTAATACCCACGTCTCTAAATTACCATCTCCCTCCATATCTCCTCATGTGCCAACGATGGCCATAGGCTGCCACTTACTGGCTGTTTTCCCACTTAAGGTGGACCACCTGGTATCAACCAGAATATGTTCCTTTTCCACTACAGAAGGAGAAGGGGAAGAAATTGGAGTTATACCCCACCCTCCATTACCCAAAGGAGTCTCAGAGTGGCTTCCAAACTCCTTTCCCTTCCCCTCCCCACAACAGACACCCTGTGAGGTAGGTGGGGTTGAGAGAGCTCTCCCGAGGACTACCCATGAGAGAACAGCTCTGAAAGAACTTGTGGCTGACCCAAAGTCACACCAGCAGCTGCACGTGGAGAAGTGGGGAATCAAACCCCGTTCTCCCAGATTAGAGTCTGTGCTCCTAACCACTACACCAAACTGTCTCTCTTGCTTTGTGAAATGGGCTCCCTGCGGAGGCGAGGGAGGAAATCTTTGGTTTCTTTGACGGCTCTGCAAGGTGGTTTTATATATTCCAAGGAATCTTAGTGCACCATCTTTCTGGAGGAAGGGGTTTGGTAAGCATAAAGAAATAAATTGATTGATAGATAGATGAAAGATGGATTGATGATGACGATGATGATGATGATAGGCAGACAGAAAACCAGATGATGGATGGATGGATGAGAAGGAGGAGGAGGAGGAGAAAAGATGATAGATAGATAGATAGATAGATAGATAGATAGATAGATAGATAGATAGATAGATAGATACAGACAGACAAACAAACAGATAGACAGACAGATGATAGATAGATAGATAGATAGATAGATAGATAGATAGATAGATAGATAGATAGATAGATAGATAGATAGATAGAGATATTAGTGGCCAGAATCCAGTACAGAGTTACACGTGTTCATCCTAACCATAGTTATACTCTTCTAAATCTACTGAAGTCAACGGGCTTAGAAGGATGTAACTCTCTTTAAGATCGTACTGCAGAATACTTAACTCTGCGTCGGATGGTGAATATTAACGTGTGCCATCATTTCCCTGGACTGCTGACATTAGCCGGGGCACCCGCAATGGTTATTACCCACAATTCAAAATGTTTACGTGAATTCCAAAACCCCAATAGGCAAACGGGGCCTACAAGGAGAAGGAAACACCATCCTTGAAGTCAGAAACGGAAGCCCAAGCAAGAACAGCCACATCTTTCCTGATCCCACATGCATCACGGCACTTGAAAAGACGGGCCCCTTCATTAGACATGGATCCCTTTAGAACGTATCAGCGGATGTGCCCTGGATACTCTTTGTCAGTCAAGCTATAACATATCCTGACACCCCTTTTTAACGGAGAGCAGCTCGAATGCTAAGTCGGAACGATGGTCGTCAGCGGCGGACGGGCTGCGGGAGGGGCAAAGGAGGGGCCGGGCGCGAGGCTGTTGCGAGGAGCGGTATCCACTCCATATTGTTGTTCCACTCGAAGGACACAGTGTGTCATAACAAATTACTATTAATTTGCACCAGCAGTACGGTTAGATTAAGACCGGCAAGGGAGGATGACAAATAGAACGTGCAAGATCGCATAACGAGAGGGCACGGCGGCTTCGCCGGAGCTGCTTCTCTCAATTAGCGGACAAGGCTTTGAATGTGTCCATGAGCAACCAAAGCGATTTTGATCACTCAGAGCTAAGCCTCTGTCTGGAAGGAGGCAGGAGCTGGGTTGACTCTTCCTTGCCCCCCGTGTGACTTCCAGCTTTTTGATATAATTCATCTAAGAGCGCTGGCTGAGATGGATACCGTTGGCGAGCTGCAAACAGAAGCCAAGAACGGACTCAGGAACAGACGAAGCTGCCTTAGACTGAATCAGGCAGATAGTGCATTAAGATCAGTATTGTCTACTCAGACCGGCAGCCGCTCTCCAGAGTCTCAGGCAGAAGTCTTTCACATCACCTCCTGCCTGGTCCTTTTAACCTAGGGCTGCCAGCCTCCAGGTGGGACCTGGGGATCCCCTGGAATTTCTGCTCATCTCCAGACTTCAGGGATCAGTTCCCATGGAGAGAGTGGATGCTTTGGAGTGTGGACTCTGTGGCACTATACCCCACAAAGGTCCCAGTCCCCTTCAGGCTCCACCTCCAAATCTCCAGGAGTTTCCCAAACTGGATCTGACAACCTTATTTAAACTGGAGATGCTGGGGATTGAACTTGGGACCTTCTGCATGCTGCACAGATGCTCCACCACTGAGCCACGGCCCCTCCCCTATGTGTGTGACCCTTTAGTTCATTGGTCTTTCATCGGTCACAACCTGCTCTAGGAAAAGACAGATACTTTCAGCAGTGCCTTAAACGTCATTTGTAGGGCTGGCCAACCTCCAGGTGGTAACTCTTCAACAAGTAATAAAGATGTACGCACACACACAACGGAATCTGCATATACTACCGTTTCACATGACCGCTTTTTCTAAGTGCGCCGTGTAAGTGGCATTAGTTTACACAACACTGAAACGAGAGGAAAAACAATAACAATCAAATAATCATCTTATGTTGTCACTAATGCTAGCAAGAAAACTCCATAATGCCTCCTGCAAAGTTAAAAATACTTACACAATTCTAACCCGTGAAATTAACATGCAACAGTGTTTCCACTTCCTGGTCGTGTGAAACGGTAGTATATGCAAATTTTGTTGTGTGTTTGCATACATCTTTATTACTCATTGAAGAATCGCTACTTGCTGCGAAACAGCAGTCCAGATATGTTTTCATAATACTGTATCACGGCTGTTTTCATCACTGTTTGCATCCTTCCCATGATCTCTCTGTTGTTTCAACAACCTCCAAGCAGTGGCTGGAGGTCTCCAGGGATTACCAACTGATCTCCAGGTGACAGAGATCAGTCCCCCTGGAAAAAACGGCCGCTTTGAAAGGTGGCCTCTATGTGGCATGCTACCCCACTGAAGTCCCTCCCCCACCTCAAACCCTGCCCCCTCCAGACATTATCCCCCAAATCTTCAGGTACTTCCCAACCCACAGCTGGCAAACTTAACGGGGAAAGGGGGGCGCACAGAGAAGGAGACAGGAGGTGGGGAAATGGAAAGGGAAGGAGAAAACACGTATCTATCTAAAAGCTCAGGTTGGGATCAAAGTTGAGGAATGGGTCAAGAACCATGAATAGGATGGCCCAGGCTAGTCTAAGCAGGGCTATTTTGGGGCAGGAATGCACAAGAACGGAGTTCCGGCTGGCTCCCAAGTTGGCCACACCCAGCAGGAACTCATTAGCATACTAGGCCACACGCAGCAGCAGAAACTCATTAGGACTGGCTACATTAGGGGTGTGTGGCCTAACATGCAAAGGAGTTCCTGCTCCAAAAAAAAAGCCCTGGGTTTTGACAACAAACAAGGTAAACAGAATAAGCAGCAAAAGGTGGGTGTGGCTGGATGACCACCCTTCTGGTAACACTGGGGTGTGGCCTAATAGGCTAATGAGCTGTGCTATCAGGGGTGTGGCCTAATAGGCTTATGAGTTCCTGCTGGGCTTTTTCTACAAAAAAAGCCCTGAGTCTAAGCATGTCCTGTCTCAGAAACTAAGACGAGTTCCTACGTGGGTGAGAGGAAGCCCAGGGTTGCTATGCAGAGAGGCAAGCAACGGCAAACCCCCTCTGTTCATCTCTTGCCTTAAACAGACCACCAAGGAAGACTGTGCAGAGGAAGGCAATGTCAAACTACCTCTGCGGAAGCCCCTTGCTGGGGTCGCCATAAGTCTCTGGTGACTGAACGACACATACCTACACAGGAGAGCCAGCAAGCAGTTCGAATATTGTACTATGTTTGCGGTGACCCAGAATCAAATTCTCCTGCTATGAATGTCTGCTGAGGCCCTCGGGCCAGTCACTCTCCCTCAGCCTACCTACTCCACAGGGTTGTCGTGAAAATAAAATGGGAGGAAGGGAGACCCATGTCTACCACCCGGAGGTCCTTGGAAAGAAAGCAGGTTTAAAAATGCCAGAGAGGAAGTGAGTTTGCTGTCAGCTGTTTGTCCACCCTGTACTCTCACAGGAAGCCGGCGGGACCCAAACAAAAGCAGTGGAAAACACTTTCGTGCATTCTGACAAACTATTTCACTACCGGCCAATTTATGATTTGGAACGTCCGTGCCAGATGACAGAGAATAAGCAGGGACAAATGTAAACAACTCAGTCCGGTTCACTTTAAAAGCCAAATTGGGACGGAAGCGCACAAAAGAGCCCCGGCTTGAGTGATAAGGGAACCCGACTTTGAAGCTGTAACTAAATTGCATTCTCTTTTTGCCTCTGTTGTTGCCGGTAAAACACAGCTGAATTGGCCAAGCGGCGATTAGTCCGTAATTCTGTATGTTCAGATAGCTTTGGGTTATTACGAAAGCAAGAAATTTCAAAAGGCCAATATGCTGACATTTTAAAAACTGGCCAGAGGGTGATACTGGCGGCTGCGGGGGGGCGGGAGGACCATCATTAAAAAAAACATACGCTGCATGTTTCATAATTCTTTTCCTGCAGAGACTGAAATTTAAATAATGTGCATTCCGTATAGATGGTCTGTAGCACAGTAACCAAAGTGGCTTTTAAAATTAATTTAACTTGTGTGGCATCCTCCTACAGAAAGAATCGAGCGATTGAATTATTAACACAATATTTTGCTAATCCGCACAAGCACAGGTGGTACATAATTAACCATCCAAAGAATCTCAGTATTCCGGTTCTTTTTTAGACGTTTCTAGCTCATATGGCAAGATGTGACATTTCACTCAACACCCAAATGTGAACAAAACAGATCCTGAAATATTTAACATTTTGAAAAGCCCCATGGAAATGGGGCGTGTTTTCATTTTCTTCTGAACTCACCGCCCTGTCACTCTTCAGCATCATGGCTTGGATCTAGGGTTGCCAACCTCCAAGTGAGGCCTTGAGATCTTTTGCTTTTACAACTGATCTCCAGATTTCAGAGATCAGTGAAAATGGCAGCTTTGGAGGATGGACTCTGTGGTGTTATACCCTACAGGAGTCCCTTTCCTCCCCAGGACCCGCCCTGTCCAGGCTCCGCCCCAAAATCTCCAGATATTTCCCAACCCAGAACTCACAACCCTACTTGGATTCCACCCAAACCTGCCACTAAGGAAGGATTTCCATCAACAGAACTCAACTTTCTCACCTTCCCCTCCCACTGAACCCCAAAAAGCTGCTCTTGGGGGGTAGAGAGCCCACATGAACAGTATAAGGGGGTTACTTGGAAGTCTGCAGGGGAAGAGGGAATTGACGAAAATCACCCCCTTTTCCATCAGCGGAAATGGCGGAATCAGATATCACATATTCGGATTTGCATTTGCAGACGACATCGTGAAGTCTAACAACTGGGGAGCCAAGCACCAGTTAGTGGCTGGAGACCTCCTGGAATTACAGCGGATCTCCAGGTGAAACGGATCAGTTCGCCTGGAGAAAATGGCTGCTTCAGAAGGTGGGCTCTATGGTGTTATACCCCAATTAAGTCCCTCCCCTCTCCAAACCCCGCCCTCCTCAGGCTCCACCCCCAAATCCCCAGTGATTTCCCAACCTGGAGTGGCGACCCTTCTAGCAATATAGTTTTAGAAGACAAAATGGAAACCTGGTGGAGGGCCTGGAGATCTCCCAGACAACAAGGATCAGTTTCCCCTGGGGGAAATGGCTTCTTTGGAGAGTGAGCTCAATGGCAATCTATCCTGCTGATGTTCCTCCCCTCCCCAGGCTACACCCAGCTAACTCCAGGGATTTCCCAACCAGAGCTGGCAGCCCAAGTGCTCAGGATTCAATCAGCCATATGCAGGTCACACGAAGTAACTTGGAGATGAGTCTCAAAGGGTTTTGTGATACTCTCCCTCACATCAGTACGTGTCACACCGCAATGACCCTCTTAATCCACTTAATCAGAACAACAAAATTAAAAAAGGGGGGGGGAACCTGGCGAGTCGGACATCGAGGTCACCAGCAAAGCAGAAACACACATGTGCTTCACCTGCGCACTGTGTGCACGGCACACAGCGGGCTCTCCCCCGTCTCTAAGAAGGGCAGCGACTCCACCTAACAAATGTAACTTTAACAACAGTAAAACAACCTAATAGCTTAGCGTGCCAGGGGGTTAATGTGGCGGACCATTTAACGCTGAGCTAAATAGCCCTGGTTTGCTTCTCGATGCCAAGTGTCGAACTGAGAATTGCAATTGCAGGAGCAGTTCCTTAATTCATTAGTTAAAGGGGGTCATTGCTCATTGGGTGGGGGAGAAGGAGGGGAAGGGAGAAGAAGGGGGTGTGGGGGGAAACACAGAAGAGAGAGTCAAAGTCAGCACAAGGTTGCGTTCTAGCGAGACGCCATGTTGCGCTGCAGAGCTCCAGGTGGGCCGAGTGACCACACACACCCTCAGCACAGTGATGCTGGTTGGTCCACAGCAGGTGGGAATTATGGGGTGCCTCAGGGAATTTATGGGGGAAGTGTGAAAATCTCTTTGGAAGATACCCCACTTTCGATTCTTCTCCTACTTAATGTTTTATTGATCTTATGCAACACAAAGAAAGAGGGAAGGGGGCAGAGATGGCCGTAGTGACTAACAAAGCAATGCCGCCAGACGCTCTACCATAAAACAACCACATTCTTCCAGATGCAGAATTTACCTTCGCGCCCTCCCCCAGCCCCCACCGTTCATGACAATCCAATAATAAAAACAGTTTCAAAGGGTTTTAAAGAGAGAGAGAGAGAGAGATTGATTTTTGGAGGACGGACACAGAAAGGTAGAACTAGGGATGTTGACAGGAGAACCCCACCTTCCAAGATCCCATTCTTATGGTACAATCCGTGCATGTCAACTCAGAAGTAAGTCCCACTTTGTTTAATGGTGTTTACTCATAGGTAGGTGTGCTTATGATATCACTCGTGCGGTGCCATCCTAAGCAGAGATACACACTTTGAAGATAATTGATTTAGAAGGGCATAACATTGGCTACGATGGCACTATTAGAACAGTAATATTAGTCAACTGAAGTCACAGGTATTAGGTTGAAATGGTGAGGAGGATGGATTGTCGCAATCACACATTGGACTGGTAGATGGTGTTATGCACTTCGAGATCTAGCCCAGTTCTTGGGAATTGCAAATATATCTTAACAGGAATCTAGCTTATTATTATTATGAATTGTCACAGTGAGATATTTGAATGGTAGATGGTGTTATGCAACTTGAGATCTAGAAAAGTATCATCATCAACAACATTATCATCAGCAAGCACAAAACTTAGGTCATAATATTGATTTAGATCAATGGTTATGATTATGGGAAACAAACGTGAAAATTACCAAAGCAGTTTCATATAAAGAAAATATTTCTAAAATGTTTTATAGATGGTATATGACTCCAGATATTTCAACAAAGTGTTACCCTGATCTATCAAATGATTGTTGGAAATGCCAAAAGTCTGTCAGTACATTTTCCCATATGTGGTGGACTTGTGATAGAGTTAAAAAGTATTGGTCTTGGATCCACGAATCTTACAAAAAATGTTAGAATGTACTGTACCATTTACTCCTGAACTATTTCTATTGAATGGAATGCCAGAAAAGTGTAAAAGACAAGATTTTTACCTTATCATACATACAGTTACTATTGCAAGAATTTTATATGCTAAGTATTGGAGAAAAAGCGAGCGACCTTCTAAAGAAGAACTGATATACAAAACTCTTGAAATGGCTGGGATGGACCAACTGACTTTAATTTTGAGAGGCCAAGAAGAAGGAAGATTCCATAATACACGGTTAAGATTTTATAAATGGTTGGAAGACGATTACAAATAAACAATACAGACATATGAACACTTTGGGAGATAAACGTAGACTTCATTTTCATATTAATATGCAAAATACTTATGCAAAACCATTTGGTGATAATAATTGTTAGATAAACATATGGAGCAGAAATCCATCAGTGGCTATTAGCCACAAGATATAGATAGGAACTCTCAATCTGGGGCAGGTGATGCACTCTATTCTTGGTGCTGGGGGGGCAGCAGTGGGAGGGCTTCTAATGTCCTGGCCCCACTGCTGGACCTCCTGATGGCCCCTGGTATTTTTGGCCACTGTGTGACACAGAGTGTTGGACTAGATGGGCCATTGGCCTGATTCAACATTGGCTTCTCTTATGTTCTTATGTAGACTTCATTTTCATATTAATATGCAAAATATTAATGCAAAACCATTTGGTGATAATAATTGTAGGGAACATTGCGGGAGGTGACAACTAACTGGTATCGATAAGTATATGTAACCCCCATTTTATGTTTATGTGTTATGTCTGTTTTTGTCTTTACTGGAAAAAAAAATTCTAAAAAAAAATCATCATCATCATCCAACCCTTTATATCTCGCCTTTCTCCCCAATCAGAGCCACCTAGGCACCCCTAAGCAGCTCTGATTGGGCAGCAGGGAAAGATATAAAGGTCTGGCTATCACAGGTCTCATTCCCAACCAGACCACAAAAATCGTGCCCTGCTCAGCACCGGCTTAGCAGAGCACTTGCCAGATCGAGACATTAATTAAGGAACACATATACATACAAACATATTCCTGTCATCGGAGCACAGATCCCTTCCTTCCCCATCGCCACACCAGGCGGTACCCAAGTGGGGAGCGGGAGAAGAACAAGGGCCTCCCCAAAACGGGCGACCACAGAATACGACATTTCAATTAGACTTCGCCCAAAGGGGCGGGGGGGGCGCGCAAGGCTTTCTTCCCGAACATTAACCCTCCGAAACAAGCCATTTCTCTAATTCCTGCCATCACTCAGACTGGCCTTGAATTACCTCCTGATAGGCCTCCCCTGTGCTTGCAGATGAGAGACTGTAATGGGGATCTGTTAATTAACTAGAAGCAAAGTTGCACGGTGGGGATCAAACACTGGATGCGTCCTAAAACTCCCACAGAGAAGATGAAATGCAGCGCAAACTTTAAAGACTTCCCGTCATTAGCCAAGACCTTGGCTGCTCCTGGCCCAGACCCCTCCTGTTTTCGAGAACAATGAGGACAATGATGGCAGAAATGAAATGGTGCAGCAAGGAACAAAGGAATTAGCTATTTACCCACAGAGCAAGGAAGAAAAGCGAGGACAAGGATTGGCGGGGAGGGAGGGGAGAAAGACGCTTGCTCCCCCCCACGGTTCCTGTCTCCTTTTAATTAATTTATGGCTGCCAGGGACCCACACAGAGAGCATGCCCCAAAAACATTGTCTTTGGAGTGCAGTGTTAATACCGTGTAACATCCACTGTTTACTCCTAGGCGGAATAACAAAGTTGCTGAGGGCGCGAGGGAAGGGGGAGGGATAGCTGAAAAGGGGAGAGGGTTTTCCCTTTGAAAGCAAGGGAAGGAGAAGGCCAAACAGCTCGAATGACCTCTCCCTTCCTGGGATCAGTTTCTGTTTTGAAAAATTCGGGGGTTTTTTGTTTTACTCCTTCGAGGAAACGGGATTTCAGACGGAAGTAGCCGTGCAAAGTAAAGCATTCTCCTCCTGCCTATAGTTGTAGCTCTGTACTATGGTTGGTCTTTAATGTTGTGTAGCTTCTGTTAATTCAAAAAGGACAGACGACGCAATTCAAATCGGGCCCTGGTTTAGGATTGTTAATTTAGGGTTGCCAGGCTCCCTTGGGGCACGGAAATCTCCTGGTACTACAAAAGATCTCCAGACCACAGACATCAGTTCCCCAGGAGAAAATGGCTGCTTTGGAGAGGGACTCTATGCAATTGTACACCCCAGAGGTCCCTCCCCTCCCCAAACCCCGCCCTCCCCAGGCTCCACCCCCAAATTCTCCAGGTATTTCTCAACCCAGTGCTGGAAACCCTACACCAACTCCCAGTTGGGAAATTAAGAATATAAGAACATAAGAGAAGTCAGTGTTGGATCAGGCCAATGGCCCATGCAGTCCAACACTCTGTCACACAGTGACCAAAAATACCAGGTGCCATCTGGAGGTCCACCAGTGGGGCCGGGACACTAGAAGCTCTCCCACTGTTGGCCCCCCCCCCAAGCACCAAGAATACAGAGCATCACTTGCCCCAGATGGAGATTTCTTATCTATACCTGGTGGCTAATAGCTACCGATGGACCTCTGCTCAATATGCTTATCTGATGATCAAAATTCTTGGAGATTTGGGGGTGGCACCAGGGAAAGGCAGGACCTCCACGGGGTACAATGCTATATAGTCCACTCTCCAAAGCAGTCACTTTCTCTGCGGGGACTGATCTCTGTCGTCTGGAGATCAGTTGTAATACCAGGAAATCCCCAGGCTTCACATAGAAGTCGGCAACCATACCCTGGCTGCATGCTGGGTTTAATATGCAGCTCACTGATTCGTCATCTGATGGTACCATCACATGTCCAGGTTGTTTCCTCACCCATAACGACGTGCACATGGGAAAATCTTAATCCACTGTAGACTGAAAATCAATTTCTGCCCCATAATTGAGGAAACCAGCCAACTTGGCCTGGCCATTCCGGTCGCATTATAAGTCCTGTGTTCACACCTTTCCCTTCCCACACATGGATTCTCCAGTTGAACTGGGGCCTAGGCATGCATGGGGAAGCTAAATATCATTAGCAAACAAATATCATTGGACAAATAAATATCGATATCGATATCTGCGTTGACTGCTTTTGATACTATTTTTGGCAGTCTCATTTAATGTTAATAAAAAGCAAATTTGCATATTTACCAGCAAAAACGTGTAATATTTGTACATGTCTTGCGGCTCTCAGACATCTGATGTTTATTCTATGTGGCTCTTACATCGAGCAAGTTTGGTCACCCCTGCCCTGGCCTCAACCAGGGCCTGGGCTTTTTCTGCCCTGGCCCCAGCCTGGTGGAACATGCTCCCAGCTGCAATCAGGGCCCTGTGGGACCAGTTACAGTTTGCAGTGCCTGCAAAACGAAGCTCTTCTGCCAGACCTGTGGCTGAGGCAGCAGGCGTCCACCAGCTGGCCTCCTTGTTGCAGCCTGAGTGGAATGCTGCTAATAACAAGACCTCCAGCCCATTCACTCCCCGCCATAGGAACTGCAATCTGAAATCTGTTGCAATGTCCACTTTTAACTGTATTTTTTTGTTTGTTTACTGTTTTCATGTTAGATTTTTTTTTGTTCTGAACTACTGAAGACTGTGATTGATTGTAATCCATTCTTGTGATCCGCCCTGAATCCACGTGTGGGAAGGGAGGGATATAAATCAAAATAAGTAAAATATATAAATAGAACAAATCCCCTCCCAGCTGAGCTCTCTGCCCTCCCTAAACTCCACCCCCCCCAGGCTTTGCCCCAAATTTCCAGGAATGTTCAAGCTGGAGTTGGCAACACTACTTCCTTACATTTCTAACTCAAATGGCATCAAGAAGAACTGAATCACTAACCAAAATTGCAGTCCCTGTGACCATGAATGTTACCTTCTTTTCATCCCCCCCTTTCTCCAAGGAGCTCAGGGAGGGAACTTGGTCCTCCTGTCCTCCATTTTGTCCTGGCAACCACAACCCTGCAAGGTAGCTGAGGCTGAAAGGAGGTAGAAGTGGCCGAAGGTCACCCAGTGAGCTGAGAACTAGTAGGACTGGCCGAAGGTCACTCAGTTTCAGATGGCAGCAATACTGGACTTCTTCACCCAAAGAGTGATTAACACATGGAATTCACTGCCACAGGAGGTGGCGGCTACAAGCATGGACGGCTTCAAGAGGGAATTGGATAAACGTATGGAGCAGAGGTCCATCCGTGGCTATTAGCCACAAGGGATAGATAGGGACTCTCAGTCTGGGGCAAGTGATGCTCCGTATTCTTGGTGCATGGGGGGGTATAACAGTGGGAGGGCTTCTAGTGTCCTGGCCCCACTGCTGGACCTCTTGATGGCATTTTTGATATTTTTGGCCACTGGTATTTTTGGCCACTGTGTGACACAGAGTGTTGGACTGGATGGGCTATAGGCCTGATCTACCACTGGCTTCTCTTATGTTCTTATGGCCCTGCTGATGGACCTCCTGATGGCATCTGGTATTTTTGGCCACTGTGTGACAGAGTGTTGGACTGGATGGGCCACTGGCCTGGTCCAACATTGGCTTATCTTATGTTCTTATGACTGCAGTGGAATAGCTAGATTGGAGTCCAATAGCACCTTAGCGGCCAACAAGATTTTCAGGGTAGACTCTCAAAAGCTCTGTTTATCAAGTGAGCTCATAGGACCAATGCTCCCTCTTAGCTGTGGAGTCTTCTGAGCGAAAATTCCACTTTGTGAGCTCCAGGAATCAAAGTTGTGAGCGAGCGATTTGGTGACTGCATAAATTAGTTTGCTCTGGAGCCATCCTTCCTGAACCAAGACAAAAATGTGTGAGCCAGAGGCTAAAAAACTGTGAGCTAGCTCACACTAACTCAGCATAGAGGGAACTCTGCTCCCAGCAGCTCCCAGCAGGCCACTGTACTAAAATCAATCTAGTCCAGACAACCCAATTTGCAAATTGCTTCCAGGTCAATCAGAAGCCATGCGTTCCCTTCCTTTCCTCCAGCCGTCCTTCTAGTGCTAAGTCCGTACTGGTTTTAACTAGGCAGGTATGAAAGCACATATATATATCCTAGTTTGGGGTTAGCCACTCCCATCTCAGCACAGAATTCACTCCTGAGCAAGAACTGCCGTCTGAAAAGTGTGTGTTTCTTATTTAAAAAGGGAGTCGAGAACTGGAAAGCACATCCGAAGCATCGGGAGAGACTATTAAAGCAGAAGTCTCTTGTACAAATAGAACATGTGATCGGATAATATTGTCTGGATTAGCAGCTTTACAACCTAGTCAAGCCCCAGAGCCACAATTATCTGGTTGCATTAAACCGAAATCACCCGCAAAAGCTCACGGCAAACGAGCCTTTGAAAGTATCTTATCTGCCAGTTCTCACTCGTAAATTAAAGCAGAAGTCAGAGGAGAACAGGTATCACAAGGCACAACTCCTCAATTCAGTGTCTATCCTGACACACACACCCCGATTTCTCCAGATCCTTGGAACAGTAATAAACTAGGACTAAAAAAACAACAACACCCTCACCTGGATGACCCAGGCTCACCTGACCTCCTCAGATCTCAGAAGCAAAAGCAGGTTGGCCCTGGTTAGTTCTTGGATGGGAGACCATCAAGAAAGTCCAACCAAATGGAGGGGCTGTGGCTACGGTTGTTATTTCTGTGTTGGGAAATACCTAGAGATTTCGAAGATGGAGCCCGCCAGTGCTTTTTTGATAGAAAACGCCCAGCAGGAACTCATTAGTATAACAGGCCACACTCAACAGCAGAAACTCATTAGCATATTAGGCCACACCCACATGTTACCAGAAGTATGGTCATCCAGCAACACCCACCTTTTGCTTCTTATTCTATTTACCTTGTTAGTTGTCAAAACCCAGGGCTTTTTTTTGGAGCAGGAACTCCTCTGCATGTTAGGCCACACGCCCCTAATGTAGCCAGTCCTAATGAGTTTCTGCTGTTGGGTGTAGCCTATTATGCTAATGAGTTCCTGCTGGGCGTGGCCAGCTCAGGAGCCAGCCGGAACTCCGTTCCGGTGCGTTCCTGCCCAAAAATAGTCCTGGAGCCCGCAAAGGACATGGTTTGGATTAGGGAGAGGGGGCTTCAATGGGGTATAATGCCATAGAGTACTCCTTCCAAAGTGGACACTTTCTTCAGGTGAACTGACCTCTGTCATTTGCAAATCAGTTGCCATCCTAGGAGACCTCCACCCATCACCTGGAGGTTGGCAACCCTAGGTGTGGCTATTATTCAAGCCAGCTGGGATAGATATAGACTGCTGTGTACAATCATGAGAAATATGTAGAGCTTGGTGCTCCATCACTGGAGGTGGCCTGACGAAGTCCTGAAAGGAAACGGATGGGAACCTGGGTGGTCCATCGCCACACCTCTTAGCGACTGTGTTTTGTGGACATCTATCAACTCCCTTTCTCACAAGACAATAACTCGTGGGCACTCAATGAAATTGCTGAACGGTCAGGTTAGAAAAGATAAAAGGAAGTATTTCTTCACCCAAAGAGTGATTAACACATGGAATTCACTGCCACAGGAAGTGGCAGTGGCTACTAGCATGGACGGTTTCAAAAGAGAATTAGATAAACATATGGAGCAGAGGTCCACCAGTGGCTATTAGCCACAAGGTATAGGTAGGGACTTTGGGGCAAGTGAGGCTCTGTATTCTTGCTGCTTGGGGGGGGGTCAACAGTGGGAGGGCTTCTAGTGTCCTGGCCACACGGATGGACCTCCTGATGGACCTCCTGGTATTTTTGGCCACTGTGTGACAGAGTGTTGGACTGGATGGGCCACTGGCCTGATCCAACATTGGCTCCTCTTATGTTCTTATAGCTGTTACTCCTCTTAGTTTTGTGGACATTTATCAACTGTTAGGAATTTGTTGAACTGTATTACTTACTTCTATGCTATTCTTCAAGGCCCCCACCTACTTTTCAATGGGGTATAATGCCATAGAGTACTCCTATGAGACCCCCACCCCACCCCAAAAGCTCAATAAACAATACCTTCGAGCTTCAGGGACATAGGAGCTACCCTTCAGTAGTCCAATGTCGCAGCACAGTGATTCCCAATGTATTGCAGTGGGTACCATGGTGACCATCAATGTGTCTCCTAGTGCCTATTTCATTTATCACGAAGCACATGACCGCAGGAAGCTGCCTTCTACTAAATCGGACCATTGGTCTATCAAGGTCAGTATTATGTACTCAGACCGGCAGTGGCTCACCAGGTTCTCGGACCTTTCACATCCCCTACTACCAGATCCTTTAACAGGAAAATGCAGGGATTGAACCTGGGATCTTCTGCATGGCAAGCAGATGCTCCACCACTGAGCCATGTCCCCTCCCCCTCCTCTATCCAGAAGCAATTTTGGGTTTTCTTCTGCCTCACTGGAGGAGGCGGCCCGCCAGAAGAGCCCAGGAAGCCTCTCCTTTGTGCCTTCATTGAGTGCCTCTGCAGAAACAAGTGCTTTCATCATAGGACAGAGCTTGGAACCTCCCAGCCTTTAGTGATTGGCTCTAACTCCCATGACCACTGTTATGTCTGGGCATAAGGAGGCATGCCTGGACTTATCTGGTAGGCCACCTAGATGGAGCATGGAGAGGCATGTCTGGGCTTGTCCGGGCAGGCCACCTAGTTGGAGCTTGAGGTAGGCAGGATCCTGGAACCTGCCTGTGGATTGACCCTGAGAGCAGCCAGCCCATCTGGAGTCTGGAGCCCATTTGAACTCACCAATCACAGGGGGCTGGGAGTGGCTTATGTGTATATAGTTAGGGCAGCTGCCCCATGTAAAGCATTCCTGTCGAGATGCAATAAACTGCTGCTTGCTGAAATCACTCCGCCTCTGCCGTGTTAAACCCACTATTTAACAACCAAAGTTCCCTCTAAGCTTTGGAGTCCTGTGAGCAAAAATTCTACTTTGTGAGCTACTGGCATTAAGGCTGTGAGCGAGCAATTTGGCTACTGCATAAATTAGTTTGCCCTGAAGCCCTTCTTCCTGAGCTAAGACAAAAAGGTGTGAGCCAGTGGCTAGAAAACTGTGAGCTAGCTCACACTAACTCAGCTTGGAGGGAACACTGTTAACAACCACCATTTTGCAGTGGCCCCTACTGCCTGTGGTCAAAATCCTAGAACCTCCCATAAGTGCAACAAAGTTGGAGAGTCCCGCTGGTGCACTACAGCCCCTGATATGGAAATGGAAGTGAAGAGAGGTGTTGTGGAGTAGGGATTAGTGCTGGACTCAAGAGATCCACTTTTCCATTCACACTGGATGGAGCCAGTCACTCCCTTGGAGGCTAACCCAGTTCACAAGACTGCTGAGCGGATGAAATGGAAGAGGGGAGGACATGCCACCTTGTCCTTATTGGAAGAAGGGCACGGGACAGGAAGTGGGTCAGGAGGTGGAAAGATTGCGGGGATCTGGGAGGATTACGCCCTGACCTGGATAGCCCAGGCTAGCTCGATCTCATCCAGTCATGGAAGCTAAGCAGGGTCGGCCCTGGTTAGTACTTGGATGGGAGACCACTGAGGAAGCCCAGGGTTTATGCGGAGACAGGCCATGGCAAACCACCTCTGTTTGTCTCTTGCGCCGAAAACTCCCTCAGGGGTCGAGGTAAGTCGGCTGTGGCTTGACGGTACTTTTCCACCACCTCCAGAATCATTTCGGTGGAGGTCACATTTACACCGATTTTTGCTAGCACTGAAATAAATGTGAGGATGGGTTGAGTGCTGAAGGGGGTAACCCCTCACGAAGAAAGTGCAACTCCAAATGAGCAGCAGGGTGTTTGCCCATCACTAATAGTGGCTGTTTTTTCCACTGCATAATTTCAAAGCAGAAAGAGGGTGCAGGTGGCTGCATTGGTCCAGAGAAGATCCAAAGATAAAATCCCTGCAACAGTTTTTATTAGGGATTTTTATTGTTTTGTGCCATTTGGCTTGGTCCAAATAAAAAGTATTATGTGGCTTCTGCTTTAATTACACATTAAAAAGGGAAAGGATTCCCTTGCTCAAAAGCCAGTCGAATCCGACTCTAGGGGGTGGTGCTCAACTCCATTTCCAAGCCAAAGAGCCAGTGCTGTCTGAAGACACCTCCATGGTCATGTGGCCAACATGACTAGACGCAAAGGCACATGGAACGCGGTTACCTTCCCACCAAAGCGACACCTATTTATCTACTTGCAATTTCTTGCTTTCGAACTGCTCGGTTGGCAGGAGCTGGGGCCAGAGACGGGAACTCACTCCGTCACGTGGCACTAGGGTCTCGAACTGCCAAACTACCGACCTTCCAGTCTGCAGTTCAGCATCTTAACCACTGAGCCACCGCAGCCCCCTTCATTACGTATTAGCCCTCACGTTTTCTCAAAGCCAGTTTGGCTAGGGGTCCTGGAGATTTTTTTGTCATCTTCTGGGCATGGAACAGGCGTCACTGCGGGTGTGGAGGGGGAGGTATTTGTGAATTTCCTGCCTTGTGCAGGGGGTTGGACTAGATGACCTGGAGGTCCCTTCCAGCTCTATGATTCTATGATTCCCTTCTTAACCCTCTGTGTTGTCTTCCCCACACTGCCTAAATTTAAAATATAAGTTCCTGAGGGGAGGGGCGGTACCCGTCTTTTGTTGACATTACTCAGTAAAGAAAGATGTAGGCAAAAGAAATTACCTTGCCAGAGCTATCCATGCTCGGGTCACGTCAAGCTTAGATTACCTAATGCGCTCCACATGGGGCTGCCTTTGAAGACCTCTCAGAAACTTCAACTCATCCAAAACGCTTCAGCGAAACCGTTGACAGGGATACGCCACAATGAACATATTGCTGTTTTGCAAGATCTACATTGGGTTTGAGTTTGTTCCTGGGCGCCATTCAAAGCTCCGGTGTTGACCTATAAATGAACTGAATCCTGGCTCTATGAAGGAAGGCATGTTTCAGTACCAATCGGCCCATTTGCTGGGATGTTTTTGGAAAGGCCTTTCTCCAAGCCCTTCTGTGGTGATCACGGACCCTTTCAAGTAATGGAGCAACGTCTCCAAGAACATCCTCCTCACTCTGATTTGCCTCAGATCTTCATTACGAGGATTTAGGAGCCATATGAAGGCTTTTTAAGTCAATTCTCTCTATGTCCGACTCTCCCATTTAGATGTTTCTTTTCTTTATGTGCATCTTGCGGAGTAACTGATTTTCATCTATGCCTCCGTCCGGCGGAGAACTAAACCTGAATTCCTCTAGTCCAGCCCTCCAAGCCCTACTCTGCTGTCTATCCCCCACAAGAAAATAAGGCCGCCATACTGCAGCTGGTTCTGGGGAAGTGGGTTCAAAACCTGAGTCCCAGGAAGAAGACAGGAGTAATCCCAAGGTGAAAGAGATGCTCTAGTTTCTGAGGGCTCTTCCTAGACACAGAGGGAAGCTTCTGGAGATGCCCTGGGTACCATTTCCTGGGTTGGTACAAACACCTTCCTCATTAGGATCTTCAGATTCAACCCTGTCAAGTGAGGAACCGGCATACCAGTTCACAACAATGGTTTTAGTTACTAAATTTAACATATATTAATCAATCAATCAATCAATAATTAATAAGATCATGTATTAATGAATTAATTAATCATTTTATAATTAATAAGATCATGGCATCCAGCCCCATCACTCCTTGGCAAGCAGAAGGGGAAGTCATGGAAGCAGTGACAGACTTCACGTTCCTGGGATCCAAGATCACTGCAGATGGTGACTGCAGCCATGAAATTAAAAGACGCCTGCTCCTGAGGAGGAAAGTGATGGCAAACCTAGACAGCATAATAAAAAGTAGAGCCATCACCCTTCCAACAAAAGTCCATATGGTCAAAGCAACGGCATTCCCAGTAGTAATGTATGACTGTGAGTGTTGGACCATAAGAAAGGCCGAGCGCTGAAGAATAGATTCTTTTGAACTATGGTGCTGGAGAAGACTCTTGAGAGTCCCTTGGACTACAAGGAGATCAAATCAGTCAATCCTAAAAGAAATCAACCTTGACTGTTCCCTGGAAGGCCAGATACTGAAGCTGAAGCTCAAAAACTTTGGCCACCCAATGAGAAGGGAGCACTCACTGGAGAAGACCTTGATGCTGGGAAATATTGAAGGTTAAAGAAGAATGGGACGGCAAAGGATGAGATGATTGGACAGTGTTATCGATGCAATGAACATGAATTTAAGCAAACTCTGGAGCAGACAGAAGACAGGAGGGCCTGGCGTGATGTGGTCCATGGGGTCAAGAAGAGTCGGAATCGACTGTGCGACTGAACAACAACAACAACAACAAATTTGTTCCTTTTCTATGAAAGACGGCATACAATATAATTTCTCAGCCCTGGCCTGGTAGGAATTAGCTCCCATGTGAGATCAGAGCCCTGCGGGACCTTTAACAGTTCCACAGGGCCTGCAAGACGGAGCTTTTATCTCAGGTGGTGGGTGGCCACCCCTTACTGAGCCTCTCCCCCAGTGACCCAGATCTGAGTAACCATCCGGAACCCCAACTTGGAATCATCTGGAACCCTCATATGTTGAGGCTCTGGTTGGGAGTATGAGAAATACAATTTGTATTTAATTCTGATGTATTTTAATTGGTTTGAACTGTTAATTTGCATAACTATGTGATGGTTGATTTTATATGATGGAACCCGCCCTAGGCCTGCTATGCAGGGAGGGTGGGATAGAAATCAAAATAAGTAAATAAATAAATTAGGGTTGCCAGCCCCCAGTGGGGGTGGGGGATTCCCTGCCCCGGGCCTTGCCCCCCACCATCCATCAGTTGGCCAGTGGGAGGACTTACCAGCAGGGGGGGCAGTCATAAACCACTATCGCCAGCAATGTAGCAACATCACTTCTGCAGTGTACCGGAAGTGCAATCACGTTGCTGACACTAGGGTCACACTCTGGGTATTTGGGAGAAAACCTTATGGTAGAAGCCATCTTTACCAGAGTTCTTCCCCAAATACCAGAGCATTGCCATGACATCAGCAAAGCAATGATGTCACTTCCTGATAAGTTTCCCTCCTTCCCGTTGCCAGGAGGAACATGACAACCCTTAATACAATATTGTAGGCTCTCTCATCCTTTCTGTCAATATTCCCCAAAGGGTACTGATACCAAGAAATTCTCAATAGAAGTTCTCAATATAAACATGTATTTCACTTCAAACAATACATTGTTTAAAAGGCAGGTGACCAATCAACTAAAACCAATGGAAAACCAAATACAATAATGCAGCTGCATGTACTTGCACAGGGAAGGTTCTTACTCTTCTGTCTTACAGTGGCCACAATCCAAGAAACACCTCCTTCTAGGCCACAGGTGTGATCCACGGTGTCATCTCCTACCTATCTGAGCATCAGTTATTTGAGAACCACCACAGCAAGAATTGTTTGCAGATTCCACTCTCAGTCTGAACAACCACATTTTTATTTGTGGCACGTTTAAAATTATTTAAACCCATCCATTAAAAAAAAAGAGAGAGAATATATTTCATTGTGTAGGTAATTGTAGCCTTAGGCAAACGGAAGTTAACAATCGCTGGTGGAGAAGATTTGCTGTAGTGAATTAAAAAATCATAAGAGTTGTTTCACTAGAAAAGGAAGGACGTACGAAGGAGCTCAAAAGATTAATACGTTTGCGCTTTGCTTTTTTTAAAAAAAAATTAATTTGATGACATGAAAGCCTGAACCCTTGTATATTAAAAAAAAATACAACGTATGCTTTTCTAGGATATACGGATCTGCTTTTGTGCCAAGAGTAACTGAGCTGAGGGTGACGGGAGACCGAAATGAGCTGGAAAGTGAACTATATTTTGTGTCTGTGGAAAAGAAAGGAAGTGTGTGTGTGGGGGGGGGAGTTGACCATAACCCGAGGCCCTCGGTTCCAGCTGAGTGGCTGTTATTATAAAGCCAAGGTGCTCCACACGATCAAATCATAGTACTAAACCTTGTTACAAGGCCCTTTACAGCTCCAATATCTGGGTTACATGGAAACACGCCAGAGAGCCTCCGTGTACGATGAAGTAAATGTCATTCCGACTGGCATCCTCTCTTTCCAGCGAGTAAGTCCTCTCCGCTGATAAATCGATACCGCAGAAACAAATGAGGGAGAGCACGATGCTCAAAATGAGGATTACATTTTTATTCATTTCAGAGTTTCCCCCCGCAGCAGAGTATTTAAAAAAAGAAGGGTGGGGGAGAGAGAGAAAACACAAAGGCTGAAAATGATGCACTTGAGCTTACAAGGAAAAAAAAGAGAGAGAGAAGGCACAAGAAAGAGGAGGGGGGAAGGACTGGAAAATTCAGAGGAAGCAGATTTCCGATCCAGCATGAGCGCTCGTCTTGCGATATTTGATCAGGGGAGGGGAAGTTAATCACATACATTGATTGAAATTAATATCCAAATTAAATGCCATGGAAATAGAAAGAAACCTTGGGGAAAGCTTTCCCTTTTTTGTCAGGTCTTAAAATAATTTTAGTAAAAGTAAAGTTGCCTTTTTAAAAAAATACTGTATTCAACAGAATCCCAAGAAAAGGAAGCACATTTTAATATTGATGAAATCAATGGCTTTCCCATAAGATGCAGCTCTCTTCATTAAGGTTATATCCATGTTAAGAACATAAGATCTAGCCCACATAAAATTATGGAAACCATACATACAACATAAGAACATAAGAGAAGCCAATGCTGAATCAGGCAAATGGCCCATCTAGTCCAACACTCTGTCACACAGAAGCCAAAATATACCAGGTGCCATCAGGAGGTCCACCAGTGGGGCCAGGACACTAGAAGCCATCCCACTGTTGACCCTCCCCAAGCACCAAGAATACAGAGCATCACTTGCCCCAGACTGAGAGTTCCCATCTATGCCCTGTGGCTAATAGCCACTGATGGACTTCTGTTCCATATGTTTATCCAGTTCCCTCTTGAAACTGTCCATGCTTGTAGCTGCCATCACCTCCTGTGGCAGTGAATTCCATACAAACTACATCAGAGTCCCCATGGTGGTGCCCATGGGCAGTATGGTGCCCACCAATTGTTTTAGGAAGTGGGCAGGGCCAGGTAAGGCTTTTGCCCAGCAAGGCTTCTGATTGGCTATTGGAGGTCTGTACAAAGATCTTCACTGTGTGCTAACTGAAGTTAAGCTATGGTAATCATGTTATGGCTGGCTGCACCTCCCCTGGCAGCCATTTTGTTGCTGCACCCACCACGACGTGTCCAAATTTCAAAGGTGCCCTCATACTTAAAAAGACTGGAGACCTATATTCATGTATAGACTGAGGGCCCAATTATATGACTATTCCAGTCAGTGTCTTTCTGTGCATGTGCACGATTAAGGTTTTTGAACATCCCTGCAAAAATTTGGAAATGAAAGAGAATCTCTACAACACACCTGGAGTCACGGTTGGAGATGTGCAACAGCTAAAGTTAATTCTCTTGATCTCAACTTTAGGGATTTTTCCCCCCTTTCTTGATACACAATACCTAAACAACTCGCCAGTTTTTGAGTGAGGTGGGGTGAAGGAGAATGTTAAGTAACCAACGAAAACAGAGCCAGTATTAGACTAATGATGCTTATTTACTAAGATAATTTACATGGATTCAGACCAATACAGTTGGTGAATGAGGAGTCTTCCCAAAGTCAGTGTGGTAATAACGGTATTTTGTAGTGGCCAGAGTATCAGACTAGACCAGAATCCCCAACCTTTTTGTGTCTGAGGGCACCTTTGGAATTCTGACATGGTGTGGTGGGTGCAGCCACAAAATGGCTACTTCTGGAGGCAGAACCAGCCACAAAATGGCTGCCACAGCTTACCTTCAGTCACACAGTGAAGATCTTTGAGCTGTAGTGGCAGCTGCTGCTAAAGCAATGCTTTTAACCATTTGTACAGGCAATCAAATCTCCCATGGCCAATCAAGGATCTTTCTGGGGGAAAGCCCCACCTGGCCCCTCTGACGTTCTATAAACACTTGGCAGCAGCCCCATAACGAACAACTTTTTACTGGGGGGGGCATCTTTTGGTTGGGGGGCCTGCCATTATATGCCCAGAGGAGCAGCCAGCATGGCCCCGCATTCCGCTGCTGCCATCGCCTTCTGCTTTGCCCCTTCTGCTCTGCGCCACTCCGGCGCTGCAACTCTGCCAAAACAGGAAAGTCACTCTCCCTCTCTCTCTCCTCCCCCCACCGCACATGAAAAAAAAAATCCCCAGCAAAGATCTGCCAGGAAGCCCCGATGCCTCTCTCATTGGCCCGACCGCACTTACTCAACTTCCCAAAGGAGGAAACAGCCAGAAGGCTCCCAAAAAAAGGGGAGGGGAAAAAGTTTGCTGGGCTGTTGCGCTGGATGCAAGCGGAATGGAACGGGCGGGCGCCTCCTGACCCAGCGGCTGCTTGAATGAGTGGCTAGCTGGCTAGCTTTTAAAGGGCCATGCCGGACAAAGCGTGGGGGTTCTAGGGAGGAGAAAAATATGGAGGCAGTCCTGTGAACTCTTTACACAGCAGTTGAATTAAATGCCCAGCTGAGGGCAGTGATGGTGGAGGGAGGGGGGGAGCCAATACCTCCAAATTAGGGCCTCCCTTTTCAATGTTCCCTCAGATGCCTGTGTTACCCTTTTGAGAGCCAGTCTAGGCACAGGCTGAGAGTTCTCTCAACCTCTTGGGCTAAGCTGTAAAACCCAGCACACAAAGGATGGGTCAAAGACAAGCCGGGATAGATACTGGTGAGGTTGCCGATAAAAGAACTGGTGAGGGGCCCGTAAAAACCGCAGGGGGGCAGGCCCCGTGAGCCCTACGCTGGCTATGGGCCTGCTTGGCAGGCACCAGTAAAGGTGTCACTGGGCACAATGGTGCCCATAGGCACCACACTGGGGCACCCTGACTAGGCTCTGAGAAACCCAGTATTAAGTCCACACTCTGCCACAGAAGCTCTCTGGGTGACCTTGGGCCCAACTGGGAGCAGGGGATCCCCTAGTTTGGAGCATCTCCTCCCACCCACCCTGTTCAGGGCTATCAGAAACCAGGGGAAATCCCCCTCCCAAAAAGAAAACAGGCAAGAAAACGAAAGTAAAGGCAACATGCTTACGCCACCTGGAAGTGACATAGGCACGTCTGTGATGGGGGGGCAGCACTCTGGTTTTGGGGCAAAACTCTATGGTCTGCAGCTAATTCTACCAAAGAGTTTTGCCCCCAACTTCCCCATGTCTCCCAGAAGTGACGTAGGCACATGGCGTCTATTTCCTGCTTCTTCCTTCCCTCACAGTAAGTAACCTTACTTGGGCCAGCCACTGTCTCTCAGCCTCACCTACCTCACAGGGTGGTTGTTGGGAGGATGAAACTGTGGAGAGGAGAATGAAGTTATAAGCCACTTTGGGTCCCCATTGGAGAAGAAAGCAGGGCATAAATGTCTAAATAAACATGGGATTTTCTTGAGTACCAATCTAAAACAAGTCTGGTTTGGGGAATTAATGGAGATTTGGAAAGTGAAGTTTGGGGAGGGTAGGTTTTGGAGAGAGGAGGGACCTCAGCAGCTAATAATGCCATCTAGTCCACCCTCCAAAGCAGCCATTTTCTCCAGGGGAACTGATCTCTGTAGTGTGGAGATTAGTTGTAATTTTGAGAGATCTCCAGGCCCCACATGGAGGCTGGCAACCCTACAACCTGCCCCAGCCTTTTTGGATGGCACTTTCTTGCAGGAAACTATGAGTTGAAGATGATGGGGGGACCTTTAGATGGAGGGCTTTTTTGGCTGCTGTTCCCCAAAATGGAACTCCTTCCCACAGGAAGTCACACTGGTGCCACCTCTCTAGGCCTTCTGAAGGACATGGAAAATGAATTTATTCCAGAAGGCCCTTGAATGATATTTTTAAGCTAGTATTAATTTTTTATGCTTCACAAGACCACTGTCACTTTTTAGTATGAGAAGGTGGCATATAAATGTTCCAAATAAATGAGACCATAAGAAGAGCCCTGCTGGATCAGACCAGTGGTCCATCTAGCCCAGCATCCTAAGAACATAAGAAGGGCCCCGCTGGATCAGACCAGTGGTCCATCTATCTAGTTCAGCATCCTAAGAACATACGAAGAGCCCTGCTGGATCAGACCAGAGGTCCATCTAGTTCAGCATCCTAAGAACATCAGAAGAGCCCTGCTGGATCAAACCAGTGGTCCATCTAGTCCAGCATCCTAAGAACATCAGAAGAGCCCTGCTGGATCAGACCAGTGGTCCATCTAGTCCAACATAAAAAGAGACCGAGTGGATCAGACCAGTGTTCCATCTAGTCCAGCATCTTGTCTCACACAGTGGCCAAACAGTCACACTATCTAAATGCAAAGGGTGATCAAATGGCACAGTATTCCTTCCTAGGGCAGAATTTATCAAAAGGATGTTGAGTTTTAGTTCTATCAGAAGGAGGAGGAGGAGGAGATTGGATTTATACCTCGCCCTTCGCTACCCGAGCGGCTTACAATCTCCTTCCCGTTCCTCTCCCCACAACAGACACCCTGTGAGGTAGGTGGGGCTGAGAGAGTTCTCTCGAGAACTGCTCGTGAGAGGACAGCTCTGAGAGATCTTGTGACTGACCCAAGGTGACATCATCAGCTGCATGTGGAGAAGTGAGGAATCAAACCCAGTTCTCTCAGATTAGAGTCCGCACTCCTAACCACTACACCAAACTGGCACAGGAAGTTCCTCTCCGATTAGCACAGGAAGTTCCTCTCCGATTAGCCTCATTGCATTGGTCAGTACTATACCCTTTCGTTCAATTAACTGCTAATGTTAAAAAGCAACCGGGCCTCACACTAATCTCTTTGTGGAATGTCGTGGAGGTCGTGACAGTCCTTCGGGTAAAATCAATGATGGTGCTGAAAGTAAGAATGAGGAGGCTCCGGAAGGAAACTCCCCCAGTTCTACGAACCCTAAGTCAGTGGTCCCCAACCTTTCCAAGGCTGCAGACACCTCTGGAATTCTAGCACCGCATGGTGGGTGCAGTCAAACAATGGTGGCCATAAATTAGCTGCCGCAGAAGGCAGAGCCAGCACAAAAATGGCTGCCGCAGTTTACCTTCAGTCGCTCAGTAAAGGTCCTTGTGTTGTGGTGGCAGCTGCTGCCAAAGCAAGATTAGCAGAGTCAGTCATATCTCTAGTGACCAATCAGAAGCCTTGCTGGGGGGAAAACAACCCATCTGGCCCCACCCACTTTCTAAAAACACTGGGCAGGCAACAGGAAAGGAGTCAGCAGGCAGTATCGTGCCCATATACATCCTGTGGGAGACTCCTGCCTTAAGCCATTTTGACTGATAACAAACCCTCCCCCGAAATTTAGACATGGCTCATAATAAGCTTGGCCAGTGCAAGGCAGGGTGCAGACTGGATGCGGAGCTGGGAAAGATGTCCTCTAGTGACTACCCCACTACCACCACCACCACCGCATATGCACATAGAGGATGTTTCAGAGTCCGAGTGTTCATTTTGAAGTTTGAGGTCTGAAGTCAGCAGTCAGTAGCTGTCAGCTATGGTCAATTTACACAGAGTCAGAGAAGCAGCCTTCCAAACAGAATCATATAGAAGTGGTGTGAAAGGCATTAAGATTTTAAAGGAGGAAGAAAATATACTTAAGGGGGCATGTTAGGCAAAACCTAATATAGTCGGAGTATTTTAAGAGTGTGAGGGGGAAAAGCTCACAGAGACCTGAGTAAAAGGGGGAAAGATTTTACTAAGCAATTTAACAAAACATCTTGCAACCAAATACACTTCTTTTACCAATAAAATTTGAAAGTTTACCACATAGGCACATACAGGATGTTTCAGCGTCACTCAAATCTGCAGTGCTAACAAGAAAAAGCTGTTTCTTCTGTATATGAAAATTTCTCCAAAACCCAGTGGGACTGAGGTCTAAATCAAACGCACGGAGGCATATTCAATTTATCTGGACTTAGCCAGTAAGAAGAAGGGGACGGCAAAGGATGAGATGGTTGGACAGGGTTATCGAAGCAATGAACATGAAATTAAGCAAACTCCAGAGGACAGCAGAAGACAGGAGGGCCTGGCGTGATGTGGTCCATGGGTCAAAAGTCATACTAGTGCACTGAACAACAACAAAGCCAGTATTTAAATTTTGAAATTCTTTATGAACTATAACATTTTTTTCCTGTTTGAATTTAATTCTTTCATTTGTCCACAATGTATCTTACAAACTATAACTTTTATTAGTTGTTGTAGATTTTCCGGGCTGTATGGCCATGGTCTCGGCATTGTAGTACCTGACCGTTTGCCAGCAACTGTGACTGGCATCCTCGGAGGTATAACACAGAAAGATGGCATAGTCTCTGTGTCAAGGTGAGAAGAAAAATGATAGGCAGGTAATTTATATCTACTCAAGAAGGTGGGGTACGGCTGAGTTATTATCTTGTAGGAGTTCCCCAGGCTGTGACATGCTAATAGAGGAGCTTTCCTGAGGAGATTCTTTTGCATATGGATTGGCTGTTGAAATTCTAATCTTATCTGTAGTGCTACTGTAAGACTTTGTGTTTTTCAGGACAGGAAATCGTGCCCTATTTATTTGTATAACTTTTATTCACTCATTGTCCGCCTTTTCTCTGAATTACCTATCCATTGTGTTAACCACTGACTTGTGTTTGCAAAGTAATAATAGTTGAATATGTGGTACTGCTAATTCCTTTTTCACTATAACATCCAAGAGCTCTAAAAATAAATAAATGAAGCTGACATGCAACATATTGTCAAGTTCTCTTTGACACATGGATCTGCATTATACTGCCTCAGACCACTGGTCCATCCAGAATTCTTTTTTCTGACTGCAGCAGCCTTCCAAGTCGCCAAAACAGAAAAGTATTTTCCAACACCTGCTGTGTCAGAACTTTTCATGGAGATGCTAGGATTAAATGTGAGACCTTCAACATGCAAAGAATGGACTCTTCCACAGAACCAGAAAACCTCTCCTTCCTTAACTTGAGTAAACTCAAAGTTTGGGTGTTTGCTACAGTTTTTGTATTTGGACTTTTGTTAGTCACTTCAGCAGCCAATAGCTGCTGAACTGGAAGGCTTGTAACATCTCCAAAAAAAAAAGGCCACTCAATGTTATCAAATGCTTTTATAAGCTATAAAAATATTCATGTAAGTTTTAAATGAATGTGACTTCTGTGATTTATTATATTAAAAAAATCAGGAAATTATTTTCTGGCTTCTTTTAGATCCTATTTGACCGGTTTATAGAGAATTGTAACTGAATCAATTAAGTGTTGTTGCTAAGAATCATATGGTCAATGACCTAATATGGGGGGGTTATTTGTGCGTGTGCACACACTTGCATGCCTAGAAGTCATGGTGACTTCTGGCACCCCCTACTGGGGCCTGGCTATTTTTTCAGAGAGGTGGCTTGATAGCCTGCCACTGCATCCCAAGCCCTGGTATTCCTTGGGGGTCTCTCTTCCAATTACTTGTGAGGGTCAGCCATGCTTAGCTTCCAAAATCTGACATGATTGGGCTTTCCTGAGCTATCCAGGTCAGGACAATGACCTAATCTTTAAGGCATTGCTGATGCAGGATGATCATTAGGTTTAACCTATCCTTGCTGTCCTTGCTTCTTTTCATGGTTTAAGAACAAAGTTATTAAAATTTCATTAAATGCAACTTTAAGAGGGCCTGTCAATATTTCTGCACAGAGTTTCATAATAAAAGCAATGAAATCATTAGATAACTAGTTTCTTTATAATTTTAAACTACACTTTCCATTCCTCTAATCTTTCCCAGCATCTACTGTATGAGATGTTTTGATGGGAAATACCAGGGATTGAACAGGGGAACTTCTCTATATACAGCTGATGCTCTGCTACTGAGACACAGCCTCTCACTTCAACCCACTTCATTCCAAGCTCTCAGCTTTCAAGGAGTTATCAGATTGTATTCCCCACTCCTCCACATGCAGCTGCTTGTGTGACCTTGGGTCAGTCACAAGTTCTCCCAGAGCTGTTCTCTCTCAGCTACCTCACAGGGTGTCTGTTGTGGTGAGGGGAAGGGAAAAGGATTGTAAGCCACTCTGAGACTCCTTTGGGTAGTGAAGGGTGGGATATAAATGCAATCTCCTCCTCCTCCTCCTCTTCTTCTTCTTCATCTTCTTCTTCTTGCATGGAAACATCCTTTGCCATCCAGCTTCTGGTATTTGAAGTTCAAACTTAAAAGCATGAATGTGTCCACCATATTTGTGTCTACCATATAGCCTTCAAATCCCTCAAAGGAATGATTATATTGCACCAAAAAAATCTAACAAAAGCTTACAAAGGGAGTATCAAAAAAGTAAGTTAAGGCCTCACTTTGCTCAGCCAAATATCTGTAGAAATATTTATTTATTTATACTTCCCTTTGCTCCCCAATGGGGATCTGAAGTCGCTTACATTATTCTCCTCCATTTTATCTTCACAACAACTCTGTGAGGTAGATTAGGCTGAGAATGTATGAGAGTATACATTCCAAAGTCACCCAACAAGCTTCCATGGCAGAGTAGGGATTCGAACCTGAGCCTCCCAGGTCCTAGGTCCAGCACTCGAACTGCTACACTACACAGGCTCTCTATCAAAATTCAAAATCCATATTTTCCACATTTGAATTTTTATGTGAATTTTAAAGCCCCCCAAATTCTGTTTGGGCAGGCATTTTGCTACAGCTATATTCTCATGTCAGTAGGTTCTTGGGTTTAATTTTACAGCCTGTGGAACAAAAAATGAATAAACCTTCTATGTGTGCAGTCCTTGAGATCATCCTAAAGAATCAAAGTTCACTCCAACTGACTGCCTAAGTTTCCCTTATAACCTCTTTGTTTACTGTGCATAAGCTCTTCCACAAACCATGTGAATATGCATGACCAGGGGACAAAATATATCTCTAAGAAAGTATTTCTCACCCAAGAAACTGATATGTGGTGGAAACTGCTATGTGATTCAAGAACTATACAGTCAACCAAGACAATACAATATCGATATATCCCTTCATTTGAGATTAACATATGAATAAATACTCGGTTGGGGGGGCAGAGTCATAGATTCTATTAGACCTCAAAACTGAAGCGCTAGATTACCTTTTAGCCCAACTTTCATTTCATTCCCTGCTCGCTATACTGGAGTCTAAAAAGGGATGAAAAACAAAATCCTTCTCTCTAATTTCTCTCCTCCCCCCTCCCTCCCAGCTCCTCTTTCATGAGCTGACCAAGGAGATGAAATCTGGGTACTTTAATTACCATTCCGAGCCAACCGCCTGGCCTTTGATATGGAAATACCACTTCAACTCTGGCTCTGCCGCTGTCCCCTTCCAGCTTTCCCGGATGAATTTTAAGCAGCCTTGTCAACACCTGATGGTAAGAGCCTGCGAGAGCCTGGGCCAGAAGTAACTTTCCGGCACTGTGATGTTGGTCACCTTCTTTAGGAAGGAAGGGGGCTGGGGACTGTGGGTAAGGAGGGGGCAGGATCCATCCTACCTAATCCACCATCCCCAACACCCTGCTGTCAGCGTTTCTTGCGGGTCTCGGTTCACATTAAAGAAAAAAGGAAGGAAGAGTGGGGGGGGAAGCTGAAGAATGGATAAAAGCTGTCATGTACGGTTACCCTGTTATTGTCATCTGCCTGCCGCATGACTCCCGGCTCTGCTATAATTATTAATTGCACTTGTCAACTGTCATTAATTCCTCTTTAGCATCCCTGTCTTGGAGTAATTAGACAGAACAGCCTCACTGCACTCATTGTTTGGAGAGGCCCCGAAAAGAGCCCAGTGGGCTTTGTTGGAGAGACAACCGTCAGGAGTACAATAGAGATACCTCTCATTTAACCCTTTCCAAGAGAGGCAAGAAAGGAAGATGCCTGCTCTGTGGCACTTCCCCCCCCCCTAGATCATCAGTGGGACAAGCTGCTGTACATTTTCTGGGTTGTGTGGCCGTGGTCTTGGCATTGTAGGACCTGATGTTTCGCCAATAGCTGTGACTGCCATCCTCAGAGGTATTAACACAGAAAGACTGAGTACTCTCTATGTCAAGGACTATTAAGAGGTATACTATTAAGAGGTATAACACAGAAAGATGGAGTACTCTCTGTGTCAAGGTGAGACAAGCTTTCGGTTCCTCCTTCAAAGGGCCACAGACGGGAGTTCAGATGGCCCATGGCTGGGTTACCCTGACCTTGACAGCCCAGACTAGCCCAATCTCGTCAGATCTTGGAAGCCAAGCAGGGTTGAACCTGGTTAGTATTAGGACGGGAGACCACCAAGGAATCCCAGGGTTGCTTGGCAGAGGCAGGCAATGGCAAACCACCTCTTGATTGTTTCTTGCCTTGAAAACACTGCCGGGTTGCCATAAATCAGCTGCAACTTCATAACACTTTACACACAGAGACAGCTGGATTAAGGTCTACGCTAGCACCAAGAGAAAGCTTGGACTTCGGCTTGTATATCGTGTATTATGTACTCATTGTTAGGTGGCCCTTAAATTGGTGACTCCAATTGCTTTTTGAATTGTTTATGCCTTGTGTAATATGTTCTGGTATCTTCTACCTGATGCGGTTATAAATTCTATTGAACCCCTATTATTAATTCACCACGTGTTGGATTGAACTGTTTTATCACAACATGTGTGATATATTGTTCGTTAGCTTGCTTCATGGTGTCGTTACAGTTTTCTATATTTTCTAACCGTGATCCCCATTTGTATTTTTGCAGGTTGCCGTAAGTTGGCTGTGACTTCACAGCACTTTGCACACACATACACACAGAGCGGGATTTACACTGGCACCAGCAGAAAGTGGGAAGGAGGCAGGAGAGGTACGGGACTGTAAAATGGAGGGAACCACTTCAGAGGACAGGTGAGGTTTACATTTGGAATGCTCCCCTATTGTAAAAAAGAACAATAAGAACCCTCAGGGCACTAGGAGGAAGTAGCGGAGCTCAGAGTGGCCTGAGCAACCACTTCTTTCTGATTTAAGTCCAACAGCACCTTTAAAGACCAATGACATTCCAGGGAATATGTTTTCGAGAGTCAAACCTCCTTTCCCTCAGATACCGACAGCTTTGGCTCTCAAAAGCTTATATCCCCCAAATCTTCTTGGTCTTTAAGGTGCTCCTGGACTTATATTTTGCTCTTCTACTTCAGACCAATATGGCTCCCCATCTGAAACTTGTTTGCCATTCCGCAGGGCCTGCAAAACGGAGCTGCTCCGCCAGGCCTTTGGCTGAGGCGGCGGGCGTCCAATAAAATCTCGGCCTCCCCTGCTGAAGTTGAAGTTACCATCTCTCGTGGCCCAACTTAAGAAGTTCGAGAGACCAATGGCGCCAGCTGGAAACCTCTGTATAAGGAGAAATAAGTGTGCTTTGTTTTAATTTATGTTCTTTTAAACTGTCTTAACTGTCTATATCTGTATTTTATATGTTTGAAAATCTGATATGTCTGATATTGTGTTGCGATCCGCCCTGAGCCCACTTGCGGAGAGGGCAGAATATAAATTTGAATAATTAAGAAATAAAATAAATAAACTCCTTTCCGATGTGATGCATCTCCAGTTTTAGGGCAAAAGTTGAGTCCCGCCCCTTGCAGTTTGAACTACTACAGCTCATACTTCCAAATGAGGATTCTGCTCCATTTTGCTACACGGCAGACCACCTAGCCTCAGTTTCCTACTTGTCAGAAAGGCGCTAGTAGACAGCTTCAGGGCCCCAGGTCTAAAGGGTCCAATTTGAGAATGCCCAATCTCCAAAAGTCCCTACAGTTGGATTCCATAAAAAAACAGGGCCTTCTCTGGTGTAGTGGTTAAGTGGGTGGACTCTAATCTGGGAGAACCGAGTTTGATTCCCCACTCCTCCACTTGCACCTGGCTGGATGACCTTGGGCAAGTCGTAGTTCTGATAAGAGCTGTTCTTGAAAAAGAGCAGTTTCTGTCAAGAGCTCTCTCAGCCCCACCTACCTCACAAGGTGTCTGTTGTGGGGAGGGGAAGGGAAAGGAGTTTGTAAGCCGCTCTGAGACACCTTTGGGTAGTGAAGGGCGGGGTATAAATCCAATCTCCTCTTCTTCTTCTTCTTCTTCTTCTTCTTCTGTTGTGGGACCACTGCTCTGGAACTTCTAGCTCACAGCCATTCACCCTGGTGCCTCCCAGTTTGTTCAACGTTCAGCAGTGGATAAAGACCTTTCTTTCTTTCTTTCTTTCTTTCTTTCTTTCTTTCTTTCTTTCTTTCTTTCTTTCTTTCTTTCTTTCTTTCTTTCTTCTCTTTCTTTCTTTCTCTCTCTCCCTCCCTCCCTCCCTCCCTCCCTCCCTCCCTCCCTCCCTCCCTCCCTCTCTTTCTCTTTCTTTCCCTCTCTCTTTCTTTATTTCCTTCTCTCTTTCGCTAAGCTTTCCATTGATGTTTCCTCGCTCTATCCTGATTATTTAATGTGTGTTTTCAATGGTTTTAATATTATAAAGCTGTCTTGTTTTAATCTCATCTGTCACAGACCATGTGGAAAAGCTGGACTTTTTAGGTATTCCAGGGGGGAAGCCTCAGCAAGTCTACTCAGCAGTAAGCCTCATTTTATTCAGTGAGGCTTATTTCCGGGGAAATGTTTTTAGGATGGCAGTCTTAATGCTGCTGCTTACCGTACAGTATTTTTTGCTGGCCTTCTAATTTGTTTTACTAAACCATGATGTTATAATTTAAAGAAATATAAATGTTTTATATATTTTTGACAGAAGACCCTAATTGAGCTACTGACATTTTTAAACAAGCCTGTAAAAAGGAATAAGAGGTCTAAAAATTCTAAAGGACAACCTACTCCTTCCAGCTGAATTCTTTATTTTAAGCCTGCCTCAAGGTGCCCCTCCCTTCAAACTTTAGGAAGAAGAAGAAGAGATTGGATTTATACCCTGCCCTTCACTACCCAAAGGAGAGCGGCTTACAAGCTCCTTTCCCTTCCCCTCCCCACAACAGACACCCTGTGAGGTAGGTGGAGCTGAGAGAGCCCTTGACAGAAACTGCTCTTTTTCAAGAACAGCTGTGCCCAGAACTATGGCATGCCCAAGGTCATCCAGCAGGTGGAAGTGGAGGAGTGGGGAATCAAACCTGGTTCTCCCAGATTAGAGTCCATGCTCCTAACCACTACACCAAACTGGTGCTTGCTATATGGTGTTTTGAATGGGTTGTGCCTCACTTATGGAATTCCATACTAAGGAATTTCCACCTGACAGTCTCTCCCCCTGCCCCATTTTTAGGCACTAGTCTGGTGTAGTGGTTAAGAGCGGTGGACTGTAATCTGGAGAATCGGGTTTTTTGGGTTTTTTTTAATACAATTTATTATTGGATATATCACATGTTCATACAATTTAAACAAACCAATACATATCCATTTTTCTTTCTCCCTCTCCCCCCAAACAAGGCTTCCCGCACTGCTCCAACCCCCTTGATATTTCTCTTATACAATTGATTCCCCACTCCTCCACATACAGCTAGCTGGGTGACCTTGGGTTAGTCACAGTTCTCTCAGAGCTATTATCTCAAGGGCAGCTCTCAGAGCTCTCTCAGCCCCATTTACCTCACAGGGTGTCTGTTGTGCGGAGATGAAGGGAAGGAGATTAACATAAGAACATAAGAACATAACAACATAAGAGAAGCCAATGTTGAATCAGGCCAATGGCCCATCTAGTCCAACACTCTGTCACACAGCGGCCAAAAATACCAGGTGCCATCAGGAGGTCCAGCAGTGGGGCCAGGACACTAGCAGCCCTCCTACTGCTGCCCCCTCCAGCACCAAGAATAGAGTGCATTACTTGCCCCAGACTGAGAATTCCCATCTATACCCTGTAGCTAATAGCCACTGATGGACTTCTGCTCCATATGCTTATCTAATTCCCTCTTGAAACTGTCCATGCTTATAGCTGCCACCACCTCCTGTGGCAGTGAATGCCATATGTTAATTGAATTAACTGCCACTCTGAGACTTCTTTCTTCTTATTTTGTCCTGTTTATTCAGGTTCTTGTAGAGTTCCTAGCTGATAGGGGGCACTGTCATGGTGCTGTCATGATGCAATTTCCCAGCTGAACCCGGAAGTGATGTCACACTGCTCTAGGATTCAGCAGAAGCTCTACCACAGAGTCTTTGCTGAATCCTAGAGCAATGTGATGTCACATCCAGGTTCAGTCCACATATGATGTCATGACAGTGCTGCAACACTGATTTTTAAAAATATTTTTACCTCAGCTGCACTACCAAGAAACATCAAAAGTCAGCAGCTTGCAGTGAGAAGTCTTTGGGAGATCTGGAAAGTCTAAGTTCTTGATATTTCCCCCCCAGATGTTCTGCAAACTCTGGCTACTTCGAATGACTATTTTTTTCCACGACAGTTTTTAGTTGGGTACATGCTTGTAAAAAACGACAGAATATAAATTATATTGTGCAAGTTCAATGAAACTTGGATTCATTCGTCTGCTAAAAGTAGACATGTTTCCCTACCGATATCGGAGAGATGGGAGGAAAAAGGAAGTTGACATAGCAAAGTAATCAAATATTTTTGTAAGATGGAACTTGTTATAAAGCCCTCCGTCTAGTCAAGCAAAAGGGAAACAGAGTGATTTTCTAACAAGAATGACCTCCTGAGCTTGTTTAGCATACTTAGACAGAAGTAGGACATTTTTAACTTAATGTGCTTACCGCTGAACAAAAATGTTGGAATCCAGATGTTAACTGTGTGTGGGTCTTTTTAAAAAAAAAAATGGGCTTAGATCCTCTAGAGCATTTCTGCTAGTGAAAGGATATGCACTCAAGGAGCATGGAGCACAACTTTCTACCATCTCCCCATTCGCAGCAGCCTGAAATCTCCCACCCCCCCATATCTGGGGTTCCTCTGTTCTTTTGCCCACAGAAATACTCCAGAGGACCTCAGCTATAATCTGACACTCAATATTTTATCCACTATAATCATCATTCCTCCTTCCAAGCCTCCCTAAACTTTCCTAATGAAGGGTATTTAAAGAGGAGGGCCCGTGGTTCAGTGGTAGAGCATCTGCTCGGCATGCAGAAGGTCACAGGCTCGATCCTTGGCACGTCCAGTTAAAAAGATCGGGTAACGGGTAATGAGAAAGACCTTCACCGGAGACCCTGGAGAGCAGCTGCCAGTCTGAGTAGACAATACGAACCTTGATGGAACAATTGTCTGAATCAGTATACGGCAGCTCCATCTGTACTAAGTGATAGCGAATCCTTCTGCAACGTTTTTAGCTCAGTCTGGATGACTTTTTGCCCAAGGCAAGCCAAAGGAGAGGAGAAAAAAAGGAGAAAGGTTCCCCCCCCAAAGGGATTAAAAAGCTAGTTAAATGACCATCATGGAGCTTCTTATAGCAATAAGGCTCTTTGTTTTTAAAGATGTATATTTAAGTGAGACAGTCTCTTCCCAGAGGATTACTTTGCTACTTCTTTTACTTAAGGGAACAAAAAAAAAGAAAAAAAGAGACGGTAAGCAGCTATAGCTTAACTAAGCATTTACACACAGCCCCAGTCAGAAGTTATAGTCCCCCCCTCCCCCTCGAAATAGTAATTTGGGCCAAAATTCTCTCTCAGAAACCATTTTAAGCCATTATTCCAGGGAGTTATTAGGTTGGAAAAGAGCTCCTAGGCAAATGATGCTGTTCACAAACCTTTTACACCAGAAATAATAGTTGGATTATTTCTGCCTCGCAAGTAGTCTTGATGTCTTATTTCTTTTTTTTGTTATTATTTTTGGAGTTCCCACACAAAAGGCAACGTCTCTATAATGCTACTGGATAGCTTAAAGGTAACTTTAAGCACTGAATACATAGAGGCCGTTGATTAGGTTATGAAAACGGAGCCATTGTGGTGCGGTGGTTAAGAGTGTCGGGCTAGTATCGGGGAGGCCTGTCTTCGAATCCCCACTTCTGCCACGGAAGCTTGCTGGTTGACCTGGTGCTTAACCTACCTCACAGGGTTGTTGTGAGGATAAAATGGAGGAGAGAAGAAGGATGTAAGCCACTTTGGGTCCCCGGTGGGGAGAAAGGCGGGGTATAAATGAATTAAATAATTAAATAATAGAAGAGAAGAAGAGGAAGAGATTGGATTTATACCCTGCCTTTCACTACCTGAAGGATCTCAGAGTGGCTTACAATCCCTTTCCCTTCTCCCCCCCACAACAGACACCCTGTGAGGTAGGTGGGACTGAGAGAGCTCTCCCAAGGACTGCCCTTGAGAGAACAGCTCTGAAAGAACTTATGACTGAATCAAGGTCACACCAGCAGCCGCATGTGGAGGGATGGGGAATTAAACCTGGTTCTCCCAGATTAGAGTCCGCGCTCCTAACCACTACACCAAACTGAGGTAATAAAAGAAGGGTCTGTTGAGCCGAAGGGGGAAAATCCCCATTTTCATTTTTAGGGTGTTTTTCTTTTTAAATTCTTTTGGGAGTGCCATGTCTCTCATTTACACTATTCTTAGAATTTAAGTACTCCTGACAGTCCTGATGTCTTCAAATCCTCTTAAACAATTTGAATCATTTCCACAGCTGTCTGCTAAGCCAAAGGTAAAGACTCTTTGGACTTCTGTTTGAGATAAACAATTAGACAATGTGACTAAACATATCAGCCTCTTGCGTGCTCAGACAAGTCTTGTTCGTCCACCTTCTTCCACCCAAGCACACAAGTACACTAGAGCATGCTTATGCATGTAAGCCTGTAAACGGCATATTATCTCACTGTTGCTCGCAATCTGCATTTTGTTGACACCGCTAAAATAAAATGACAGAAGGAATGTTATAAATGAATGGAAGTACAGAGACAATTGCTTAAAACATGGTGTTTGTCACACAATATGGCCTAATTTCCATAGCATCGTACAACATCTGATCTGTCTCTCTCACACAAAGTTTGTCCATCACTCACACTAAGTTAGACAAGAGTCTGTGACTCATTGGTAAAGAATCTGCTTTGTATGCTGTGGATCCCATGTTTATTCAACATTTCCATTTTAAAAGGGATCAGATTGTTAGGGTTGCCAGATTATGCCTCGGCAGGAGAGTTGGGGGGGGGCATCCCAGGAGAAAAATTTAAAGAGAAAAATATGGCCTTGTCTACTTATAGGAAGTTCTAACCATAGAGTTCCTGGTGATTCCTAGAGCTACCTAGGAATTACAGGGGTACTTCTAGCAAGAGCTACCCTTGTCACTTCTGGGTAGCTCTAGGAATGGTCAGAACTTCCTTAGTTTTCTTTTTAATTGTCTCCCCAGGACAATTATCCCCCTTTGACCCCTGTTTCTGCACACTGATCAGCTGAGTGTCAGTGGAAAAGGCCACAATTGCCTAGGTGGGCAAATGAGAACCTTATAGATTGTCTGAAAATCCCTCCACCTGAGACCCTGGAGAACTGCTGCCAGTCAGAATAGATAATACTGATCTCAATAGACAGAGCCTGGCATCTGCTTCGAGTTTGCGGGACAGGGACATTGGGGGGGGGCCCTGCAGTGGTGCATATGTCATGACATCACTTCTGGCAAAAACCCAGAAGTGACATTGGGTAACTCTAGAAACAGAGTTTCTGGACATTCCTAGAGCTACCCAACATCACTTCCGGGTGCTCCCCAGAAATCATAAGAACATAAGAACATAAGAGAAGCCAATGTTGAATCAGGCCAATGGCCCATCTAGTCCAACACTCTGTCACACAGTGGCCAAAAATACCAGGTGCCATCAGGAGGTCCAGCAGTGGGGCCAGGACACTAGAAGCCCTCCCACTGCTGCCCCCACCCCTAGCACTAAGAATAGAGTGCATCACCTGCCCCAGACTGAGAGTTCCTACCTATACCTTGTGGCTAATAGCCACTGATGTACTTCTGCTCCATATGTTTATCTAATTCCCTCTTGAAACTGGCCATGCTGGTAGCTGCCACCACCTCCTGTGGCAGTGAATTCCATGTGTTAATCACTCTTTGGGTGAAGAAGTACTTCCTTTTATCTGTTCTAACCCGACTGCTCAGCAATTTCATTGAATGTCCACGAGTTCTTGTACTATGAGAAAGGGAGAAAAGTACTTCTTTCTCAACCTGCTCTATCCCATGCATAATCTTATAAACCTCGATCATGTCGGATCATCCAACATCACTTCCAGGTCTCCCCAGAAGTGACCTCATGGTAGACACACCACTGCTTTTTTAATCTTTCTCACACTTGGAGCAGCAGTGGGCAATGAACCATGCCAGTAGAAAGCCTCCTGTCATAGTGGGAGGCCTGGCAGCCCTACTAGTAACAACGAGGTGGCAATGCAGACATTAGATAACTGTAGACATTAACGAAAGGGTAGGGATCATTCACTGTACGCAGGCAGCTTTGATGACATTCCCACGGTTGGGCGTCACAAGGGCTCTGGTTTTCACACAGTCATTTTTCAACTAATGAAATCAACAGGCTTTCCCCGTGGATGTTGACATTATTTCACCAGTCTTGGGAATCCGGGTTACAGTTTACGAAGTCATGACCCAACTCATTCTCAGAAGGTTTATTAAGGCAACTGTGGTCTAAACAGCAACCTTGGAAGTCTCAAGAGCAGTTCCAGTGGCCAAAATCCACTGAAAACATATTAATCTTCGATACGTTGAATCTGCTGAAAATGTCACTTCATAATGACAGGTCAACATGTTAAAAACCATGTGAATACAGCTGCCAGTCATCCCAGAATGGCCAGGAGTCTACCAGAGCCAGCACTGATGTCCTCCTGAAAGCAATCCAGGAGATTTTTAATAGGCTGTTTTAAGAAAACCCATCCCTGATCACCCACTCCTTCCAGCTGCCCATGACATGCTTGTCTCTCACCACCCCATCTTGGAATTAGAGCACCCAGCGCTATTCCCACCTCACCCCCATCTTTGAAGATGGTGCAGCAAGCTGCACGTGCCCAATGGGGATACTTGAATTCTCACAAGAGTTCAGGAAGCCCTAGTGGGCATATGTAGTTTGGCATACCGTCTTGAATGGGGGTCCCCGATGTGGTGTCTGTGGCTGCCAGGGCACCCACTGACCCTTTTCAGGGTGTCCAACAGGTGTTTTTAGAAAGTGGGTGGAGCCAGGTGGAGCTTTTTCCCAGCTAGGCTTCTAATTCGCCACTGGAAATTTGATTGGCGGTACAGGGGGTTTCTTTTGTTATTTGTGTGTGTCTATGTGTCTGCACCTGGAAGTCACATCGACCTCTGGTGACTGACCCCTACTGGGGGCCTGGGGGATATTCAGAGAGGTGGCTGAATAAAGCCTGCTTCTGTCCTTCCGACTTGGTATTCCAAGGAAGCCTCCCCATCCAAGTACTAACCGCAGTCAACCCTGCTTAGCTCCCGAGATCTGACGAGATCTGGCTTGCCTGGGCTATCCAGGTCAGAGTGGCGGTACCCACTTTTTAAACTGTTGCTTCGGCAGCAGCCGCCAGCACATCACAAGGATCTTCGCTTTGTGACTGAATTTTATTTATTTAGTTAGTTAGTTATTAGATTTATACCCCACCCTCCCTGTCAAGGCAGATTTAGGGCGACTGAAGGTAAGCCGCAAGCAGCCATTTTATGGCTAGCTCTATCTCCTGCAGCAGCAATTTTTTGGCGGCCAGAATTCCAGAGGTGCTCACAAGCTCAAAAAGGTTAAGGACTCCTGGTCTTAAGGGTACCTGGGTACATGAACAGAAGGAGTCTTGGGGGCTGAGACTCCTTGGGGTGGGTATCTTACGTACCTCATCCTGAGCTTCTTGGCGAAAAAGCGAATAAAAAGCTGAATAAAAAAAAAAATTCAAGACTCATTTTCAGGTAATTCCTATTTAAGAAGATATCCCCCAAATTAATGACCGCAACGAGGGTCTCTTTTGTTCATGAGTGGATACAAAACATTATTTAAAAGGAAACAAAGGGAAGGGGGAAACAATGCCGCTCAGCAGTTCAAATTTTCTAATTTATGTAGAATGGATTATTACTTAGACAACTTGACCCCAGGCAGAAGTTGCTCGGCAGAGAAGATTTACAATCTAATTATGCAGCAAGTTCTGCTGTGACAGTTTGGGTCTCCCATTACATCACATTAGTTTAACCAAAGCAGCCACTGCCGCACTCGCTTGGTGTTTCGTACCCTCCAATGGAAAACCTTCTCTTTCCCATCCTTGATCCCTTCTTCGTATTCTTTAGCTCTGGGTCAAAAACACCAATGCCTTATGACCAACAGCAGCAGCATCAGGATTAAAACTGTTGATGCATTCCATGCACGGCTATTCGGGCTGTTGCTTTCTGCCAAGCTCAGCCAATTGACTTTAAAGGACCATCAAAGTATTTTTCATAATTTTTTCAATGATAGTTTGGGCTCTTCTTCTGCCCTGTCCACAAATAACTCTGCATAAAGCCTGAAGCTAAATTCTGTTTTGTTCCCCAAGATTCACCCATTAGCTTACTGTTGGTTCAGCAATGCTGAAATTCTAATTTTGGTGTGTATTGTAGTATACCAGACTTATATCTGAAGCTGCCTTATTATTGTTGGGCCTTGGCTAATATTCATCTTGGCTAATATTATGTACTGTGTCTAGAAGTCTCTGGCAAGGGTCATTCCCATCATTGTAATTGGACATACTGGAGAATGAATCTAGCACTGGGTTCTTTTGCAAGCGACAGTTTGGTGCATAGGTCCATCATGAATCTTAACTTCTAGCCCTGATGACTAAAGGGAATCTCCGCTCATGGTGGCAGTTAATCTCTGGATATTAATGCTAGCAGACCACACTGTAAGAAAGCTTTGGCCTCTACACCCTATCTGTTGGTTCTCCAAGGCAAGTGGTGTGAAACAAGATGCTGGACTAGGTGGACCATAAGAACATAAGAGAAGCCATGTTGGATCAGGCCAATGGCCCATCTAGCCAAACCCTCTACGTTACACAGTGGTCGAAACCCAGGTGCCATTAGGAAGTACACTAGCAGGGTCAGAATTCCAGAAGCTCTCCCACTGTTGCCCCCCAAGCACCAAGAATCAGAGCATCACTGCCCCAGACAGTGTGTTCCATCTATACCTTGTGGCTAATAGCCACTGATGGACCTCTGCTCCATATGATAATCCACTCCCCTCTAGCAGTCTGATCCAACAGGGCTCATGTTCTACCATTGAGTTGTGACCCTTCTCCAAATTCCACTTCAGTCTTGGAGTCACTTGTGGACAAAGCAAAATGCACTGTGGCCCCTCAATAATACTGTAACATAAATGATGCACAGAGGGCATCTAGATTAATGAATAAACCACTGTCTTGCATGCCCAGTTTCAATCCCTGGGAGCTTCTCTAGTTTAAAGAATCTCAGGTTAGGTTGGGCAAGACCTTTGCCCAACACCCTGATAAACTGACACCACTGCAAGGAGGCAGTACTAGGCTAGATAAACCATGTGGGCTTGGCTCAGAAGTCCTGCTTGGTGTTTGCTTCAGATTCTCTGGACATTAAAGATCTCCAATCTTCTCCCTGGAGTACAGTTCAGATATTATGCTTCTGGTGCTCTTTCCAGGGTGCACCAGAAGTGATATCACCACATCACCAGCAATGCAGGGATGCCCTGGTATCTGGACAAAAACTCTATGGTAAAAGTAACTTTTACCACAGAGTTTTTGCCCAAAGCATCGTGGCATTACTGACGATGTAATGACATCACTTCCAGTGTATGCTGGAAGTGATGTCGCATTGCTGGTGATGCAGGCCTAGACCTAGTTTTCCTGCCAGTAAGTCCCCCACCAGCCAGATGATTAGCACCAAGGGCAGGGATCCTCTGCCCACAGCGGCGGCCTGTCAACTCTGCTCACTATTAACAGATTGTCACTGTTTTGTGTGAAATAGTGAACACACATCTTTTTTGCTGGCCCACTGTACATGATACCTAAAACCTAGATCTTTTAAGGTATGCATTTGTACAGACCAAAGCTGCAAAATAGACGTGTTGCCCCTTTCACACACAACAGCAGTTGCACATTCCAAAAGGAGCATGCTGTCCTAAATGCACCAGGTAGGAATGCCAGAAACATAATGCCTAAAAAGAGCTTTTGTCAGCTTCCAGAAGCTAAAACCAAGGTTCAGACTGAAAGCTGGAAAACTGAACATGACAGAGAGTTTCCTAGGGTTAGGAATATTTTATTAACTCTAAACATAGTCCTATCCGGATAGGCCGTTCTTCAGAAGCCAAGTGGAAAGGAATCTTTTGCTCTGACTTCTGTATCCAGACACCCAAATGTGCCCACAAGTCTCTGAAAAGAGTTTCGGAAGTCACTATGAACACTGACGTTCAACTCAGTGCAGTTCTTCACAGTTCAGACACCAGGTGGGATTCAGATTAACACTTCCGCAGGCACAAGGATTTCTGCTCATGGAACATGATTTTACCACCACCACCGTGCCTGTGGAGACCCTATATGCCCCCCCCAAATCTTGTTCCTGAGGATTCCCCTCTTCCAACAACAGGAATTTAGGGGGCATACCGAATTCACTTCAAGGTGAAGAAGAAGAGAAGAGAAGAGATTGGATTTATACTCTGCCCTTCACTACCCAAAGGCGTCTCAGAGCGGCTTACAAACTCCTTTCCCTTCCCCTCCCCACAACAGACACCCTGTGAGGTAGGTGGGGCTGAGAAGAGCTCTTGACAGAAACTGCTCTTTTTCAAGAACAGCTCTTATCAGAGCTATGGCTTGCCCAAGGTCATCCAGCCAGGTGCAAGTGGAAGAGTGGGGAATCAAACCTGGTTCTCCCAGATTAGAGTCCATGCACTTAACCACTACACCAAACCAGCAAACTGGTGCTGGTACTTACCTTTAAAGTCCTATATGGCCAAGGTCCGACATACCTGAGGGACCACCTTTCTCCATATATATGCCAGAGAGCACTACGGTCAGGGTCTCAAAATCGACTGACCCTCACGGGTCCGAAGGATGGCAGGCTCGCTACTACCAGGGCCATGTCTGCTATGTTTTGTTTTATTATCTATGTTATATTTTAACTGCATTACTCAGATCACATACAATAACATTTATTGAACACACAAAAAAAGTTAAAAGGATCAGATAGTATGGGGACACGATGGATCCCTATGGGACCTTTTACCATAAATAACATGGAGCTGTGCTTTCTTGAGACTCAACTGGCACTTAGTATATTTTCCTTTTAGGCACCACAACAAAAACACCTCTTTTTACCCAGGCTTTTACTTAGAGGTTTTATCTTAATGGGTTTGTAATAGTCCGACTCTTGTTTTATAGATGTTTTTAATGCTGTTCAAATGGCTTGTTTTTAATAGCTTCTTTTTAATACCATGACTTTGTTTGAATTGCAAGTCACCTCAAGAATGACTCTGAAGAGGTAGCATATAAATATCCAAAATAAATATATAATAAATAGTAGGTGTTGTGATGCGTAAGACCATAAGAAGAGCCCTGCTGGATCAGACCACTGGTCCACCTAGTCCTGTCTCACACAGTGGCCAACCAGTTTCTTTGGAGGGCCAACAACAGGACTTGGAGGCTGAGGCCTTCCCCTGATTCAGAGGCTTAGTGCTGTTTATTCCTGAAAGCTGTTTATTCCTGTGGCCATCACGACACCCTCTGGCAGCAAATTCCACATTTTAATAACCTACTGGGTAAAAAAGTATTTCCTTTTGTCCATCCTGATCCTGAACCTACTGCCCATCAGCTTCATTGGATGCCCTCGAGATCTAGTATTTTGGGAGAGGGAGAAAAAGTTCTCTTTGTCAACTCTCTATCAAATTTTTGTCGCCTCTTTGTCAAACCTTTTATCATGTCCCCTCTTCATCATCTTTTCTACCTGAGACCATGGAGAACATCTGCCAAGCACAGTGGACAATACTAACCTTGGTAGACCAAAGGTTTGATTCAGTATAAAGCAGCTTAATTTAGGGAGGTGTCATAGCTCAATGGCAGAGCACCTACTGTGCATGCAGAAGTCTCCAAGTTCGGTCACCAGCACCACCAGCTAAAAGGATCAGGAAACAGGTGACGTGAAAGACCCTTGCTTGAGATCCTGGAAAGCTGCTGCCAGTCAGAGCAGACAACACTGACCTTAATAAACCAAGCCCCTGACTCAGCAGAAGGCCATTATATGTGTTCATCCCGGTGGATCCTCCTAATCCAATCTAGACTGCCGCTGCCAACATTCAATGGCGTAGCTCACATCTTTTACCTGCTGTTAAGTATGACACTTAACGTGATTTCAGGTAAGTGATTCAGCTTTATTCAGCAACAGCTCAAAGTCAACCAGAACAGCAAACAACAGATCTCACAGATGATACACAAACAGTGGAGCTTTGCTCCTTTTAAACATTCCTGGGCTAATGGAGCCACGCCTATTTACAGAAAGTAACCAACGCGATCACTTGGATAAAAACCAATACGGTTCATTCCCTCCAAGAGTTTGTGGTTCGTCCGGATTGGATGGCGATTCCTAGACAACCAATCAGAAGTGCGAGATTTCAATCCTTGTCTAGGAATGAAGCTTAATATAGGTTCTCAATGGGTGCATTACACCTTCACAGAACACATTACACCTGCATTCACCAAATTTGTCTCAGGGACATTCACTTCCCAGTGTTGACACTTCTCCAATCTGGGGTTTGTCTCATAAATGTGGTAAACGTTAAAATTTACCATAATTCTTTAGGTGCTAGTTCTTACAGCAGGAGTCCTCAATGTGGTGCCCATGGTCACCATCATTGGTTGGTTGGTTAGTTAGTTAGTATTATGTATTTACTTATGTGTTATGTGATGTAATCTAAATCGGAGCTTCAGGCACAAGCTCCATTGACTCTCAAGTATTCTAAACCCTGCAGTCGGATTGGTCGCTGTTGAGTAACAGACCAATCCAGAAAGACTCTGACCGATGGCGGGAATAAATCCCATTGGTCCTAAGCTCTCTGTTGTGATTGGATATCAGTGTACTAGGGGGTGTGGCTCCGCTAGTTCAAAATGTATACAGTTCCATCGTTCTATGAAGGTTGCGTGTGTTGTGTTCTGAGCTGAATAAACAAATCACTTGTTCAAAACGCTGCCTTGATCTCAGTATATAATAGGTAGGTAGGTAGGTAGGTAGGAAGTTAGTTAGTCTGATTTCTGTCCTGCTCCATTTCCTGAAAGCAGGACTCAGGGCGGCGTACAACATATAATATATATAAAATCACAATAATAGATATATAATAATAAAACACATATAATACAATTAAATTAGATGGTGTCATATGCCAGTCTCACAAATAACTGAGGTGGCTGGAATACAATCTGTATTCCCCTCACAAGAGGTCTTAACGTAGGGGAGGGGAAAAACATAAAGCACAGAGGACGAGGGGGGAGAGCCTGGGAGCCCATTGGTTTCTCTAACTGTCACTGTCCTCAACCATATCCCCAGTGGAACATCTCAGTTTAACAGGCCCTGAGGAGCTAAGCAAAGTCCTGCAGGACCCGGATCTCACTAGGGAGAGTGTACTACCAGGCTGGGGCAGCTGGACTATTTTGGGACCACGGACTACCAGCAGGTTGGTAGCAGTGGAGCATAATGCTCTCTGAGGAGCATATAGGAAGAGGCAGACCCATAGGTATGATGGTCCCAGATCATTTAGGGCTTTTTCTCACGCCTGCCAAGTGTTTTTTTAGGAAGCAGGTGGGGTTAGGTAGGGCTTTGGCCCAGCAAGGCTTTTGATTGACTATGCAAATTGTTTAAAATGTTGCTTTGGCAGCATGGATCTGCAGTGTGTTGCTGAAGTTAAGCTGTGATAATCATTTTGTGGCTGGCTCCACCTCCTATGGCAGCCATTTTGGGGCAGCCATTTTGTTGCTGTGCCCAACATACCATGTTAGAATCCCAAATGTGCCCACAGGCTCAAAAACATTGTGTGTGGGGGCCCTGCCTTACAGACTTAACTCCCATGCCTGCAACTGAAGTGATTCACAAAGAGCTCAACAGAACCTGGTTTCTACCCTTGATGGAAACTCTAACATTCAAGTAACTTGCTACGGTTGCCATTCCCCAGTTGGGGATGGGGGATCGCCCAGTTTTGCAGGCTCCTGCCTGCTGCCAGCCAGCAAAATTGTGCGACGTGCTTACATCACCCAAAAGTGATACAGGCACATCGGTGACGTCAGCAGTGACCCTCTGGTTTTGGGGCAAAACTCTATGGTTTGAAGGCGATTCTACCACAGAGTTTTGCCCCCAAACCAGACTGTCCTCCCCAAGGTGCCTACATTTCTTCCAGGTGACACAGGCATGGGGTGCGATGTTACTTCCAGTGACATCACAGCCAATCAGAGGTGATGCTTCTGGCTCCCAGAACATCCCCCCATCCTCCCCAAAAGACCTGGCAACCCTTTAACTTGCACAGCATGGCAAAGGTGGATGAGAAGTATGCATAGATCTCCATTACCCCATGACGCTCCTGGCATACTGCCTGCATCTGTGTTAAGAAGCACCAGCCTCCAAGATATGAAAAGATGACCCCATGAAGCCACCTTATTCTGAGTCAGACCATTCATCTGTCAAGGTCAGTCATGTCTGCTCTGACTGGCAGTGGCTCTCCAGGGTCTCATATGACCTCCTACCTGATCCTTTTTAAGTGGAGATGCCGGGGATTGAACCTGAGACCTTCTTCATGCAAAGCAGATGCTCTGCCACTGAACTACAGGTGCAGAGGGAAAACACTGACATTTATCAGTAAATGCCTGAGCCAAGTGCATGCTTTCAATCCATGCTATTTCCTTTCTAATTATGTATCCTTTTTAATGCTAGTTTAATCCACTGTTTTAATTTATTGTTTACAGTTATATTGTCTTGATAGATCTTTACGTCACCCTAAAGGCCATGGTACTGGAAAGGTGGGATACAGATGCTTCAATATATATACACTTCCAAATGTTATACTGCTTTCTCTCTCTCTCATGGGTAGATTTTTTTCCTGTGTTTTGGGAGTACAAACATGCCAAATGAAACAAAATATTCCTGGTATTTCTTGTTTGGGTTTCATTGCTGGTAAATTTTAACATTCACCAACTTAAAACTGTTTAAAGGTAATCAAAAAGGCAAAAGTGGTCGCGATCATACACACAATTAGACTTGCCACAGGCGCGAATGCCAGCCAGATTTAACAAGCACGATCAGACACCAACATCTGGGAAGCACCCCATAGCCATCAGCAACCCGTTTTGCTCTGCTGCAGAAGCGGAGTAAAAAGACACCTGGGAAAATCCGGCAGTAAATGGGTTGCAACGGGCCACGGGCGGACTTTCCCCTGTCTGATTGCTCCAGCGCGCTCTCATGCCGTCGGGATGGTCTGATCAGGCCATCCCGACTCCGTGCCATTGTTTTTTCCCCTCTTCTCCATATGCGCATCATTGCAAACTGCATAGGGAACCCTCAGCGCGGCGATGCGATTCATCGATCCTTCGTTGAAGTGCGTCGGAAACAAACAGCCAAAAAAACAAACAAACCCCGACTCACCCACAGTTGTGTCCGATCACGCAGTGGCGGACTGTGCCCGCAGCTTCCAAGGACTGTGTGATCACACAACTGCGGGTCAAATTCCTCTGGAGGAAATAGCCTCGCTTCCCCCCACACATGCTTTATTTTGTGACCAGTAGAGCCCTAAATGGTCTTACCGAAAGAATCACCTCTTCTCTTCTGACACCCCCCCCCAGTGTCTTCATTGCGGTGTGGATGGACTTTTGGTGATGCCTGGATCATGATTCGCCTACCTGAGTGCAACAAGGGTGAGGGCCTTTTTTGTCATGGCCCCAACCTGGTGGAACATTTGCACCAGGGACTTGTCTGCATTCCGTAGGGCATAGAAGACAGAGTTTTTTCCACCAGGCATTCCACTAACGTAACTCTGGTGGACTCTACCATCAACACTGTTAGTTTTTTTTGTGCCAAAAGCATTAGTTTGCGGTGTGCGGAGTTTTTAGTTGGATTTTAGTTAAATTGTGGTGTTATTCTGTTACCGTATTGCTATGTTGTTAGCCGCCCCCAACCCCTTTTTGGGAGAGGAGAGGGATAAAAATCTAATAAATAAATAAATAAATCAGGGGCCACCCGAAGATCAAATGAAATGCACATTACTATTCCTATGCCATAGTTATCCAAATTGACAGTCAAACTAAACACACAGATATATATTACATGTATAGTACACCCATATATTTATACTGGATGATATCACCACCCGGCCTCATAAATCAGGGAATCAACAGCTCTGAGTTCTAATTAACAACGTTTTGATCTGACAGTCGGTTATGTCTAAAACAAGCAAGAACCTGTCCATCCCCAAAAGTCAGTCACCTCTGTCATGCCAAAGACCTCCAAGTCAAACTAAAGGTCACCCATTATGCCGCAACCCTTAATAATTCAGAAATAGCTCAGCAACTCATAGAAGGATTTTATCCCTGCTATAAAGCAGACATTCAGCTGTCTCAATTCGTGACCCCGCAGATGGGTGAAAGCGATTTCTTGTTTGATAAACTCACTTAGAAGTAAAGGCTGATAAATTGCCGCAGGGAGTCAAAGGTGAAATCACAGAGCTGCCGCAGAGAAAGAAATAACCTTCCCCCCTTATTGGACAATATATTTAAATATCTACCAATGCAAAATAGCCCCCTAGGACTGTCAATAAAAAGGGGGCCGGAGAGTCAGTTGGACTACAGTCCGAATATCTTTTATGGTTATGCAAGAGCAGAACGGGGGTTTTCCTTTATAAGACCAAGATGTTCAGAGGTGGTAGAGTACAACACACTGCCCCGTTTCAGAATGCAGTGTGAGGATACCATCTAGCAGGCAAATCAGGCTGAACTCAATAGATAAGAACATAAGAGAAACCAGTATTGGATCAGGCCAATGGCACATCCAGTCCAACACTCTGTCACACAGTGGCCAAAAATACCAGGTGCCATCAGGAGGTCCAGCAGTGGGGCCAGGACACTAGAAGCCCTCCCACTGCTGCCCCCTCCAGCACCAAGCATACAGAGCATCACTTGCCCTAGACTGAGATTTCCTATTTATACCTTGTGGCTAATAGCCACTGATGGACCTCTGCTCCATATGTTTATCCAATTCCCCTCTTGAAGATTTCCCAAACAAAACCAGAAATTGAAGCTATGTTACTCTGGTACTCTAGTACGTCTGTCTCTGTGCTGTGTAGGCAAATCCTACCATGAACCTGAAAGCCAGCTCTCATTGGTGGAGGCCACATCGGTAGGAGTGGCCACCAATATACCCTCCTATGGAACGAGAGATTCCCTCTGTTTTCAGCCACGATGCAGCAGATAACTTTCTAGTGGACCACCCAAATTAGGAAGTAACCCCATGCCCTTGGGCAGGAAGCAGGCAAGAAGCAGACAAACCAGAGCTTACACAAAAACTGGGATTTGTTACCAGAGTTGCCAACCTCCAGATGGGACTGGAAGAGTTCCTGGAATTACTTCAGACTATGCAGGTCAGTTCCCTTGGAGAAAAAGGCCACTTTGGAAGGTAGACTCTATGGCATTTTGCCCCGCTGAGATCCCTCTCCTCCCCAAACATCACCTTCCCCAGGCTCTAGCCCCAAATATCCAGGAATTTCTCAACCTGGAGTTGGCTACTCTATTTGTTGTGTCTGTTAAGCTACCCAGACTTCATCGGGCCAGCCATTGTTTACTGTTGTGTCTGAATACAGCCTGGTTGTCCCCTGTGACCCTATTCAAATACCTCGCAGAATTATGAGAAGGAAATAAATGTTTTAGTCTTATCCATATTGTTCAAGTAGAATCACCTTTTTCTATTTTCTCTTTTGCATTTTCTCCTCTGATGACTCCTCGGGGCTCTCTCTCCGCAGTATGCAGATACAGTTGTCTCTTCCTACCCCGTATCGCTGAGTGGCGGTTTTCCTCAGGCTCCGGAATCTTGGAAGCAGGGTAACGCCCTCATCAGCACGAAAAGAGCTACGAAACAAACCCAATTTTTTTCCCATTAGCAAATCAACAGGTTACTACCCAATGAAAACCCTCGACCAAAGTTACGGCTAATAACCCACAGTTCGTTGTATACCAGCCCAAGCAACTGCTCCAGTCAGACCACGCTGTGCCATAAAAGGGGAACAGGAACAGAGCAATGTTACCTCACGGGTGGTGGGGAGGGAGTCATTCCCAGGACGGCTAAAAGCATTATGGGTAACGGCTGGCTGGGCCCATTGAGCGGCTCCTGTCATCTACACAGAGGCCAGCCAGTTTATTATTCGATGTTGTGTTAGTTCATTGTTTGGAAAATGTTGATATTTTGCTGCTTTACTGCCAAACTTTTAAGGCATCGGCTTCTTCTTTTTTTTTTTGCCTTGTCTGTGTCCCAACAGGGACCCAAAGCAGCTTACACTGTTCTCCTCACCACAACCCTGTGAGATTAAATTAGGTTGAGAATTCGTGACTGACCCAAGGTCACCCTGCAAGCTTCCATGATAGAGTAGGGATTGGAACCTGGGTCTCCCAAGTCCTAGCTCGGCACTCTTACCAGTACACCACAGGGAAATCAACACCTTGGACACAATGCAAATCTCCCATGGGCGCAACATCTGCACATAAGATCTTGGTAAATATCCCAATTTTAGAGTGCCTGAGCAAATTAGATACTCTCTGGTCCCTATGGACTACTTATCACATTTAGACACCTATATGTTTAGGAACGCCTTTACATTAGCTAGATGTGAGGCTCTCCCCTCAGTGGTGCTTGAGGGTAGATAGAAAAAGGTCCCGTTTGACCAGAGGCTCTGCCAGTGTGATTCTGGGGAAATAGAAACCATCGAACATATGATGCTTAGAATTGGTACAATAAGATCCGAGACAAACCTATCACAACTATTGTAAAAGAAACATCTGGCCAAACAGACCGGGAGTGTTGTAACCAATTGTTATCCAATGAAAATCAGACTATTACTGAATTGTGGCTAAATTTTGGGCAGCATGCTATCGTATTAGAAAGGTGCGGCTAATTTTATAAAATTGTATTCACCTTTTATATTCCTTACTGGATTTGACAAATACTTTTATGCTCTTATATATATTTTACTGCATTTTAACCAGATTTTTAAAGCTCTGTATCCTAATGTGTTATGGTTATGTTGGCTTGATGCCGTAATAAATAAATACTACTAATACTACATCTGCACATAGAGGGATTGCTATAGGTCTCGACAGAGTTCTGTTCCCCTTGTTTGACCCATGCCAAGTCATGTATCAGAGCATGACAGGGAATGGAGATGGATTTGCGTCTTCTATGTCAAGTCTTTCCTCTCTGTACTCCACAAGCTACACAGATTAGCATGTGAGTAACTCCTATGCAGGAGATAAGGAGGACTGAGAGAAGGGGAAGTTAAGGGACAAGCACATAGATCTCATTTTCCAATCAGTCACCCAATGAGTTGCATTCCTAGGGAAGGAAGGGAAATACAGAGTTAGAGTCCCTCACATAGAAACTACAAGGATGATGAAAGATTTATGGACCGGCCTAGGGGATCACACAAACGATGATGAAGTGTGTGTGCACACAGAAGCTTATACCCAGCATTAAACTTTGTTGTTGATTTGTATTTTGTGGGATTTGTATGCGTCTGTGTCTACACCTGGAAGTCATGTCGACCTCCAGTGACTGACCCCTACTAGGGGCCTGGAGGATATTCAGAGAGGTGGCTAAATAAAGCCTGCCTCTGTCCTCCCGATTTGGTATTCCAAGGAAGTCTCTCATCCAAGTACTAACCAAAGTCGACCTCGCTTAGCTTCCAAGATCTGATGAGATCGGGCTTGCCGGGGCTATCCAAGTCAGGGCAAACTTTGTTGGTCTTAAAGCTGCCACTGGACTCAAACTTTGTTCTGTTGCTTCAGACAAACCCAGCTACCCACGCGAATCTACAAGGAACTAGATTATGCTCTACAGAGTGTGTGTATGAGTTACACATTGTCTGAATGAACTGTTCTCTTCACTGTCACAATGTTTGGTAATAAGTTTCTCTTCGGTAAGTGAGGGGCAGGGGGCGGGAGACGCTGGAGTGGGGAAGGGGCTGGACTTTTTCTTTTGTTTTTGTAGGGTTCTTTGCAATCTATTTCCCAACCTGAGTCATTTATCCCCTATTAGATAAAAGTATAATAGACTATACCAAAAGGGTCAGTGGCCTCCTATTTAATGATATTGCCAGCCCCAATCTACATTCCCCCCCCCCCGGCAGCATAACACAACACAGAATAAATGGCTGATCTCTTCACAATAACAGCTGATTTCTATTTATTAAGCTAAAAAGGTCACCATTTTCTATGGCTGGGCCGCCCCGCACTATTGATAATTTTATGCATAAACAAATGGCAAATTTGTGCCACATAAATATGCATTAGCAATTACTTTTTCCTCGGGCAACGCTCACCGCATGCAAATGTGTCCCTCCTAGGGCTGGGTGGCTTTTGTTTTAGCTCTTGAACAGCCAAACAAAAGAGCACAATAAACAGGGTTTGGGGGGTTCCCCCCCCCTTTTTTAAAGCCAATCAATAGAAAATGTTAATGCAAAGGTAAATGACAAGACATTTGCTTGAAACAAACAAAAACAGAAGAGGAACAAAAAAAAGAAAAGGAGAAAGCAATATAAAAAACGAGGGAAGAAAAATAAGTATGTACATATTGGGCTCCTTGTTTTATTTTATATTTCATACAAAATGGCTGTTTTGCTTTTGAAACGGCAACTGCCGGTCCACTGTTAAGTTGAGACACCAGACGGAGAAAGAACAAAATACCTGCCAGTTGAGTAAACATCAGTGAAGGACGGACACACAAACACAAATTTGAGGGGGACACTCTCCAAAATTTGGGGAAATAGTAAGCATTCTGAAGACAGTTCATAGTCTTCTCCCCTTTCACTCCTCCGGGAATGTTCACAGCTCCATAAGACTTTTTTTTTTAATGCACCTAAGCATTAAAAACTCATTCTTTGAAAAGTAATTAACGTAACACAAAAGCTTATTCCACATGGCCTGCTAAGTATCTTGCTTCAGACTAGCCCGAATTATGAAGAGGTCTCCTTCCAGAGGAAACCAAGCAGTTTCAAGTTTTGTTTAGGTAATTGACACTTTGAGATTCTACAGCAATTCTATACGATCCGGATCAGATGGCGGATAGATTGCAATGAACAATGCAGTGGGGTCAGTATATCATCAGCAAACATCGTCAATTTTCATCTGACTCTGTTTGGATTCCCTTCCTGTGACACTCTGATGTTATGCCAAAAGGGTTCAATTAGAACAGCAAAGATTAATGCCATCAGCAGCCACCCGTGACAGATATCTCGGGTAAAATTAATCCCTTATTTTCAGAAGATTTCAACTGGACATGTTGGTGAATTCCATCCAAGCAGGAATCTCAAAGAGAACCTCTTGGGATCCAACATGGGTTACGTTTGGTTTAGGAGGACTGAAAAACTTAGTCCCCCTCCTCTCAAAATTACAATATGTATAAACTTTGAGAATCCAGGAGATTCTTTCAGGATTGATGTGCCTTTAGATTCTGCTGAGGGTAGTAGACATATTAGTATTTGGCAAAAAAAAAGCATCAAGATTTTATTCCTCTATGAAGAAGGAGGAGGAGGAGGAGATTGGATTTACACCCCACCTTTCACTACCCTTAGGAGTCTCAGAGCAGCTTACAGTCTCCTTTCCCTTCCCCTCCCCACAACTGACAGGTAGGTGGGGCTGAGAGACCTCTCTTGAGGACTGCTCATGAGAGAACAGCTCTGAGAGAACTTGTGACTGACCCAAGGTCACACCAGCAGCTGCATATGGAGGAGTGGGGAATCAAACCCAGTTCTCCCAGATTAGAGCCCATGCTCCTAACCCCTGCACCAAACACAGTGGTCCTGAACCAGATGGTCCAGGCTAGCTCAATCTCATTAGATCTCAGAAGCTGAGCAGGGTCACCCGTGGTAAGTATTTAAATGGGAGACCACCAAAGACATCAGGGTTACTACACAGACAACGGCAAATGCATTAAAGAATGCCTGTTTTGGTTTCCTTTTGGAGGCGCTCCCTGTGAAATGTTTGCCTATCCATTTGTGTTGCTCTCTCTTGCTGTCACTCTGAATTAACTCCTCCTACCCTCAGGGGTGTCATCAGATAGCCATATCAGGTTTGGCAGCTACATAGAATTGTGATGCCATTCTACTCCCTGAGTGATCCCCAATTGGCTAGAATGGCCCATGTAAGTTAGCCAAGAATGATTTGCTCTCACTCTTGATCACACACCTTTGCCCACAGATGACATCATCCTATAGCCAAATCTGATTGGCTATGCAGAGTCATCATGCCAAAAGCACTTCTTTTGCCTGCTGGGAATCCCAGGGATGACACCTATCATTTGCAGCTAAAGGAGCTCAGGTAAAGAGCTACTTGGAAAGTCCTTTTCTGATTAGGATCCTGGAGACCCTTTGCCAATCAGAGCATACTATAATGTCCTATATGGACCGATGGTCCAAGGAAGCAGTCTTAAGTTGAAGTGAATTTTGGTTCACCAAAATCAATACAGTGTGCTCTAAAAATCAAAACAAGAGAATATTCGGTGAATCTCCAGAAGAAGTTTCGTACCTAATACTGGAAATCTGTATAGTATGTATTATATTCTTATTTCAAAATACAAAGTGGCTACTGACAGAATAAAATTAAAATAATTAAACAACACAAATGGAATGTTCTGCAGGGCCTAGCTCTGGCTTTTGCTAAGCCTCCACTATGCAGCATCATGCACAGGGAGTGCGCAATCTACATGGATAATTGCAAATTATGCAACAGACCAGAATGAGTCCAAAGTAACCTTTCACTGCCACATCTTTTTTTTTTCTTTAATGAGTATTATCAGGCCACGATGCCCAAGTACATACCTGCTAAAGCTGTTGTCCATTTCTTAAAATAGTATTTCCGTGAAGGTTAATACATGACTTGTGAAATCTAATACTGCTTTGTTCATTTGCATGTAATCAAAAAACTTAGTGGGAGGTAGCAAGGTCTCCTGAGGTTAATCGGAACCAAAAATAAAGGTCAGAAGCAGGTGTACTAAAGAAAGATCAGGTAAATTGTCTGACTGTCTCGATTCTCACGAACATTCCCATAGCTGACCTAACTTCCGTTAGTACGTTTACAGCCCCAATGGAAGGGCAATTAGGATTGAACGATAAAACGGTGTGGTACAGAATCAAGACAAAAAGATGCAAACGAACCAGAGCATACAGATCTCGTTCACACACAACTTTGGCACAAGGAACAGAGGACGAAAGTGTTAACAACCATGTTCTTTAGCAGCTCCTCCCCTGGCATGCAAGTAGATCTTGCAGGGCATCTTTTTTGTTATATTATGAGTGTAAGCAATCGGGGGGGGGGGTTTGCTTTCGAGCCAAACCCTGAAGTGATAGCATACAGAAGTTTTGTGGATATTTTACAATGAAAATCTTGCACAGAAGCAGTTTGGGGGCAAAACTGAATGTAAACCAGAAGGCAAGATAGGAACACAATGATCCACACTGTTAGTTTTTTGTCTCCGAGTCTCCAACTTCAACGCCACACCATGTTTGCACAAAACAGTTCAAAAGAGTTTCTTTTTTGTTGTTGTTAAGAAGTTGCTGAACAACTCCGCATTTCATTGTGAGAAGCATTTCAATGTCACGGCTGGTTCCTTTAAAAAAATATATTATTATTCCCCTGTTCTTATTTGCAAAAGAAAAAGCCACCTTAAGAGTTAAAACCTGCAGATAAAAGTATCTTATTTCTTCCCTGATCCCATCTCCAGAGCTATTATCATCTGAAACGGTAATCCTCTAACAGACTGACAGAACTGTCATTGATAGAGAGTCTAAATACAGTGTTTAGGTAGTTTTATATGCCACACATAAGGAGACAGGGGGAGAAAAAACCTTCTGACAAATAATTGATAAAGCAGATGCTCGCACATTTGCATGATTGACTTTCGAGACAATTGAATCTTTCCCGGATGGCTTCCACAACATGATAGCTAGGCAGCTTCCTATTTTAGCTACGCCGTGCTGTAAAAAAAAGTTGAACTCTCAGAGTTGAAAATGAATGGATTCCCCGTTTGTCAATAATATTCATGTCATGGAAACCTCTTGTGGAATCTGTGAGATCTTGGGGGGCACCTGTACAGATTGATACATATATAATCTGGTTCCACTTCAGGCACGAAAACAGTGATACCACTTTTCGGTATCGATTTTAGGGATCCAGAGCAGAAAGGCTGACAAAAGGGGAATCTGGGAGAGACAAAAGTCTGAGGGCCCTACTTCCTTGGGGTCCCCATGAGCCAGGCAGATTGCCACTGGTATTGCACCAGCCAAACACAAGCCACGGAAACTGCACGTGGATCTCCCAGCCTAAGCTGTCTCATGGGGGAAGAAGAAGAAGCAAAGAAGAGACTGGATTTATTCCGCACCCATCGCTACCCGAAGGAGTTTCAGAGCGGCTTACAAACTCCCTATCTTTCCCCTCCCCACAACAGACACCCTGTGAGGGAGGTGGGGTTAAGAGAGCTCTTTCGAGAACTGCCCTTGAGAAGACAGCTCTGAGAGAACTTGTAATGGACCCAAGGTCACACCAGCAGCTGCATGTGAAGAAGTGGGGAATCAAACCCGGCTCTTCCAGATTAGAGTCCGCACTCCTAACCATCACACCAAACTGGCTCCTAACCACTACACCAAACCCAGGTACACTGCCCTGAGATACAAAAAAGGTGGTTATGTATGTGAATGGGAGGGGGAACGTATGGTGCTTACAAAGATACCAGTTCATGTTTGGGTTGGGTCAGTGGCATGGTGGACCTAGTGGGAATTTGGAGGCCCACGGTGGCTTTCTGCAGTCTTCCAGAGCAGATGTTACATGAACATCCGTGGCTCCCTTTGAAGGTGTTATCCCATCATGCCAGGCGATTAAAGAGCAATAGCGCAACCCTTAGCAAAATATGTTCCACCACTGAGTTTGCAACTAAGAAAGTCAGATTGGAAGAGCTGCCCCTGTTGGATCAAACCACAGGTTTATTCAGCCAAGCATCCTGCCTTCAACAATGGCCAACTCAATGCTCCTGAGAAGTTCCTAACCAGAGCAACACAGAGATAGCCCCTTACCTGCTGCTTGTCACCACCATCTGACAATCAGGTTACACTGCTTCTAAATAAGAAGGTTTCACTGAGTTTAGTTTATCAGTCAGGGCTGCCAGCCTCCAGATGGCAGTCGGAGATCTCTTGTTGTTACAGCTGATCTCCAGTTGACCAAGAGAAGTTCCCCTGGAGAAAATGGCTGCTTTGGAAAGTGGACTCTATGGCACTGGACCCGGCAAAGGTCCGTCTCCTCCTCGTACCCCACCTCCCCAGGCTCTACCCTCCAAGTCTCCATGGATTTCCCAACCCAAAGCTGACAACCCTATTTATTAACAGCACTGCTGTGGTGCCCAGTGAGGGCAACACAATCCAAAGCCTCCCAAGAACAGGCCTGTTAGGATCCTGAGCAGACCAGCTGAGGATTGCTCTCTGAAACTCCCAAACCAACTGTACCATTAAAAAGCAGCGAGGATATCAATAAAAGAATCAAAAATGGGAAACAATGGAAGCAGCAATATGTTGTCGAAGGCTTTCACGGCCATAAGAACATAAGAGAAGCCAATGTTGAATCAGGCCAATGGCCCATCTAGTCCAACACTCTGTCACACAGCGGCCAAAAATACCAGGTGCCATCAGGAGGTCCAGCAGTGGGGCCAGGACACTAGAAGCCCTCCCACTGCTGCCCCCTCCAGCAACAAGAATAGAGTGCATCACCTGCCCCAGACTGAGAGTTCCCATCTATACCTTGTGGCTAATAGCCACTGATGGACTTCTGTTCCATATGTTTATCTAATTCCCTCTTGAAACTGTCCATGCTTGTAGCTGCCACCACCTCCTGTGGCAGTGAATTCCATATGTTAATCACTCTTTGGGTGAAGAAGTATTTCCTTTTATCTGTTCTAACCCGACTGCTCAGCAATTTCATGGAGTGCCCACGAGTTCTTGTATGGGCATGATTAGGGCATGGTTTCCGGTCCTGAAAAAAATAAATAGGGCATGGTTTTGGGTCCTGAAAAACACAACATGCTCTACAGCTGACAATAGCACTACAGATAAGATTGGAGTTTCAATAGCCATTCCACACACAAAAGAACCTCCTCAGGAAACAGGAAACCTCCTCAGGAAACAACCCATAGACAAAAGAACCTCCTCAGGAAAGCTCCTCCATTAGCATGTTCACAGCCTGGAGAACTACTACAAGATAACGACTCAGCCCTACCCCACCTTCCAGCGTAGATATAAATTACTTGCCTACCATTTTTCTTCTCACCTTGACACAGAGAGTACTCCATCTTTCTGTGTTATACCTCTGAGGCTGCCAGGCACAGCTACTGGCGAAACGTCAGGTCCTACAATGCCAAGACCACGGCCACACAACCCGGAAAACCTACAGCAACTAATGGAAGCAGCCATCAGACTGAAGCCAAAGACGCGAAACACAGCAGCAGCATTGCTGTGAATTCAAACAGAGGACCAGCACACCGTCAAAGGCCTTTCGGAATTTAAAAAGTTTTAAATCATAGAATCAATCACAGAGTTGGTAGGGGCCCTACAGGCCATCTAGTCCAAACCCCCTGCTGAATGAGGATAGAAGACAGACAGTGATGGGGAGCTCACCACCTCCCGAGGCAGCTGATTCCTCTGCTGCACAATTCTTGCTGTCAAATTTTTTTCCCCCTAATATCCAGCTGGTACCTTCCTGCCCTTAATTAAAACCCATTCTTGCAAGTCCTCTCCTCTGCTGCCCACAGGAACAGCAGAGGAATCCAACAGGAAACCACTACAGGAAACCCAAACGATGGCACCAGTTCTCACCTTCAGGAGAAGAAGGATGTGCTCTGACAATTCAGTATAAGACCCATGTTCCTCCATGAATCTGGAGCCATTTTGTAGGGAGAGGGTCATAATAAGCTTGCCATGTAATCACTGAGAGAGGGCGAGCCCCTTCCCTTCCCCTCCCCTCCAGCCACTGCCTTTGTGCATCTGAGAAGTAGGAGGAAAAAGGGGGAAACAGCATCAATGGTGATAGTCTAGGCATCTCCCCAATCTCTGTTGTAAAGACCATGGTGATTGGAAGGACTCTTAGATCATCATCCAGAAGTGATGTCACATCTTCCAAGCACCCACCTACAAGTGACATAAAAACCCTCTTTGACGTTCTAGCATTTTCTGTATTATCTCTACCATAGAGATTGGGGGAAATTCCTAAACCACCATGGAGAATGTGACATCACATCTCCAGAAGCTCCATCCTTCCTAGGCATCGCCCTAAAAAGCTCCCGGTATTGGCTAGGCCAGGGCTGGCAATCCTAACTCCAGACAATGGCTTTGGCCTGTCCACTCTCTACTTGACTTCTTCCTATAATCATAGAATCACAGAGCTGGAAGGGGCCATACAGGCCATCTAGTCCAACCCCCTGCTCCCTGCAGGATCATTCCTGACAAGTGTTTGTCCAGCTCATTATGGGGGAGCTCACCACCTCCCTAGGTAGCTGATTCCACTGTTGCACAACTCCTGCTTTTAAAAAGTTTTTCCTAGTATCCAGCTGGTACCTTCCCGCCCTTAATTTAAACCCATTCTTGAGAGTCCTATCCTCTGATGCCAACAGGGAAAGCTCCCTGCCCTCCTCTAAGCGACAGCCCTTCAAATCCTTCAAGAGAGCAATTATGTCTCACCTTAACCTCCTCTTCTCGAGACTGAACATTCCCAGGTCCCTCAGCCTTTCCTCACGGGGCTTGGTCTCCAGGCCCCCGACCATCCTTCTCGCTCTCCTCTGCACCCGCTTCATTCCGTGGAGCACATGCCTACAACGACCTGTCTAATCAAGCTACTTGATCACTCTCGGTCCTAAACTCTTAACCTTTGGCACCTGATCCCTGTTACCTTCACTTGAATGAATGTACCTGTCTCTCTCATTCACTTTTTATCTTCTTTCTGCTCCCCTTTTTCTTTCATGCTGTCTGTCACACATACCAGGCAGAGTCGAAACATTTCTGACTAGGGAAAGATGATTAGGATAGTGTTTCCCCACTCCCTTCAGACAGGAAGAAAGACAGGGCAGGCCTTTAGTTCTCACCTGGTTCCATTTGGTGGTCAAGGTCTGGTTTCCAGAGAAGGAAAACCTCCCTTGAAATTCATCAGCGGTCCTGCCCTCCTCATCCAAAAGTACAAGCAAAACCTTATCAAAGGTCCGTTTGTATGAAACAATAGGTATTACTCGCATTGCTGAATATCTTCCGGAAGCCCTGGTTTCATTAAGGCAGGCATAATTTTCCACACATACCCCCTCTTCAGTTATAAAAAAACTCAAAATAGCCTCCCGAGGAAAGAGCCTAAGAAAATTACTAGTTCTACATTTCTGTCGTTTTTCGCACCTGATGACTCTTGCCTCAGTCCGTAACATTAATATCAAATGTTATGTTCTGAGCAGGGAACCAAGGAAAGTGCTCCCCCCCTTTCTCAGAGAGCTTTTAAATGCCTCATTTCCATCTCCTCAGCTAGTATGGGACTATTTCATAAGCAAATCTGAACCCCTCCAAGCAACTGCTGATGAAAGTGTCCCAGATCGAATTAGCTGGTCAGCCTCAATCAAAACTGACGGAGGAGCAAATTCCATTTCTGGAATAGAGCCAAGAATATGCACACACAATGGGCTTGACTAAACTTTTGTGTGGTAAACTTAGCTGCACCTAACACCTCCCAGCCTCAGTTATGATAGAGGAAGAGGAAGAGGAAGAGGAAGAGGAAGAGGAAGAGGAAGAAGAAGAAGAAGAGGAGGAGGAGGAGGAGGAGGAGGAGGAGATTGGATTTATACCCCGCCCCTCACTATCCAAAGGAGTCTCAGAGCGGCTTACAAACTCCTTCCCCTTCCCCTCCCCACAACAGATACCCTGTGAAGTAGGTGGGGCTGAGAGAGCTCTGACAGAAACTGCTCTTTTTCAAGAACAGCTCTGCCAGAACTATGGCTTGCCCAAAGTCATCCAGCAGGTGCAAATGGAGGAGTGGGGACTCAAGCCTGGTTCTCCCAGATTAGAGTCCGCGCACTTAACCACTATACCAAACTGTATGGAAATAAGTGGGTGTGGCCTAGTGGTTAGTGTCAGACTACATCCTGGGAGAACTCACTCTGCCATGGAAATTCACCCGGTGAACTTGGGCCCCCACACAGCCTATTCTACCTTACAGGATTATCATAGCATCATAGAGTTGGAAGGAATCTCTAGAGCCATCTAGTCCAACCCCCTGCACAATGCCAGAATCTCACAAATACCTGCCTCCCACACCCCCAGTGACTGCTGTTCCATGCCCAGAAGATGACAAAAAACCTCCAGGATCTCCAGCCAAACTGGCCTGGAGAAAAATGGCTTCCTGACCCCAAAGTGGCGATCAGCATTTCCCTGGGCATGTAAGAAAGGGCCACAATGCATCGTGAGCACAGTGTGGAGGAAGGGGAACAGATTTAATAAGCCATTTTGGGTCCTCACTTAGTGTGGGGGAAGCAACCAGGGTATAAATAAATATTTGGGTCAAGACAGCTAGGAAGAGAAACTCGAAATCCTCCCTAAACTGAATGCCACCAGCTGTGTGCCTTCATGGAATTCAAACCCAAATCTTTACAACTGAGTCTGCTGACTCATTCATTGCATAGGTGCTGTGTAATTGGGCTGTTCAACCAGGTAATGTGTGATCCACTACAAAGGACTGCTGTTTTTGAACAGAAGGCTGACCAGACCAAAATATCTTATAATCCAGAAGGGCACTTGTGGGTTTCCGTGACGTAGTCCTTCTGCTCAACAGCTGCAGGTGGATCTTAACACGATCCGACAGATATCATTCCTAAACATTCTTTTTGGCCTGGTCCGTTGGTTTGATCCTTTTGCCCACTTATTGGTAGGAAAGCTGGCTACATTAAGTGTCACTGATGTGATCTATTTCAAAGGCTGAGTCATAAGAAGAGCCCTGCTGGATCAGACCAATAGTCCATCTAGTCCAGCATCCTGTCTCACACAGTGGCCAGCCAAGTCCTCTGGAGGGTCGGCTACAGGGCATAGAGGCCGAGGCCTTCCCCTGATGTTGCCTCCTGGCTCTGGGATGCAGTGGTTTAGTTCCTCTGAATGTGGAGGTTCCCCTCAGTCACCATGGCCAGTAGCCATTGACACACTTATCCTCCATGAATCTCTCTAATCCCCTTTGAAAGCTGTTTATTCCTGTGGTCATCATGACCTCCTCTGGCAGCAAATTCGACTTTTACATCACTCTCTGTGTAAAGTACTATTTCCTTTCGTCCGTCCTGAACCTACCGCCCATCAGCTTTGTTGGATGCCCTCAGATTCTAGTCTTTTGGGGGAGAGAGAGAAATTCCGCCCCATGCATAATTTTATAAATCTCTTTCATGTCCCCCCCTTAGTCTCTTTTCTCAACTGAAAAGTCCTAAACTCTAAAGCCTTTCCTCATAGGGCAGGTGCTCCACCCCCCTAGGATTTGGGAAATCCAGACTCAAATCCCCACTGCACCAGGGAAGCTCGGAGGGTGACCTTGGGACAGTCACCTACTCTTACCATAACCTACCATAAACATATGGAGCAGAAGTCCATCAGGGGCTATTAGCCACAGGGTATAGATGGGAACTCTCAGTCTGGGGCAGGAGATGCAATCTATTCTTGGTGCTGGAGGGGGCAGCAGTGGGAGGGCTTCTGGTGTCCTGGCCCCACTGCTGGACCTCCTGATGGCACCTGGTTTTTTTGGCCACTGTGTGACAGAGTGTTGGACTGAATGGGCCACTGGCCTGATTCAACATTGGCTTCTCTTATGTTCTTATGTTCTTACCTCACAGGGTTGTTGTTATGAGGATAAAAATGGAGCATTGGAGGATGTTGTAAGACACTTTGGGTTCCCATTGGGGAGAACAGTGTGGGATGAAGGAATAACCAAAACTAGGTGGCTATTCCAGCTTCATAAAAGTGGCACAATTAAAGCAATATGAAACGAAAAAGAAATCAATCACTGCTGAAGAAGACCAGTCGTTGTGGAATAAGAAAGACGGAATAGATTTTAAATACACAGAAGCAGAGGTCGAGACACTTTCTGTTACTTCTTCCCAGCATATCTAGCTAATACCATGGGGTTGCCAACCTCCAGGTGGCACCTAGAGTTCCACCAAAATTACAACTTCTCTCCAGAGTAAAGAAATCAGTTCAAAATGGCTGCTTTGGTGTGTGGACTCTATGGGACAAAATGGCTGCTTTGGTGCCTGGACTCTAAGGGACAAAATGGCTGCTTTGGTGTCTGGACAATATGGAACAAAATGGCTGATTTGGTGCCTGGACAATATGGGATAAAATGGCTGCTTAGGTGTGTGGACTCTATGGGACAAAATGGCTGCTTTAGTACGTGGACTCTACAGTACCACATCCCTGCTGGGTTCCCTCTTTCCCTAAACTCTATTATCTATAGGCTCCACCCCCAAATCTTCAAGAGTTTCCCAAGTCAGAATTGGCAGTTCTAAACCTAATAGCTTTTGCTGGACCTCTCCTCCACGAATTTATCAAATCCTTTTAATTAAATGTTTTAAAAGACATCTAGATAAGAGGCACACACCGATGCCAACACTGTGAAGTGATTGGATGGGAGGTTTTAACTGACTACACGCTAGAATAGAGTGATACTGTTTTCTGTTTGTAACTCAATAAACGCTGAGCCAAATCGGGATTTAATGTCCTCTTTTTCATAACATCAGCCTATTTGTTCTTATTACAGTTAAGCAGGATTTTTGGGGGGTTCAGCCCTCCAAAGTGCCCATGGATCTTCATGGATTACAATTGGATTTAGTGAACATCCCAAGATGTAAACAAGCATCCAGGATTATAAATGAGCAAGCAAGGTAGCAAATATGTTTTATCATCCCCAGCCTCGTATACCACCATGTTATTACGCTCATCTACTTTATTTATGCGACCGCGTGAAGCTAAACTACTCCATTAAATGTACAGAGTCATTCCAAAGGTATTAAATCAGGATCAGTGTTTTATGTTGCTAAAATAAGTGTCTCCACATCAAGAACCTTGGTGTGGTAATGTTGGCAGGCTCAACTTGAAGAATGGGTTTACAACAAGTGCTGAGCCAAACTGTAAGGAAAGTTGTAAGTAAGGAATGCTGCTGCCATGGAATATTTGCGGGTGACCTGGGGCCAGTTACACATGCTCAAACTAACCTACCTCCCAAGGTTGTTGTGAAGATAAAATGGAGAAGAGGGGAATGTAAGCCATGCATGGTTTCCACTGGGGAGAAATGTGGGGTATCTATGAAGTCAATAAATAATTCACCAACTAACTGGACTTGAACTTCCTGTGTTCAAATGCAACAATCAGACTGCACCTGTCCCCTTATACCCCTGCAAGGAAAAGGGCCCAAGTCTTAATTTTCAGGGGCCCCTTTTCCTTGCAAATTCAGGGGGCCCTTTTCCTTGCAAATTCTTGAGAACTGTGGATTTAAAAAGCATGGCAATGCATTGTTAGAACATTAGTGTGCACTTCTGAAATACCAATCATAATTTTTTAAAAATGCTCAAAAATCCTCTGTTGCCATGGCAGTAAAATGGCACTGACTGCTGGGACACCAGTGGCTTGAAAGTGAATTGGTCACTTAAACAAATGATTTAGTAAGGGAGGTTAATTATTTAGTTTAGGATATTTCCCATATAATATGATGGAATGTAATTTCATACTCACTAATAGACCACCAAGAAATACTCTGTGGAGGAAGGCAACGGAAAACCACCTCCGCTTTTCAATTGCCTTCAAAGCCCCGTAAGTCGGCTGTGACTTGAGAGTACTCTACACACACTCAAGACGCATCATGTGACACATGGCAGAAAGGTGACCTAGATGTTTGGTAAAGGTAAAGGTTCCCTTGCTCGAAAGCCAGTCGAATCCGACTCTAGGGTTGCGGTGCTCATCTCCGTTTCAAAGCCAAAGAGCCAGCGCTGTCCGAAGACGTTTCCGTGGTCATGTGGCTGGCATGACTAAACACCAAGGCGCACGGAACGCTGTTACCTTCCCACTAAAGTGGTACCTATTTATCTACTTGCAATTTCTTGCTTTCGAACTGCTAGGTTGGCAGGAGCTGGAACTAGAGACGGGAGCTCACTTCGTCTTGCGGCACTTGGGTCTTGAACTGCTGAACTACTGACCTTCCACAGCCTGCAGTTCAGCGTCTTAACCACTTGAGCCACTGCAGCTCCTTTTAGATGTTTTGTACATAGATTCAAATGCAGTGTTTGTTTTAACAACCACTTCTCTGCATAGTGGGCACAGAACAAAGCCTGCCTGCATTGCCTTCAGATGTGCCCACCCCATGGCAAGCCTGTCATGCATAATCATGGCCAAAGGCCCCCCCCCCGAAATGCATTTGTCAAACATGGGCCGGTCAATCTCTTGAAGTTCAAGCTGTCTCACAAGGTTGCTGGGAGTACAACACTGGATACACCCATGCACTCTGCCCAGGGTTACCAGCAATGCCCCTAAGCTGTGCAGACTTGTGAGCAAAAATTCTACTTTGCGAGCTACTGGCACTAAAGTTGTAAGCGAGCGATTTGGCTGCTGCATAAAATTAGTTTGCTCTGGAGCCATCCTTCCTGAGCTAAGACAAAAATGTGTGAGCCAGAGGCCAAAAAACTGTGAGCTAGCTCACACTAACTCAGCTTCGAGGGAACACTGGTTACCAGCCACAGGATAAAAATTTGGGGATGAAGTCTGGAGGGGACAGAGACCTCAGTGCGGTACAATGCCACAGAGTCCAGCCTCCATAGCATCCATTTCCTCCAGGGGAACTGCTCTCTGTCATCTGGCAAGCAGCTGTAATTCCAGGAGAAACCCAGGCCCCACCTGGTGGTTGGCAACCCTCACTCTGCCTCTGACTCCTCTGGAGAAAGGGTGAGTTCACCTCTCCGACAAATAAACGATACACAAAACATAGCATTCAGAGATGCAGTGCTGTATCAGCAACCAGGAAACTACCATCGTCCAATGGCAGACATGTTCTACGACGGCCCGTTTAGATCCTTGTTGTTTCCAGTCAAAATTTCACAGTCAGACTCTGTGTAAGATCATCACACATAAACTCACATGTGTATGACATGTGTAGACACAAGGCAATGTAAACAGAGTTTATGGGGTATCTACCATGCTGGCTCCACTCACCATCCATGATTGACTACACTGACCCCAGCCCTGACTATGCGCATGCCTCCTGACATTGGCACATGCCTATTTGGTACAAAAATACACCTGCAATCCACTCCCAGATTCATGAGACCAGAAGCCTGTTTGTTTATTTATTTTATTTATTCAGCTCCTTGGTACCCTTTGTTAAGTATGAGACTTAACTCGATTTCAACAAACAAATGATTTCAGCTTTATTAAAAAGTGATAACAGCTCAAAGTTAACCAGAACAGCAAACAAACAAAACAGTGGAGGAGAGCTCCTTTTAAACAGCCCGGCCTAATAAGTAACCAATCAGATTACAGAAATAACATCCAATGAGGTTCATTCCCTCCACAGCATTACACTTAGTCCTGATTGGACCATAGTTCAAAGGCAACCAATAAGAGCTGAGGGATTACAATCCTTGCCTTGGGTCAAGTTTAACATGGTTTGTCTATGGAGACATAACACCCTGCCTTTCTCTCCAGCAGGGATCCAAAGAAGAAGAAGAAGAAGAAGAAGAAGGGATTGGATTTATACCCTGCTCTTCACTACCTGAAGGAGTATCAGAGAGGCTTACAATCTCCTTTCCCTTCCCCTCCCCACAACAGACACCCTATGAGGCAGGTAGGGCTGAGAGAGCTCTTTCGAGGACTGCTCTTGAGAGAACAGCTCTGAAAGAACTTGTGACTGACCCAAGGTCACACCAGCAGCTGCATGTGGAGGAGTGCAGAATCAAACCCGGTTCTCCCAGATCAGAGTCTGTGCTCCTAACCGCTATGCCAAAGCAGCTTACGTTGTCCTCCTATCTTCCATTTTACTCTCACAACAATCCTGTGAGGTAGTTTGGGCTGAGAGTGATTACTGGCCCAAGGTTGCCCCATGAGCTTCCATGGCACAAGTGGGAATTCGAACTCGGGTGTCCCAGATAAGTCCAGTACTCTTAGACACTACACCACACTGATTCTGTGTTGTAGCCTGTGATCCGCCAGGTGCTCTCCAAAGGCCCACAAGTAGGAGATGAAAGCCACGTCCCTCTCACACGTAGTGCCCCCAGTGACTAAAATCCAGAGGCCTATACCTGGAGGTTCCATTTACCAATCATGGGTATAAGTAGGATTGCCAAGTCCCCCCACAGGGGGCAGGGAAACCCCTGCCCGAGAGGCCCATTCCCCGTCAGTGTGGATCGGGCTGCCAGGGGGGACCCCATCCACAAATGGTGCAACATGCCCGGTGTGAACACGTCACCCAGAGGTGACATAATCGCGTTGGGCATGTTGCGGGGGGACGCTCTATCATCTGAGGGGAAATTCTATGTTTTTCCCTCGAATGATTGTGCCCTCGCCCCCAACGTGCCCAACACAATTACATAATTTCCAGGTGACATGATGGCAGCGCATGCACAAAGTGCGCACACAAGGAGACTCCAGGGAACGTCCGGGACTCCCCCCGCTATTCACGAGGTAAGACTTGGCAACCCTAGGTATAAGCCATTGGTAGAGAAACAGCAGAATGAACTGTTAACACACACAAAAAATCAAACACCATGCACAGCAACTGGGAATTGCTAGTTCAACATCCCGAAAAGTGCTTCCATTCTAATTATAACTTAGCCACACCAGGATACCAGAGTTTTCCAGCGATGCTGGAAGGTTTACTTAATATTCCAGGCATAAGAAGATGCTATCCAATGGACATTTAACTCCAAACCCTGAAGGAAAGAATTAGCTGAACCCTGAAACCAATCTCTAGAAATCAACAATAAACAAGATATAGGAGTCAACATTCAACGACAGGACATATCTGAAGCCATTACCCGTCAAGAGTCCGGGAGAGCAGCTGCTCAGAGGGGGGAAATAAAAATGCTGATTCTACATATATTCCACAGGGGCGAAATATGATTACCGACGGACTGGAGGAATTTTGATTGGAGGGTGCTCTGGGATTTATTGGAAACCAGAAGGGGGGAAAGGAAGGAAGGAATATGAACCGGCGGAACAACACACACAAGCAAACACGTTACAGAGCTAGTAAAGTTGGCAAAGAAAACCCAAACTTCTCAGGTACCAATGAAGACACTGGAGTGTGTTGTAGTGGTAAAGCCAATGTGGTGCTGTGGTTAAGAGTGGCGGACTCTAATCTGGAGAACCAGGTATGGTTCCCCACTCCTCCACAGGAAGCTTCCCAGGTGACCTTCAGCCAGTCACAATTCTCTCTGGACCCTCAAGGTGCCTCTTTATAGGGAGAGGAAGGGAAGGTGATTGTAAGCTGCTTTGAGACTCAGATGGATATAAAAAACCCTACTCTTCTTCTTTCTGCACATGAAGGCTGCTGGGTGACCTGTGGCCAGTCACAGTTCCGTCAGAACTTTCTCAGCCCCAGCTACCTCACAAGGTACCTGTTGTGGGGAGAGCCACCACGGTGTAGTGGTTAAGAGCGGCAGACTCTAATCTGGAGAAGCGGGTTTGATTCCCCACTCCTCCACATGAAGCCTGCTGGGTGACCCAGGGCCAGTCTCAGTTCTCTCAGAACTTTCTCAGCCACAGCTACCTCACAAGGTACCTGTTGTGGGGAGAGCCACAATGGTGTACATAAGAACATAAGAGAAGCCAATGTTGAATCAGCCAATGGCCCATCTAGTCCAACACTCTGTCACACAGCGGCCAAAAATACCACGTGCCATCAGGAGGTCCAGCAGTGGGGCCAGGACACTAGAAGCCCTCCCACTGTGTAGTGGCTAAGAGCAGCAGACTCTAATATGGAGAAGCGGGTTTGATTCCCCACTTCTCCACATGAAGCCTGCTGGGTATGTTTGGGCCAGCCTCAGTTCTCTCAGCTCTCTCTCAGCCCCACCTACCTCACAAGGTGCCTGTTGTGGGGAAAGGAAGGAAAGGCGATTGCACGCTGCTTTGAGTCTCCTGGGGGTAGAGAAAAGCGGGGTATAAAAAACAACTCTTCTTCTTCCCCCAACTTTTCTTCTTCCCCCAGTTGATCGATCATGCATTGACTTGTGTTTATTATGACAGGGTAACAGCCCATAACTGTGGGTCTTTCACAAATTCCAGACCTACATATCCATATCTGTGTTTGAAGGAATCACTGAAAACGTCTATCCGTCCTCCTCCTCAACAGCAGGTTGGAGGAGCAAATAAAAGCCTAGTCGCTAGAGATGAAATATTTGAGATTTGCTGAAATCACAATTTCCCCCCAAAAACCTGAATTGTATTGACTTCCCTTAGTCGCTCTATCAGAAGTATGAACATTCATACGCTGTGAATTGCCAAATGCGAAATACCTTTTCGTGTCCACTGTCAAATGCTAAGTACTATTAGACATTGATGATTAAATATAGAACATCAGTAGATATCAAATACTGATATCGCATATTGATAGTGAATATTTGACCAATTGTCAAGTATTCAGAGAATATCTCAAAAATATGCTCGCAGAAGACATAGGAGGGTGTGTGAACTCACCAGTTTTCAGTCTAGACAGATTTAATAGGAAGCAAAAGGGGAGAGGTTAACGGGTTCAAATTCCTGCACTCCCATCCCTATAACTGTGTTGTGAAGAGAACAAATTTTAAGATAAACACAGCAGGGTGAAAACAACTGGTGGGACGGATAGCTTTGAACTTTTCTACATGTTAGAAAGTGATGCCATGAGATAATGAGAGAGAAAAACAAAAGCGGGTGGTTTTATTCTTAATAGAAAGGATAATTAATTTTAAGGAGCAGTTGTAGAATAGTTATCAAATACCTACCAAGCCATGCCCTGAAATAGTCTTGTCGGGGTATGGAGATTATTACTCACCGCATGGAATTCTTTGCATGCCAAAGGTCCCAGGTTGAATCCAATAAAAAGAATCAGGTTGTAAGTGACCCTCAACTTGAGACACTGGAGAATAGCCCCCAGTTTGAGCTAGGGTTCCCAAGTACTTACTGCAGGGGAGCGGGGGAAGCATGCTCCCCGGCCAAACCATTCCTTCCTGTAACGCACCATGCCGTTGCCAGGAAGTGACACCAGGTGACGCTCTGGCAATGGGGCTGAAAACTCGACGTTACCATCGAGTTTCCAGCCGCATTGCCAGAGCGTCACCTAGCGTCATTTCCTGGCGACGGCATCGTGTGCACGTCTTTCCTTCCCCCAGTGATGGTCCTGCCAGGACGTATCCGTCCCCCACCGAAATACGGTAAGTTCTTGGCAAGCCTAGTTTGAGCAGACAGTACTGCCTTGATAGGCCAATGATCTGATTCCACAAAAAGCAGTGTTTCTAACAGTTACTAAGAATTCGCTCTCCCTCAATCCCTGTGTCCACTTGCGATGCACCATTGCCTGTTCACTCTACCTACCACGGATTATCCACCTGTGAACTTCTAGCATGATAACAGTAGTAACAGAACGTCCATAAATATGTACATGTCCTTCTCAGAAAAAACGGTCTTTTTTGTTTCTTTCTTGGTTCGTTGACAGAGAGATTGGTGGCATGTAAGATACAAAAGGCTAGCCCAATCACAATAGATCTTGGAAGCTACGCAGGGTTGGTTCTGGTTAGTATTTGGATGGGAGACTAGTAAGGAAGTCCAGGGTAGCTACAAAGATGCAGGCAAGGTCAAACCACCTCTAAATATCTCTTGCCTTGAAAATCCTACAGGGTCACCATAATTTGGTTGCGTCTTGATGCCACCTTCCACCACCACCAGATGATGATGATGATTAGCCAGAAGGTATGGATGGAACACTCTGTCTGGGGTAGTAATACTCTGTATTCTTGGTGCAGGAGGGGGGACAGTGGGAGGGCTTCTGGAGTTCCAGCCCTGCTGATGGACCTTCTGATGGGCCCTGTGCTTTGGCCACTGTGTGACACAGAGTGTTGGACTGGATGGGCCATTGGACTGATCCAACATGGCTTCCCTTATGTTCTTTTGCAGGAAGTAGTGGCAGCTACAAGCACAGACAGCTTCAAGAGGGGACAGGATAAACATAAGGAGCAGAGGTCCTACAGTTAACCACAAGATTTAGAGGGAGCACTATGTCTGGGGCAGCAGTGCTCTGTATTCTTGGTGCTTGGGGGCAACAGTAGGAGGGCTTCTAGCATTCTGGCCCCACTGGCGGACCTCCTGATGGCACTTGGGTTTTGGCCCCATGTGACACATGGGTTTTGGCTCCCTGTGACACAGAGTATTGGACTGGATGGGCCATTGGCCTGATCCAACATGGCTTCCCTTATGTTCTTAAGATACCAAAGATTGAGAACCACTGCCCTTAAGGAGCACGCTGGATTTCCCCCCTTTCTCCCTTCTTCCTTTCTTTGAGAATCTATCTCAAACTCAAATTTAACTAGAAACCACCAGCTTTTCATTGCTGCCTGATTATCAATTTGCACCTCTGCAAAGGAAGGCTGAAGGATTCTATTGTTTTGTTAATTGTCAATTTGCATCTTTGAAAGGTGTTGCATTTTCCCCTCTTTTCTTTGGCAGGTTAAGACTAATTCCACTTGAACATGAACACACACATGCGCACACATGCGCACACACATTCCATTCCTCTGACTCACAGTTTACTGAAAATACACTATTCAAATTTTTGCTCCCTTTTTTTTAACATCAGCTTTTAAAAAATTCTATAACTGGCAGAGCTGGTAGAAATCGCTTTCTTTCCAGAGAACTGCTCAATGCAGAATAATTGTTTTTCAGCAAACATTTAGACTAGCCAGTAGCAAAGCTATTTTCTAAATGCAACAATGGAGGGAGAAACGGGTGGCCTAGAAGTGATACTTGAGTTTTGAATGAAAGACGTTGGCTGAAACAATTTCACTTTCACTTATTTTTGCATTTTGTGATAAAAGAAGAGATTGGATTTATACCCCGCGCTTCACTGGGAGTCCCAGAGCGGCTTACAAACTCCTTTCCCTTCCCCTCCCCACAATAGACACCCTGTGAGGTAGGTGGGGCTGAGAGAGCTCTGACAGAAACTGCCCTTTTCAAGAACAGCTCTGACAGAACTATGGCTTGCCCAAGGTCACCCAGCAGGTGCAAGTGGAGGAGTGGGGGATCAACCCCCCAGATTAGAGTCTGCGCACTTAACCACTACACCAAACTGGTGTATGGCGATATGAATATAAGCATGGTGATATGGATATAAGCCTAAATATGGTCTGAACAAAGTGAACCCACCAAATTTATCCTTCCAGCCATGTATTAAGGTCTAAAAGGGGAGCCTCCAGGGAGGAAGGGATATAAATCCAAATAAATAAATAAATAAAAGCTGCTGGAACCACCATCACCACCACCACCCTTTTTACAGTCATAAGGACAACCCTGGAGGAACAGTCCTATACAGCCTTGCCATTGGCCTGCTTGCAGTGAGGAACCCTCCTCCAGCCCCAATCCCCCAGCCTCGAGAAATTGAGGAGGAGGAGGAGAAGGAAAAAAGAGCCAGAGAATGGCCTCTACAGAGATATTCTAGGAATTTTGCCATGTCTCACAGGCTTCTGGGGAAAATTCCTAGAGCGTCAACTGGAAGTGATGTCACATCCTACTGAGCTTGATTCACCAATGGTCTGATTCCATATAAGGCAACTTCGTGTGTCCAAGGGGCAATGAGCAGATGCTTTTGTCTCCTGTTGTACGTGTTCCAGCCTGAGCTCTGATTAGGACCCAGCTGGCAGCGCCACGGGGCAAGAGCCAATGTTACCATGGCACACTTCTGAGCTGAATAGCCCTGTAGGATTGCCAGCTCCTCAGGGTCATTCTGTTTGACTTGTTTGAACTTCCCAATGTACCCCATCAACAGTTTATGGATTTGGATAGTTTCTGGATAGGATCTAATCGCTATCCAGGTGCTGATAGGTGGTAAAAAAATTCTCACAATGTGGTAGGATATTACCAATTAGATGAAGAAGAGGAGATTGAATTTATACCCCCGCCCTTCACTTGGAATCTCAGAGCAGCTTACAATCTCCTTTCCCTTCCCCTCCCCTGTGAGTTAGGAGGGGCCGAGAGAGCTCTTTCGAGGACTTGAGAGAACAGCTCCGAGAGAACTTGTGACTGATCCCTTCTGTCTAGGTTTAGCCCTCTGCAGTCTTATCTTGACTTTAGGCCAGAAGTCCTTCGTAAATTCCTCTTAGAAGACATTCAGAGCTTAGTGACTTACACTGTGGCAAAATTTTGTTGCTTAGCTATTAGGAAATGTAAACTTATTTTAGCTGAAAAAATTGTATGATTCTCTTATTCTCTAATTTTACTAATTTTCTCTTGTTAATGTTTTTGTACTATTCCTATGTTATTATTGTTTCAATCCTTCTTATATCAGAATTGTACCATTTTACTGGCTCTTGCTGTAATAAATCCATCGAGATCAAGAACTTGTGACTGACCTAAGGTTACCCCAGCAGCTGCCTGTGGCAGAGTGGGCAATCAAACCTGGCTCTCCCAGATTAGAGTCCACACTCTTAACCACTACACCAAACTGGCTCTCTTCTTCTTAGTGCCTTATGGAAGAGTTGAAATGCAAGGCAAGGTTAAGAGTTTAAATTCTCGTCACCTGTATCCACGCAATGGTGGATTTAAAAACAATGTCTTCAACTGAGCATTTCTACTTCATAACCAACATGGGATATTCACTTAATGTTTAAAAGTTTTCCTATCTTCTGTGGATTTCTAGCGTTCAAAGTTTTCAGAAAGCAGAAACCTGGAGAGCAAGTTAAAAAAAAAATAGGTGGGATGCAGGAATGCTTATTAAAAGTATAAAAAGAGGCAGAAACTGGCTTCATTTTCCCTCAGGAGAGTAGTTTTGTTTTTTACAGACTCCTTTCAGCAGGCTGCACATTGTTATAAAGGCCACCAGAAAGATTTCTGGAAAACTAAGTAGACCATACACACAGTTTCATGGTCTTAAAGAACGTTTCTCAGTCCTGGAGGGAGTGTGCGAACCAGGTATGGCTATTGTTCTTATTTATATTAATTACTAATCGCTGTTTTATAGAATACCAAAATGCTCATTCTCATAACGTCCACAATGGTGAAGAAGACAAACTGATACCTCCAACATTTCACGATATTTCATATGGGGGCCGGGGAAACTGAAATACATCTGGGGTGGGAAGTGCTATCAAGTCGCAGCTTACTTTACGGCGATCTGGTAAAGTTTTCAAGACAAAAGATGAACAAAGGCAGTTTGCCCTTGCCTGCCTCTGCACAGCGACCCTAGACTTCCTTAGTGGTCTCCCATCCAAGGACTAACCAGGAGCCAACCTTGCTTAGCTTCTGAGATCTGATGAGATTGGGCTGCCCTGGGCCATCCAGGTCATAGAATCCTAGAATCACAGAGTCAGGAGGGGCCATACAGACCACCTAGTCCAACCCCCTGCTCAAGGCAGAATCAGCCAAGAGCATCCCTGACAAGACGCTGCTTCGAGACTACCAGGGAGGGGGAGCTCACCACCTCCCTAGGCAGCTGATTCCACTGGTGCACAATTCTTACTGTGAAAAAGTTTTCCCTCATAAGAACATAAGAGAGGCCAATGTTGAATCAGGCCAATGGCCCATCTAGTCCAACATTCTATGTCACACAGCGGCCAAAATATACCAGGTGCCATCAGGAGGTCCAGCAGTGGGGCCAGGACACTAGAAGCCCTCCCACTCCTGCCCCCCCAGCACCAAGAATAGAGTGCATCACCTGCCCCAGACTGAGAGTTCCTATCTATACCTTGTGGCTAATAGTCACTGATGGACTTCTGCTCCATATCTTATATTCTAATCCCAGACTTTTTTTTTCTGTGCGGATACCTATTCCCTCCAACAGGGGCCTCACTGTCCCCCAACAGCTTTTCCTACATAGTCAGTAGACTTCCTGGGTTTGTAGAAAAATCTGAAAAGTAAGGAAATCCCTTCAGGGATGGTTGAATCCCCCCCCAAAAGCCTTTTGAAATGGCCTCTGCAGGGACCTGACTCCAGGCAGCAACCGTGAGAGATTAGAACGTTGGAGGGGAGGGGGAGAGGAGGCTTCTGACTGGCTCTGTCAGTCAAAGGGTGGGGGGAAGGGCCCTTTCT